>VXBO01003296.1:94292-147654 GCA_013400135.1 Rhinoptilus africanus
AGTAAAGTTACTTAAAAAATCATCATAGTTTATCTAATTGTGCCTTTATTGGGTCTATTAAGTAAAAAAAAATCATCATGATACCTACACAGATTTGTAATGTACTTTGCATGTGCCCTACACTGGTTATTTTTGATAGGGAATGACTAGGAAGTGTGATTGTAAGGAAAGAGAATAATAATTTTCCTATAATGAGACATTTTTCTTTTTCTGTGTAGTGGATTCACTGCCCTCTACTGCTTAAAATGAGAGCAAAGCCATTAGGGAACTGCTTCACTTCCCTCAACAAGCAACTGAACATAACCCCGCTTGGAAAGCCTGTAGTAAGAAAATAGTAGTCTCACCTGGTTCTTAAGCAGAATTAAACTTTATACCAGTAGTAAAGCTTGACATTAAAATAACATGCAACTAGATTGAAGGTCTTTGTTATTATCTCATTAAAATAAAATGTTTGAACTACATTATACTGCTTTGTACAAAGGGCACAGTATGTGTGTGCACCCAAGCAACAGAAGTAAAAAAATTCAGTAACTACCAAGAAATTGAGACATGCAGAGTCTTGGATCTTCAGTAACATTTGATGTTTAAAACCCCACTCTGACTTCAGACCTAATAGTAAATGAAGATCTAGTCAATATATTAATTTGAGAAAAACTAGGTATTTACTTAAAGTGAGATTGAGTCATCTTTGACTATAAGGGATGTCGACATCTGAAACCAAGACTTTGTGTGTGTCCATATAATACAAGGAAAAGTACATCTTCCAGCTCTGGACAAGCTCTTCAAACCCCACTATAATAGTGTAATATCTCACCTTACTATAAAGTAAGTAAAGGTTGAATGACAATATGGAATTCCACCATCCTACTTTCAATACCTAAGCTACCTTGTTCAAAGAGGTATGTGGGCCTTCTGGTGGCGATCAACATGATACACAGATCCTGATTTTAAAAGTGCAAGCAGGTTTTGAACTGCGTTTAGTATACAGGGCGATTTTCAGTAAAACATAGATTTTACTCAAAAAACCCTGGGACTCATATATAAATATTTGATGTATATAAGATATAATGGCATAATGTAATGGTACTTAGGTCACCGAACTCATGAGAAGTATAACAACAGTAACAAGGTGAAAATGGCAAGTATATTTTAATCTCAAGTTAGCAGCTGGTGACAATATCATCACGCCTATTCCAATAGCATCATTTCACATTGCAAACATGCAAATCCCAATTCAACAGCTTGCTGAGCACTTCTCACTCTGTTCGAAATACACAGGTAGTGTCACACTGCAGCTTAAGATGTTCTGGGGAATCACAGGAACTTGCCAAGAGAAACTGATAAGGAAGAGAGGCAGCTAACACCAGCTGATTAATAATCCTCAGGAAGTACGCTACACTGAGGGTTGGCTTTGTGCACTTTTTGTAAAAATAGTTTTCATTTTAAGCAACTATCATACGCTGTATTCTGTAAGAGTCCTCACTGATGCTGCTTCTTAAGCAGCCATGTGCAGACTGAGTTTGGAAAACCATCTTTACTCACTCATATTGAATGCTGCCCATAGCAGCTAGGTAGCTATCAGTCTTTCCTCCCTCTCCTGATAGTATTTTTACTTTTTTAGTAAAATGCACAGCCTCTTCCCTAGGTGTTACTCCGTGTCTTAGCTGTACATGTGGCTGGTGAATGACAATTTCATCTCCTTTCATCATCACTATGAGCTACTGTAGCTACTTTTTATGCTGACACAAGACCTCCTAAAGAACCCAGTTGAGATCAGTTATTGTCTTCTCTCAGTTACAGCATACACGTGGTTCACATCCAGACCTCTAACATGGAAATCTATATACTGACACTTTCATACACAGTGACCCTATTGTAGCCAAAGGCACCATGGCCACGATCACCTCCACCCAACCATCAGTACCATTATTATCTTGGTGCTCTCAAAGACATAGAGATGAAACTCCCCACCCTGAGGATTGTGCCACACAGAGAGCAGCCGGCTATTTCTGCTGACACACTACTGAATGGTTTCTAACATAGTTCTCGGAGTAAAAAATATCTTCCTCCATACAAGGAAATTTTGATGCCCTGTCCAAACATTTAGTATTTGCATGGCTGAACATGAAAGTGAACTCTTCAGTAAAGTCCTGGAACAACATCTCCTGTGTGTGTACAGTTTTGATGTATAGTTTTTCTTTAAAGACATATGACCACCATATTAAAAAGAAGAGGACGGTTACCACACTTTAAAAATCCACGCCAACTTTATAAAGCTAGAGATAGGAGTTCAACTAGTTCAATTCTAATAGCATCAGCTTTGACAAGCAAGAATAGGGTGAAACGCCTACGAATTCCCACATTTACCTGATGTTCATTATATATGACGTTTTAACGACAAACACATACGATCACATACAAACACATATTACCAAAAGGAAGTCATTAAAGATAATACTGAAGTCTGACATTGGAGAGGAGAAGGGTGGAGGGGTGGGGGTGGAAATCCAGGATATAAACCCCCAAAGACTCTTCTGCTCTTCTTGAAAGAAATTTTCATACTATTCAATGAATTAACAGAAATTTTTATTTAGTCTGAGACAAGAATTTTGAAAGGGCGAATTCTTGAGAAGTGAAAGGAAGCTGTTCATTAAGGGTGACTGTCAAAAGTTTTGAGCTTCATCCTTCTGGACAACAGGATATACACTACTCCTACTTGCGGACTGTATATTGACCACCACCCTTGTTGGCTTGTTTTGGGGTTCTTTGGTGTTTTTTTTTAAAAATGCTCATTACATTGTTCCCACCCTGCTAGTATCTTAAATACTGCAATATTGAATAAATAATAAAATAATTACAAGCATTGCCTATACAGTTGCTTTTCCCAAACTTAGAAGTACTCTTATGGAAAAATAATTATTTAGCATTTTCCCTCAGTCTCATTTCTTTCACCCAGTTTGTTTTACTTCTTGTTTTGGACTCTCAGAACAAGTACTATGGCAAATAATTTTCTAAAACAGCTACACAAAAGGGCTTCAGGGTTAGTGATATGTTTATAAATATTTTGGAAGTTAGTGACTTTTCAAACAAATCTTTATCCTTACCTAAATTCAGGCTTACACAAACACACACACGCAATACAGCTGTTTTCTGTAACGTTCTGCATTTTGTACTGCTGAGTTAACCTTCAGCTATTTAGAGGAGGCCTGATGAAATCATTGTACAAGCATGACTTACAAACTGATGGTGTTTGTTTACAGCATAATGGTGTTGCTTAATCTTATTTATCTCCTACAGCAGCATTTCGGTAAGAAGATGCTGCTTTTTTCAGAGAGTCTTAAAGGACAGCTTGGGCTGTCCACCTCCCTCCCTATACCCTTTAAAGACTTTTTCCCTTTTACTTTGGAGAATATGTTATAGTTTGGCATGACTGGAGAATGCTATGCACTGAAAACAGAAGCATGCTTATCTAGAGGTGTGTGAGAGATAAACATTAGAATAAAGTTAACAAAAAAAATTGCAGAGTCAATTTCTAATCGTATTCAATTGAATTTTGAAGTTAATTTAAAATAAGAGCTTGTAAATAGAATAGAAAGATACACCAATTTGAATGATCAAATATGTATCCTTGCACTCACCATTTTAGATGATCAATTGATGACGACTAAAATTTCAGGTCTGAAGTCATGTCTGCTTGGTTTTCAGCTCTTTCGACTCTTTTCTTCAACATACCCAGCTGATGGAGAGGAAAAAGTCCAAGGGATTCAAGTTTATATACCCTGCTGTAAGCAAACACAGAAAGAGCTTACTTCAGTTAAGATTTCCCTTTCTCTGGTCAAAAAGTTAACCTTGGAACTTATAGTCCTTTATTATTGCTTTGGACTAGGCATCTGTATATTAATGCATTTGTATTTATATTTTACAAAGGGAAATACTGTATATAAAAGATTTATGTCACTATTTAAAAGTTAGTGTTGATCAAATGGAGGGTTTTATTTATTTAGCAATTACCAGTTCTAACTTCCCTCTGTATGACAGCTAACAAAATGACAATAAACCCAAGTGCAGAACAGTATCTTACAAGTAGAGCATAAAACTTCCCGTGGAAATCACACTGAGAAAGTTAATTGAGAATACATTAAGACAACTGACCAATCAGATGCACAACATTTTAGCAACTGTTTTTTCAGTATCATAAAATTTCTAGGTTTATTGATAAAAATGACAAGGATAAAGTTCACTACCATCTGAATGCATAGCCAACAAAAGTCAGAATTAAACTCTAAAGTCTCCACCAGTTACTTGGTCGGGAAACAGTGTAGAGATTTGTTTAATCCCAGAAGGAAACAGTTCAGGAACTGGGGAGAGTCAGCCTGGGATTCCTGTCTGAGACAGCTGCAAAGTGGATCAAATTAGGAACATATCTTTGCTGCAGAGTAAGCCAGCAGTACTGATGACATTTAGGAAGGAAGAGGGACTGCATGGGAAGATTTCTTGGGTGCTTTCTCAGTGAGGCAAGGGCAGGTATAAAGAGGCACTTCATAGGAGAAAGGGAGGAGAAAGTTTTGACTCAGAGCAGAGTTAGGTGCTTCAACACAGACCGAGAAGGATGAGGAGCTGGCTTCTGTGGTGTTACTCCAGGAATGAATATGACATTGCAAAAGGCCTTTAGCAGAACCATATTGTAGAGTTATGACCAAGTTCCTTAAGTTTATCATGATTGATCCCTTACAACTCCTGCAATTATCTTCAAAATTTTATAGCTCGCATCCGGCTGCTAGATGTTCTTATGACAAAGGATCAGAATGCAGTTCTGGCACGTTTGCACCAAAACCAGCCTTGAAATTCTTGCCCATTTGCCGCTACGGGGCACTGTTGCTTTGTTTAAAGGCGTGGGGAAGTGGGACAGTTCCCCTCCTCAGCTAACAGATCTCTCTAATTTATTCCCTTTAGGTGCAGTCCCCGTACTTACAACATAACAAAATGCCACAATGCCACAACTGTTCTGTTTCTGCCCTATATTTTAAAGTAATATAGTTAGTATTTAAAGCGGTTTTCTCCAATAAATCTGCAAAGGTGCCAGTGTGCACAGTAGTTTGGCTAGAGCGGCAGTTCCCCTAAATACTTGAACTGCTTCTCGTACTTTTAATAATAAGCCAGGACTGGTATGTCACTGTATTCAAAAGCATTCCAAATGCACATTTCAATGTCAATAATCATATTTCTTCTGAATAACAAATGTCAAAGTAGAGAGTGTTATTTCTCCTGCTATTCCTGGTTCAGTGCATCGCCTGGATGAAGGAATTTCCCTAGTTCAAACTATTCAGCAATTGGTGCCTATGCTTCTGCTTTGCCACCGACTAGTCTGCCCTGTCTCATTTCCTGCATGACACAAGACTGCTGTCTTTCCTTATGTTACTGGAATGCAGACGTCACTTCCAGTTGCTGTGTTTTATCACCTTAATTCAGACAGTCTAGCTCTTCATCATTTTATTCACCTGAAGCCAAACGGGCTACGTCACAGTGAGATAGACAATATAAAAACAGAAGTAGAAACCCAAGGCAAATTAAGACCAGCGTCAGTTCGGTCCTGCCTCCAATTTAGAATTCATCGCAGGAGCTGTGTCAGACTACAGCAGAAACGGAGCCAGCGTCCTCAATTTAGCTCTGTTACCTCATCTAGTCCTTACTCAAGCAAAACCATATTGGCCCCAACTGCTGTGCTAACATCGGCAACAGCTGCTAAAACCACTGTTACCTGGGCTACCTCCGAAAGTTTGACCAGACCAGAAAGCGTCCTGTGCTTCATAGACAAATTATTCCCTGGAAGCCAAACAGTTCCTCTTAAAACTGCAGTAGATACGGCAGTGAGAAAGGTAATTGAGAATACAGGGTTAACCAATTCTGTTCAGACCTTTTTCCTATATATTAATACAAAAATAGGCATCAAGGGTAACAGAGTTATGTGTTTGCTGGATGATTCTATGCGAGGAAAAAATAGGCTTCAGAAGGTGGCTCCCTAGCAAGACAGCGTTTCAGACACTGCTCCATTCTTCTGCCATTAACTGTGAATACCATTCTTGCCCCACGTGACCACTCTGATTGTTTTTCTGCAGCCCACAATCGTTTTAGGTGCACTTTTTTACTCTGGATAACCAAACACTGTAGCTGGAGAGACTGAATCTGTAACATCCAAGTTTAACCTAGTTTCCTATGAAGGACGTGACAGTAATTTGTTGGGTTTTCATCTGTTGTGTTGTCATCTGTTAGCGTACTAAGTTGTCTTTTGTCACCAAACCGTACTTGGAACTCTCTCTTCCCTCTTGCATCATCATTTTTGATAAGGTGCCTTCCCTGACATTTTTAATGGCTTAAAGCAGTTGTTTCAAGAATGTGTGAGAAATCAGAATATTAAAAACTAAATATTGTGTCTTCAGTTCTCATGTCAGTTCCCTCATCCCCTAAAAGACATCCAAGTCAGAGTATCTTTGTGTTTTCCAGTTTTATACAGAATTTTTCTCTCACACTAATGAATATTCTCATAGAAAAGTAATGGTCTCCCAGCACGGCCTTATATAGCTCTTTGAGTAGAATCTCTCTCTAAAAATAGAAATCTCTTTGACATTGAAGCTCCAGGCAGCAAGGAAACTGTTGCATTTCAAGCTGAAGCTTTTGGAAAGTGTGCTCTGGATTTTCTTTACAAGTGTCCCACAAACATGCAAAATGCACAACCTGTCCTGTCATGAACTTTGAGTAAATGAGATTTTGTTTGCAGCCAGTGCTGTTGCAGCAATAGTTTCTTAGAAACAAGCAATAAAAAAAGAATGTAGCACTGGCAAAAGGTGCTGGATTTACAGCTCTGCAAAAATAACACCCTTTCTTTTCCCCCCTTGTCCTCATACACAACTGCCAGCCTCTCCCAGACTGCCTGACTGGGCAAGATACCCTGAGTTAAGCCCAGCACTTGCTCTGAGGACAGAAGGACAGATGAAAACAAGCCAACAGAAATCTTGCACATCAGTGTGGCAGTTTTTCCAGTTCTCAGGCAGACGCTCCTCTTGGGAATACACAGAAAGGAAAGGGCAGGGGGAACACAAATCCTCTTGGTCTGGCTTTTGAAGATTCTGGCAACTTACTCTTACTAAAGTCAGTTAGTAGATAAGCCAACTCTGCCAGCATGCCTGAATTGGAGACTGTGAGGATAGGCGATCCAATTCTTCAGAGCACTAAGTCCAGGAGTATTAAATAGACCTCAGCACCTAAGTGTGAGACTTGCTCAGACACGACTGTGCAAGGGCAACAGTCACAGATGGACTATCGACATGGGAGCCAGAAATCCGTCTCAGCTTCCACAGTTACGCTCTGAGAAAAGCAGTATTTCCTCAATGTTCTGACTACAGCTACCCATTTGCCATGCCAAAAAGGTTATTCTTCGATCACTGTAATATTTCCCTGGCAGCATAGTTAACGTGAAATAGAGAGCACTGTTATTTGCAAATTTTAGTAGATACAAGTGAGTACTGATCGTAAAATCTGAACGAGGAGATCACAGAATCATATGGGTATATGAGATGGGTATATGATTCTAGCCTACCTTGAGAGAGGATTTTTCAGCCTTCAGTTCCAGGGCATGTCTCAAACTCTGCTTGTAAGATACTTCATTTTTACTCTGGTTGGCCCACCAGGGAAAAGTGAGGCTTCTGAACAGCCAAATTCCCTCATGAGTCACACAAAAGGAGCCGTCCAGGACAGCAGCCAGGTGACACTGGAAGGCCTCTACATGAACCAATGTACTGGCATTCACAAAACATTCACCCAGTTTGGCAGAGCTTTCCTCCCTAAGCACCAAGATGGGCTGGTCTGCTATTGACCTCAGTGTGAGCAATGCTGAGTTTGCATACTTTTTGTTTGTTTGTTCGTTTAAATAGCAAGTCCTGGGAAATTCGTCTGAAACTCTGTCATGGCTAAAGCCATTAGCCAATATAAATTTTTCCATAAACTGTCTAAGATATGAGGAATTGGGCAAGTAGAGAAATGTCAGGGAATAGTGAAATTTGTGTGAAACAGTGAAATAGGCAATTCTGAAATTTGGTCAGTAGAGAACTTTCCAGGGAAGCAGAGAAGCTTAAGTCTAGCTGAATTATTCTGAGAAGCGAAAGAAATAAAAATAGTTCAAAAGAGACAACATGGTGGAGTTTAATCTGAAATCCATCTGTCACGGAGGACTATTACCATAACTGTAAGTTTTATTTAGATGAACGGTCCAGCTAAAGATGACTGCAAGTAACGGGAGCTGGAACTTAGTCCCTGTATTGAAGTCTCAGCTGAGTCTGGGCCCCTGTTTAATTCATGCTTCTCCAATGACTTGGAGCTTTGTGCTTTCCTTTGAAGATTAGGCATTGGCCACTTTATTTGTTCACAATACAATAACTGTTTAATGTATATTATGTAGGTGCTGCATTTACCAGATGCTTGTGTTATTTGGTTTCTTTGAACAATCCTATTCGTTTGTGCTAATGCAGTCCCAAAAGCCCCCCTACCCTGTAATTGGAGATCTGGCCCGATTGTGCTGAGCATTGTACACACAGAAAGCTCTCATGATAAACACAGCGACACTGTTTTCTCCATTGAAAATGAGGCAAAGCTTCATGATCCTTCTGGTGTTGACTGAACTGCTGCCTCGGCAGTGAGGCAAGGAGCAAGAAATACATCACTGGGCACACATTTCAGTATAACCTTGACATCATTGACAGTGATAGCTGCAGCCCTCACTGAAACAGAAACCTGCAAGACGGCATTTGTTTCTTCTCGCTGCCTTTGCTTCTCCTTTTGGGAGGATGATCATATGCCATGCTTGTATATTTGCAAACTCATGACATAATGTTAAGGGATTGTCATAAACAATACCATTTCAGGGAACGGACTGAGGAGACTGAATAACAATTTCATTTTAACTGTCACTGGAGTAGTTTTGCTCTAAGGATTAAATGTGTCATCTCATATCCAGATTTGTAACGAGAACCCTCCGTCCCTCCCTGCCTGTTCCCCGTCCCCTCACTTCAAGAGAATTTGGGCAGATGACCAATGGAGTGAAAGTGAGACAGGGGAGCCACACAGGCCAGAGTAACTGATACAGGATATGAAGCTAGGAATGAGTGGGTTTGACAAAGTGCACACTAGTAGCTGAGTGGCTCGTTTGCCTGCTAGTAGGATGGATTTATGGCCTGTATGTCACTAATTAAGAAGCCAGTCATCCCCACCACCACCCTAAAAACCCCACACACCCTTTGTGTCCCCCTGCAAACATTGCTTAGTCTGAAAGGCAGGTAACAGGACAAACCATCAAATTCCACTAACATGCTTTGGACTAAACTGAGGAAGGTACAGAGATCTCCAGAAAACTCTTTCCCTTCGAACTGACCATTCTCCCACCAAAACAGAAAGATTTTCACATCTCAGCACTGCTCTTCTTGCAGCGCTGAGTAACTTTGCAGTTGGTAATAGAGTCTTTTCTCTTATTCAAATAGACTCTCTTTTCTTCCTTGCTACATTTGGCCCACAGCAAGGAAGGTGCCAGAAGTGGTCTGAAGCTCCCAGTGATGTTCCCAGGACAATGTACCCTCTCCTATTGCTCAGGCCTGTGCTAAAGGGCAGCCAAAAGTTGTCCTAGCAGAAAACTGTGAATTGTCAGCCTCAGGCTAATGGCTCTGCATGCTCTGTAATCAGTCATAGCTGAGACTTGCAAATCTGCCTCAAATCTCATTCATAAACTTCTTCTCAGAAGGAAGTTAATCCTAGATTATGTAGTTTATTTTACAGATCTGAGGTATGGGAAAACTAGCTGCAGCTGAAACTCATAAGCCTGCTTCAGTTCTCCCGAGACAAACCTCAGAACAACTCCAAACTTCACAGAAGCCCAGGGCAGTCCAGGAAAAGCAAGGAATCACCTATTAAGTTTGGGACCCATTTAATGATGGCTGAATGCAAGCTTGCTCAGTGTGAACACTGCTCTCGCAGCAAACAGTAAGCGTGCTTACTAACCCCACATTAGGCCCCTGGGTTCTGCCAGCATAACCCACTACAAGAATGGTTCGTATTTGCCACCTGATATCCTTTGTCATCACAACAAAAATGCCCAAGTTTGGGTCATTCCTCCAATCCTGAGCCTAGAACCTCAGTTCCACACTGTCACCTGTAACTGAAAACAGTGTCCACATCAGCATGTTTCACACATGACCATGCTGCAAAAGCAGTAGGAGATTTTGCTCCAGTTACATCTGGAAGTTTGGAAAGAAGTCTCAACAGGCCCCTGGATAGCTGATGTTGATTTTAATTAGGTCAGAACACGGCGCTCTGTGTCAGAGGCCTAGAAAAGTCAAGTGTTGTGTCAGTGTTTTAAAAGGATAAACACAACTAATCATATGTTCTGATATCAGCTCTGACTATGTTAATGTAAGAGTCAGTATGGTGACTCAAAGAATCAGGAATATGCAGTTAATGATTATGGAAGATTGCATATTTGAGTTCTCTCCCAACAAGATTAACTCTTCCAGGGAAACCTGTAATCATGTTGATGTAACACACTTTTTCTAAAGGACTTGCCATGGCATCACAGATTTTACCTGAGAAATTAAAAATAGCTCAGTCCTAAACCACTTAACAGTACATATTCAGTTTGTTCTAGTTTACAGTTAAAGCCATATGAATGTATTTTAGAGCTGAAGACAGTCTCTCTGTTTCTGACTCCTCTCTTTTTGCCTCCATTTGCCTCCAAAGACCTGCAACTCCTCTTCATAGAGGATGGCAGTTCCTGGCAGGGTTCAGGCATATCTGTTCAGTATCGTCCTTGTACAGTTATCCCACTTTCTAGTTCTGCAGATAGCTCATACATCTTTGCTTTACAGCCTGCATGACGTGATAAAACTCAACAGAATGGACTAAAATATACCATATATCATGTACCTCACAGTTAAACAAAGAGGAAGCATATGGCCACTTTTCCGCCCTTCCTTTTCATTTATGGGGAGAGAAAGAATCCAGAAAGAAATTGAATTGCAGGCCTGAAAGTGCTTAAATTTTTAGTTACTTCTCACATACCTTTGCTGCTTTCTACCATCAGCTGCAAGCCTAGGCTAGAAACGCTGTTCTCTTTCTAACAGAGAACACATACCCTATTATTATCTTAGCACCATCAGAAAATAAGTACTTTCAGATGGCAGTTTTTGCTTTTCACCTTTCATTTACCTGTCCTTTGATTGCAATTTTGGTACAAGAAATGTGCCGCTTTTTCTCCTGGAAAGACCTTGTGCAAGCATATAGCAGTTCCACTGCTGTATCAGTGACAAGAGTTCAGCCCAAGATTAGGCAGTGGATGTGCTTACCACAAGGATTGTTTACTGTAGTACTTCCAATGTTGCCTCAAACTGTTCAGTAGCAGATACTATAGACATTTTTCTTTCTTCTCTGTGTTAGGCTATATTATTCTCCCTTAACCTTATCATCACGGAAATTCTTTTCTCCAGGCCATAAGCTATACTGTAGCTAAAAGAGTTTTGACGCTACTCATGTACTAAAGCACTCAGTAAAGATGAATTAATTTCTCAGTCCCAAAGCAGCACTGACAATTCAATTACCTCTCTACACAGGGGATAGTGGGAAAGAAGAAATAAACACGTAGCTACAATGTTCACAGAGAGATCAAAGTTGGATTTAAAAATAAGCCAGGAAGCACATAGCTAGTCACTATTCAAGCAAGGCAAGGAGAAAAGGGGAATGGAAATAGAGCTGTCAATGCACAGCCACACTATTGAGAGGCAACGGCATCATTCCTCTCCTTGTCACATGTTCACCAATTCACCAGCAGCACCAGTGAAAATCAGCACAACACTTTAGTTTTGGCACATCAACTACAAGTGTTCAGTAGTACACCCCAAAAAGAATAATCCATAGCCAGGCTATATGCTAGATGTGTTGGGCAAAATGAATAACAAACTTGAAGTGCTGTACCCACGCTCGCTACTGGGAAATCTGCTGCGTCGCCAGCATACCAGATCAATATTTCAGAGGTCATTATCTCATCCCTTCTTCAGCTGCCAACTTTGGATTTCTGCCAGAGAAAGGCAACCACGAGCAAGATGATACACCAGTACATTAGGCAAAGCTTTTGGGAATTTGAGCAGGCTTTTCTTTTCACTGAGATCAGTCTGCTCTCTGGTTCCAAATGGCACAAAAGCTCCCTCAATATATAAATGGTCAAACATGTTCTTTAACCCTCTCACAACAGTATGTATAAGAAGTTGTACCAAACTGCATTTGTTGAATACACTATGAAAAGAACATTACGGGAAGGAGGAGACAACAGTTACCAAACTGAACCAGTGCGCTCAAGAAGTGTGAGCGCAACCCATTTGGAAATATAATCAGCTTTACAGGCAGACAAGAAAGCCATCTCTACAACAGTGGATATGTCTAGGAGCCTTCCCTGAAGACCAGAAGCAGGAAAGAGTGTGCTGAACTGCCAAATTCACAATATCATTATCCTGCTACTGGGAAGAATTTGGTGACAGGAAATATTTCTATGCTTCCTTTACAAGCCAACGATACTTCATTATTCAAAGCTTCCTCTCAGGAAAAGCATTCAGGAGATAGCTTAGAAGCATATTTGTTTAACCCAACTAATTAGCAGTCATTTGCATGGTCTCACTAGTCCTACTGTGCAAATTTTACATACTCTCCCCAAAGAAACGGACATAAATACTTTAAAAGTAAAATACAGAAAACTATATTTTACTTTAATTATATTATCTATATTTATACTAGCTAAAGTCACAGCACTCCAGCTTTAGCATCTAGCACCCTTTAAGGGCAAGGTTCCTTACCCCATGCATTCAGAGCAGCTACGGAGGGGCTGGATCTCACACTCCTGATGAATTCGCCCTGTCTGAAAGTTTTACATTGTGGCTTCTATTGTGACTGAGTCTGAGGGAAACTAGCTTGTCTGGTGGAGACATTCAGTATTGAGAGGATGGGAACTTGTATCAGCTTGATGCTAATTCACCTCCAGGCAGCACACATGGAAATAGCTTGAGCCACATCATGAAGCAGATTCATACTCAAATTTATGCATGGCTAATGAAAACAGACTAGAATTTGGTATACGAGCTCTAAAGAGGCCCTTTATAAGAGTAAAATGTATACAGCCATCATGGATTTTGAGCCTGTATACAGAATAGTCCTACACAGGTAAGTCACGCCACTTAAACTCCAACCAATCACACTGCATTCTCTCAAAAGTATATCCTCCAGCTTGCTTAAAATTTGATCCCTAAGCTTGAGCTATGGCCTACCAAAAATGGCGGGTCTTCAGTTTAGTCCAGAACCTGGTATGTCGAATGAATTTATGTGGACACAAAGCCCAGACTAGAGTTTTGGGCAGGAACATTTCCTAATTATATGGTTTTGAAAACATCTCAAGGAACTCCTAACTATGCTACTATTACTCAGTTAAACCTGAGAGTGGCTCAAATTCCCTTTCTGAAGATCTGACAGCTCCTGTCTGCTCATTTCTCCCTTTCTATCTACTGACAACTACTTTCTCTTTATATACATATTCAAAGAGGAAACTAAGAACACAAAGGTCATTTAGGTCTCAGGTCTGATAACAGCTGCAGCTTGACCTGTTTTGTTAACCGTTCATATGGACCAGGAAAACGAAACACTTTCCAACCTTAGATTTGTCCCAGTTTGTCTGACGCATATCATGATCTACAATATCTGTGTTGTCACCAGTGACCTTCATAAACACAGTATTAAAGAGATTAATTTTAGACAAATTTAGCTGAAGTGTTTGAAACATTTTTCAAAGTATGTGGAAGAGCCGGCAAGGTAATAGCTGTGAAGACTTTTGCTTTCTTGCTGAAGACAGCATTGTTATTCTGGAGTTAGCGTACAAGCTCCATGTTAACCATGTAACAGAAAGCTATCTGTGGTACAGGCAGATTCAATGTATGATAAACTGTTGTATAGGTATTAAGTCCATGCGCTGAAACCCCAGAGTGAGCTCAAGACCTCAATGGCATGTTTATATAGACATTACTAATATACAAAAACGTGCTAACTTCAAGCCTAGATTTATCAACCAGTAAAACAAGTAGTCTATCTTTATTATGCTTTTAGTAGGTTTGGAGTTTGGGGGTTTTTGCCTTTTTTCTTCAGATTCCCCCACTCTTTTAAGCATACAGCCTACAAGTTGCAGTCATGACTTAGCTTCCAAACCATGATGCAGGTCAAAGCATCTTAAATAGAGTTATTCCAGCAATGGTCTTGATTCTTTGTATGAAACATGATCTACAGGCTGATTGACAGGCCATATCTTTTTATTCCAGAGGTGTTGATTTAAAGCTGGAAACTGACAGTTCGTTTTCAGATAGAGTTGATAAAACACAGATATTTAAAACTATAAGTAAAATTTAAAAAGTGGCAGTTTTAGAGATGGAAGGCAAAGACTAGATCCTTATGCATTGGAAAGGTCACAAAACGGCTTGTGTCACTGACTATATTTTTTAATAGGTGGCTGCATAGTCAGAGAACAGAGAATTCATATCTGAATTTTTGGATGGGTATTAATATCTATATGAAGTCTATGCAAAGAAGAAACAGGTCACCTTTTTCTTAACACTTGTGTTTATACAGGCCATACTATAACTTGTGATGGCAAAGCCTGGGGATGGGGAAGAAAGCGTTAAGATGGAAATACATTTGGGTGTTCTTATTGTGCATCCTAACCCTTGTAAACAATGAGAACATTGTAAACCTGAGTTTTAAAAAAACACAAACAAAGAGAAGGCATGCGAGATTGTCACTGTGTCACCTCTCTTGATTATGTGACCATGGATTACCACACGTCCCACCACCTGCCTGGGAAGATTCAGAACATCGTTGGTGGAAGGGCTGGTGCTCTGGACTGAGAAGCACTGGCAAATGCTGGTTTGCATTAAACTGTGAGTTGAGATTCTGATTTAGCAATATCAGTGTTTATCAGACTGAAGTCTCTGAGTTATTTAAAGTATCTACAGACATCCCTAAAAACCCCAAACACATTATGAGGTAGGTTTAACTTACTGTACAGACATTTATATCTCAAAACCAAAAAGCTTACTAACTGAAGGTTACTTTTTTTGTCTAAAGGACTCCCGCGTGCATAAACATCATAAAAAAGCCCTAGAGCCCCAATTTATAAACTGTGCCTGAATTCAGTTCATTTGTAACTTAATTTTGAATTCCCTAATTTCATACAACTAAAACCACTAGTACACTTAATTGTGCCACTCAGTGCTTCTGCCTTCTGCCCTTATATAATAAAGCGTTATACGTTGTTAATTTTATTAGAGTGACAGATAACTTTTAAATATATTTAAATACATTTACTGGCCACTGCCTTGGCTGTAGGGTTTATAATAGAAAGATGAAGTGCCTTTTTTTGTTTGGTTCTCTTTTAATGCTGCCTACAGGTAACACTGATCCCTGATCCTGAACTTCATGACTAACACCTAGCTAATCAATTAATGAGAAAAGTAACTTCTGGAAAGTATGAGCTAATGGCTCATATAATTAAACTAAGTATTGATTACATTAGCTTATTTATACTGTCCTTAAACATGCTTAAAAGAAACGTACTAGCTATCTAAAGTTAGTGCAGCAACTAAGGCAGGCCTTTAACTGTGGCAATACTATGTTGTACTTAGTAAAGCGGGAAAGTTGAGTTCAACATACACTTTGCGTACTTCCGCATGTAGTACTATTTGCCACTTTGGCAGCAAGCAGAATGCAAATTTGTTTAATTGCTTAGATTTTGGATCACTTCATCACTGCCCCTGTGTTTTGAATCTCTTTGAATCACCACCTCTTTTACAGCTAAGACCAGGTCATATTCAAGCAGTTGACTTCCTTGTTATTTCTGGTATCTAATCCATTTAACTTTGATTTTAAACTTTAATTTTACCTTCTGTTAAAGTGAAAATGTCTGACTGTATCCAAACCAGAAATATCAGATCTGTATTCAAGGTGTCAAATGTTAGAATTGTAAGTTGTTTCTTTTAGGGAAAACATTACTTATGAAAAGAGCACATCAAACACTCGTTGCTTTAATGCTATTATGAAACAAGAAAGTAGAGGCAGTGTCACCACACTCCTAGCCCCACTCCCCCTTTCTCACATACTGTTACCTTTTATCTCTGCTTCTTTCCCCTTTTCATCTCTCTGATAATGCAATTGAATAGTTGTCTCTTAGAAACCAGACATCCTGTTCTAGGCTCAGACCTGTATTTTTTCCAGCAATAAAAGAATCACTATTTCTGAAAGGCTAAAACCCTCTTGTAACACTCACTTCATTCACAAGATACTTCTGTATCCAGAAACAGTTCTCAACACAAATAGACAAAACTGATAGCTGTGCTTGCAAGCGCGAAACAGTGTACTGACACCAAGTGAGAGGTTTTTAACTGTGCTTACCATCTAGTTCCATATTCACACCTCAAACTGCTGTAAGGACCACATGCTATAACCTGGGGAGAGAAAAAAAAAAAGCCTTTAGAAACCTCCTCATACTAAAAACCACTAATGGTTACTCAGATACCTGACAGACAATCCCTGAAGGGATGAAGAGAGATACTAAAATCTTAATGTTAGATGCAGAAAGTCACGTAAAGTGTCAGGTAAATAGAAACTGCTTCTAGAACAAAAATTTATTACACAGCTTCTGTATAATGGGACGGTCTAGGCTTATTTTTATCTAAAGAGAAAACAGGTCACCACAAGCTATATAAGGGCACAGTTTGCTATTGCAGTAAAAAAATACTGCTTTAAAAGCTGGCTTGTTGTTGGGTCTGAGAAAGTAACCTTAAACTGGAAATCATTATTCTACAGGGACATAACAGTAGTCAAAGGACATATCCTTGTTAAGCACCCTTCACCCTTTGTTATTGATGTTTAATCATCAGTCTAAATGAAAACACAAAGTCACTGCTGGTAAAGTTTGCAGCTGACATAACTAAAGTAGTAAACAATAACGAAGACAGACAACTGGTCTGCAGAAGTCCTGTTTGCCTGGTAAGCCGTGTTATTTTGGACAACGTGTTTCATCACAACAAAACACAAGGCCAGCCATCAAAAACTCAAGACTAACACTGAGGACTTACACGTGTAAACAAGGTTCACTGAGACCAGCTTCAGGCCTTGAGGGCCATGCAACAATTTCTTAATTGCACAATTGGAGGACCAGGATTGCAGAGTGTCCTCAGGTCTGTTTGCCTCACTTTAAACTCCAACTCATTGACCTTGTTATCAGGTTCAACATACCTCAACTCTCTGATCTGCTTATTATAGGGCTCAGATACACAACCACGATCATGAGGTGGTAAGCTGAGCCCCAGTTGCTGTCTGTGCATCCACTTGCAGCCACAACAAGTAACAGGTGCATCTACTTCAGCTTTTTACCTTCATCAGGATTACATTTTTGAAGCAAGTTTCCCCATTATCCAGATTTACCATATGTTGTTTCACAGCATGGAACAGTTTTGGGTTGTACAAACTAAACTGCTTTCAGATTAAATCCAAGAAGCAGATCTAGTATTTGCTACCTGGCAAGGAGTCCACAGTTGACAGAATGAGACTGGAGCAAGTCTAAAGTAAAACCACTACAGCATGCACAGCACAAAGTCTGGGCACTCAGCATTAGCTTTCTCTACAAAGGCCCTCCTTTGCCCCACACAGGTATAAGCACAGCCACTGTGTATCGCTCAATTTATTCCATCTTTCACTGGTTAAGAAGCTACTGAACTGACATGTGCTGCAGGCACTCATGACTACCCCAGCCCCAGCAGCATCCCACAGCTACCACCAACCCACAGTGAGTTACTATCCCACGTTTTTCCCCTCACATACCTGTGCCTTTGGGATATTATCCTGCAACTTGTGCTTCACAGAGCCTTATTCACTCACAGTTTCCAGCCCAAGTCTTCACATACCCTGCTGGAGAGCCTTGGGACGGCCCCCAGCCCCTCACTGCAGCAGCTGCTTGTGAGTAGGTGCCAGTTAAGGGGGTGAGGAGCCCTTCACCAGCCCTTGTAGCCTCCTGTCCCAGGGAGCAGTGCTGCTGCTGCTTGTGTGGGCTCATGCTCCACTGCTTACAGGGGTCCAGGCTTCTCCGTGGTGCTCAGATAATGGCCAGCATCCAGGCTAAGTTCTTCACCAAGGAAGTTTCCCCTAAGATTAACATCTCTGTGGAGATGAGGTGTTGCTCAGCACTTGACATTTTAAGCAGCAAGGGGCACTCCTGATAGTGGGAAATTCTGCACATAGGAGTAATCTGGGAACAAAAAGAAATTATGTACTTCAGGTAAATTGTCTGAGTAATCCAGCACTGTCTTTCACACCCTCTAGCAATAGCTATATAAACAACTGAAATTAGAGAATATTATAACAAATGGCTCAGAATAAACTGAAGTCTTTAAGTAAAACTATTTATATACAACACTTTAATACTGTTAAAAACTCAGAAATCTAAAACTCCTTATGTGCAGAGCATGCACAGCATTGACTAAGGCCAGTACTGCTGCAATGCCAATACACCTTGTACAATGATTTCCTTAACATTTTTAGAATTCAGATTAAATATTTCCATTTCATTGGAAATTTTGTGATTGGAAGAAAACTGAAGCATTCTAATGAGTGCATGATATATAACTTTATAATAAAAAAGAAGAGTCCAGGCTGAGGGGGAGCAGAAAAGTGATACAGGCAGCATCAGGCCAAAATGGGCTAAAATGCTTCAATACGCCCCAGGAGCAGCCGGTGTCTTGACAGGTTCAGCACTAACAGTACAGTCACAGCTTTGTGGCGTTATACAGGTCTTGCAAGCACTGAAAAACGAAGGAAATCTTTACAAACATGGTTTTCTAGTAGTGAGATCCCATTCACAAATTTTACAGAAAAGAACACTTCTCCTTTCCAAAGAACGCTCCAGGCCAAAGCAGATAGGAGAAACGAGTCACTGAGGAAGCCTGGGCTGCACTATATGGCAAGGGCAATCCCTAGTTTCTGAAGAATCTCTTTTGCTTTACAACCAAATATGTCTTGTCTGTAAGTTCCCAAGAACTGGATGAAGGTTTCTTACTGTCCCTTGTGTGACCAAATTGTATTTCTGCTAACAAAGGCAGCTTTTGTTTCCCAGTGGGCTTGTCAAAGGCTTTCAGCCAAAACTTCCTTTGAGAGAAAACTGTCCACTAAACACATATTTTATGAGGAAGACCCTGCTTTCCACAAATCTTCTTGGTTTTTTTCCCAGAAATCTGAAAAGTTTTGGTTTACATGAGTAAATTATTTGTTAATTTTTCTGTGTTTCCAGTGAGGACAAATAAACAAAACCAGAAACATTTACAGCTTGCCTGGCAAGGCAGTCTACATGTTGCTGAGTGACCTGGTGATATCCTAAGGCTAAAATAACACAAATTATGATGGTATATTTCTACCCTAGCTGCAACCTACTATAATTTACTCGACAACCTGTCCTTGCTCATTTTTTGTCCGTGCTTTCTCCTCCCTTTTATTCCCCTAACAGAAAGACGCACAAAAAAAAGGCTAATACTGAGGTGATTCTGTATAGATATTGTTCAAATTTGGGAGGCACAGCTGCCTCTGGAGGAGGCTGGGAAAACGGTTGGCATACAATCAGGAGAACCATTAATAGGTACAGCATGTGCAGTGTGATCCTGCAACAGCAAAATCATGTTAAAAGGTTGATTTATGTGGATAAACCTGGATATATAATACTGGCAGGAAATTTGCTCTAATATGCTGCATGAACTGAAATTCTACCAGAGAGTGAGCTATAGCGACTTACAGTAATTTCTGGGGTTGAGTTTTTGTATGAAGGTCCAAATATCTCACAATTGTGATCTTTCGACAGTTCACAAGGCAGCAAAATGGACTGAAAGGCTCTTTCAAGAACTTTAAAAGGAAATTCAATATCCTTGTCTATTTTCTTTGAATGCTACCAAGGAGTCTGTTTAAAGAATTATGAAACTGGTTTAGCTGTCGAGCAATTCATGTAGACCTATTAACATGGTACATCTGTACTTCTGCTTTTTGCTGAAATTATGGAATTGGTAACAGTTTCTCTCCTGAGACAGCTGTAATGGTAACCTATGACAGAACTGACCCAAAATTCTCACTTAATAAAGAAAGAGAAACAAGTTTTTTTCTCACAATCTAGGCATCACATTATGCTATTTCAGTGTTCACATGTTGCTGTAATTGCTGCTTATCTTTTTTTTTTTTTTGGAAAAAGAGTCACTCTGATCTTTCCCTAGCATCTACATTAAATATTTACATTCAGGTTCTAAGATGTCTTGTAAAATTTCAATAGCATACCCTCCTACTTAAAAATACAATAACAGACCCTCAACCCAAACCCTAGCACATATGAAGTGAAACATTCTAAACACTGTTTAAACTGTCATTTCTTCCCAAAGTACAAGGATGTTTATGCTCTTGCCTAAGGCGAGATAAACAGAGCAGCATACCACTCCATATTTGTAAATGTTAACTCTGCAAGGTAGAAACTGGCTTCTGTATGCACCAGGCTTCTGTTTCTTCACTGCTCTAAAAGCCATAATATGACATATGGGTATGTATACATTGAAACTTTTCAAAATCGCCTCCAGAAATGTGTCCTAGGTACCAGACCAGTGGCCTAATAGCATATTGGAGATGATTCCATGGCTCTGTGGGACAGTTGCACCCTCAGATCTGGTGTATATCAGAAGTAACTTTCCTAGAGTCAGTGGGACTGACTCTGCTGCTGTGGGCATGGTAGAACTATACTACTTCTTTAAAAATTTTCAAGACAATGCTATGAGAACTAATAAAGATAACAGCAACCCATCAACTGAATATTGTATAAGGCCAAAGTACTCACAGCAACAGGTAGAAGATTGAGAGCAAAGAAATCAAGAACAGCCCTTTTATGAGTATGTGTCATTCTAAAATAGACTTCTGCAAGCATCCTGGTTAATATAACACACTGTTTGCCAAATCTGTACTTTAAAAATAGCAGTCCACTGTATGGCATACCTTGAGTGGTGTTAAAGCTGTCTAGGTTTTGTTATACAAAGACTAGGATAAGTTATAACATGCTGCCAGTGGAAAAAGAACTGAAACACCAAAAACCAAGCTGCAGAAGATTCTTGAATGAGTACTTAATGGGGAAGGTTAAACTGTGCTAGGCGTGCCTTAACTTTAATAAATCAGGGCACTTAGATGCTAAACATGGATTTAGGATCTTCAGTGATTCAGATGTTTATAGTTTGGCAACTAAACCAACAGCTCGGCATGAAAGGAAAAGTGTCCAATATACCAGAACTCTGTAGACCTACAGGTCTAACAGCATGTAGGTACTGACATTCTGCCCAGGGGAACCTGAAGTTACATACACTCTTCTTTTAAAATTTTGGCATAGATTTCAGCTCTAGTAGTCTTTCATTTTGGGAGAAACTAATAAGACTTTTTGTATAAGTCTTGTATAAGTTAAACTCTGATCAGTTGATTGTTGTCCCAAACTTCTATGTCTCCTTTTTTAAAAACAAATGCCAGCCTGTTTGACATCTAGCTCACAAGCTTGGTAAAGCAGAAGTTTTGTATTTGTCAATACTGGCCATATTAACCTCAACTGGGACAAGTAATTACTTTGTGTTACTAGAGGTTTATGATTAATAATACTGACCCTTTTTCTTTTGTACAGACAAAAGTAAGTTGAAGACATGGTTGCTGCTGTTTTCAAATGAACACTAATTGTGCAATTTGGAATATGTTTTTGACTCATTGTAGGTTCGCAGCAAGAGCAAAGCAGCTAAGGCTGGACTGTGCGAGGGAGATGAGGTGGTGTCTATCAATGGCAAGCCTTGTGGAGACTTAACCTATGCTGAAGTTATTGTTCTGATGGAAAGCCTGACTGACGTCCTGCAGATGCTTATCAAGAGGTACAGGAATGCTCAGAATGTTTTGGCACAATTCTGTTCAGTGAACCATGTGGAAAATGCTGGTTTTGAATGTGCTTATTTTGCAGACATATACTGTGAGCTTCTGATAGTCCTCTTACTTATGTCTGTAACTCTGCTTGTCTGTATGGGAAAGGGAGGGAAGACAGAGTATTTGATCTGAAGGAATTAATGTATATAATTCAAACAGTAGAGTTCAGGCACAGAATTAAGAGTACAGTCTCCAAATGCAATGATTTTCTTTCTCATTAAGTATTCTTAATATTTATAAGGTGTCCGCTACCATATCAGCATACTGCAGAGTCTTAAGTTATTCCTTCCACCCCTTTGAAGTAATGAAGTGTTGTTATTCCCCACAGATAGGGAAGTGAGGCTTACAAAAAGCAAAGGCTGTATAGATGGAGATAGTGTTACACAGATATGCCCTGATGATGACATGGCAAATGGTCATCTTGGGTGGTAAAATGCGTTAGTAGTCAGGAGGGGGAGAGGGTCTGGAAAACATGAATTCTATTTCTGTATCTGTTAACACTTCACTAGATGAGGTGGGGCAAGTCACAGCTCTCTGGGTCTCAGCTTCTCCATTTATAAAATAGCGATAGTGAATGTCAGTTTTCTTTGAAAATACTTTGAGCTTCTTAGAGAATCTTCATGTAAGTTTGCAAGCAAGCCAGTATTACTGCTCACTGCACATCAGTCTGTTCTAATGTTCTGTAGTTGTCATCAGTGTAATCCATGCAATCTTGGGTTCAAAACCACCTACGGTAAGCACATTCTCCCCAGACTTCGTGAATTCAGACAAAATGAACTCTGAATTGCCTTCAGTGTGGGTAAGATGAGGAAGAAAAGACCTGAGCACTCTCCTTGTATGGAATTATTGCTCCCTTTGTCTGCTCTCCCACAGGCAGGACCAGGAGGACAGAAGGGGTCAAGATTCCTCACAGCAGCTCACAAAGCAGTGTCACTGGAAAGGCTCTGAAAGGCTTTGTCACTCTGAAAGGACTCTGGTGCAAAAACGGCACTTGTCTCTGGTTACAGGGATGTCTAAACAGCATGTGAAATTCCTCTGTGGTTTCTGCAACCCATGCAAAGTGTCTAGTAGTTCAAAGTTACAATCTGCCTTCAAAACAAGATGCTCTCAAGGAGTATTGATTTTATTTATAACAGACACTTTGCATGGCCTGTCTGTGCTTGCTGTCTTGGGGTGAATAATGGATCAATGTGATGAGATCGGGGGAAGAGTAATAGCTGAGGATTACAGTTTACCTTCTCTATAGTGCATAGCTCTTGTTTCTGTTTCAGCAGTGAATGCTCCTCACGTGAAATCTGCATCCTTATGTTTTCAATTCATAACATGAATTTAAACTACTGGAACTTGTAAAAATTACATTTGTGGCTGACCAGCTGTCTTCTTTGCAGCCAAAGAAATAGCTCCCTATGCTTTGACTGCTACCTGTTGCTGCTCTGTAACTGATGTTTCAGTCGGTCTGAAGGTCACAGTTCGCTCCAGCTGAAGGTGACAGCACATCTTTCATTCACTCCATTGCCCCTGCCTGAATATATGGTGAACAGCAAGACATGTCCTGAAAATCAGAACCAAAACAGTACTTAGACCACAAAATTCAGCTTCATAGAATGAAACTGTGTCTGTTAGAAATTTTAAGAAAATTGCAGTTGCTCAACAGTGAAAGTGACTAAAGTGTTCTGAAGGAATTCACTGTGAGAATCTTTGAATTTCTTCTCATCAGCTCATCTTCCTCAGCTCCCAGCCCCTGCTGTCAGTATTTTCCAAGGTATGGGGGAATGAACTGAAACACTTCTTTTTCCCTGCCACCTCCTCCTTTGTGGGTAGTAGCCCTCTCAGCACTATCACCAGAAGGATTTTTCAGGAAGTGCCTTATCATTCTCCAAGAACAATGAGAAGCAAATCCTTCTTGTCCTGAGTAACCACTTGTTAGCAGTGGAAATCATGAGGAAAGAATAATGCCTAATTAAAGTGGTGTTCCAACAGTGATCTTTACATCCAAGATGGCAGGGAAGAATATTTCTCCTTGGGAAGCTTCTGACTGTTCCTGAAGTGCTTGCATGAATGATGAGGTTTTCATAGACATTCATTGTTGGCCTAATTTTGCTCTTACTAAGCATACTGGGAGGAAAATTAGGCCTTTAAATTAGTTTTTAAAATGCTGCTTGGCCTTTGATGTCTACAAAAAGTTTTCCCAATCCCCTGTAAACCACAGTCAGTTACTGAACAGTGCTACCCACAAAATCTTTGGTTTCCAAGATCAGAGGAAAGAGACACCCCGCAGGGCAGGCACTCTCCAGATGCCATGTGGGGGAGCATCTTACTGACCTTCCCGCCAAATGCTGAACAGATGTATCCAGGAAACATCGAGAGTGGGGACAGAAACAGAAACGCTAGCCTGCCCTTTTCACATCAGTGTTAGCAACTCTTGGGCTACTGCTGAGTCTAGAAAGAAAATTTCTTGGGGGGAGTTGGGAGCGTGCTCAGCGCATACCAAAATGAAATGCACCATGTAGGGAGTAAAACATGACTCTGAGACAAACCCTGCCGTGCTGACTCCATGAGTTCTGCTTCCTTTCTGGAATTACACCAGGGGTGTTGTTCCTGCAGTGAGCTGGAAAGACCTGAAACAAAAATAATAATTTGACAAAACAGAATCTTAAATAACAAAAAAGAGATCAGACCGAGTACTCTGCCTCTTGACACATGGATACGCATTTATGTCTATATAGAGTAGAAGTATATCCATAAGTAGCAAGGGCCTTTTACGGTGGAAATCTTTCTCTCTCAGACATACACACAATCACTCAGCTACCAATAAAGGCTAACATTTAGCTGTTCCAGCCTCTTAGTCTAATATCTTACAAGGAAATGTTTACAGATTTCTGTAATTTATCTGTACTTAAGAGCAGTACCATTGATCATCCAAATAGCATAATACAATGGAATCCAGCAGCACTCACAAGCAGCTCCCTAAATTAAAATCTGTCTGACCTTTATGCAGCTCCATATGTGGTTTAATGGATGTTATACGATTTGAGCTATTTGAGATAGACTCAGACTGCTACAAATAGTATGCTGCATGGCTAGAAAACTAAGGGATATTGAAGTTTCTTCAGTGCACTGGCAGATTTGTTTCTTCTGTTGCTTCTTCCAGCCTTTCTTTGTAGGGGCTTCCAAAGTTGCAGAATACCTGTGACCCGCTTTTGATTTCAGAAATCTCCACAATACTTGATATTAATACTTTATTGAGGGTACCTACTACTTCCCTCCTTTGAAAAAGTACTTTGCTACCTTTTAGTCAACAGAAAGCCTAAATAACATGCTGCAGTCCTGCTGTACAGAAAAGGTTTCTTCTCAAATTAATAGTACTTAGTATGGCCGAGAGTACTCAAAGAAGAAGGTGGAGGGTACACTAGGAGTCTTAACATCAGTAAAACAGCCTAACGGGGACAGGGGAGCAAATAGTTTAAAAAAGGGAGCTGCACTGAGATATATAGAGAGCTTTAGGAAGTCAAAGTAACATTTGCTAGTTAGAAATATGTATTTTTGAATAACTAGGAAATATTGTATGGGTTTGCTACACTTTTTCACTGGATTACTGGACTGGGCCCAGAATGTTTTAATTATTCCACGATATATAAGGATGGTGATCCTCCCAGGAATTCTTTGAATGTGTATTTTAAGTATTTATTCCCCTCCCTCTGATCCTCATCCAGTACTTATCTATTCCTTAGAGAGTAAACTATTTGAGACAGGAACTGTATGTGAGGATGGTGCCTAAAGCAGTCGCAGTAGTAGCCACAGAGCCAAAAATTAACCACCCTTCTGGTGTCATGCAAAGTTAATTTTCTCATGCACATGTGAAATATGAAGAAGTATTGTCCCAGAAGCCTCAGCAGCATTTGTCTGGAAACGCTACAGCAGAAATGTGCCTGTGAAAGCATACTGATGTTAGGAATTGTATAATTCAGCATTGCAGAAGGATTGTAGTAGGATCATAGTTCTACTGCAGTAGTGTGATTTCCCTCTTACTGAATGGTTAAGTTGAAGAATTTTGAAAGACACAAAGATGCTTCAATTTAAGACCTCTATATTCTGTGAAAATTCTTCTACTTAAATGGACCTGCTAGCAGGTACCGCAATTAATATGGGGGGAAAAATATTATACAGAAATTGCTTTTGTAACTGTACTTACAATTCCTGTGCTTACAACAGAGTAATTTCTTGAATTACTTGTGTATGTATGTGCAGATCCTCCAATGGAATAAATGAAACCTTGAGTGCTGAAAGAGAAAATGGAAAGCACGATAACATAAAAAATGAGGACTACAGGGAGAGCACTACACTGCAAATTAACACAGCGAAAGAGGTACCCCATGGAGATTTATGCATCACAGAGATATACAGTGAGACTCACCATGGAGCAGAAGAAAGCAACATACACTTTTCTGAAACGAAACAAGAGACCATACAAAGCCACAGAATCACTCCTAAGGTGACAGGCACCTCCAAAGTGCTCATGACAGATGAGGCAGCTTTCAGAGGGAAGACAGAAGAAAGAAGGCCAGGTACTATGGTTGAGCTGCAGTTATCCCTCTCAAATGAAGTGCACAAGGGCATCAGTGCTCCTGCTGTGACTCTCTCAGGGGCAGAAAAATTCACTCCTTCAGGAAAAGGACTCAGTGTACAACAAGATGGGACTAGCCCTGTAATCGCAATTCCCCTGGGTGTGAAAGAGGGCAACATCCAGTGGTCAAGCAAAGTAGTCCAGTTTTCTAGTGGCAAAGAGGTCAAGAGGATCCAAGGTGCAGCTCCATCTCTCCCCAGGGTGGAGGTGATCCTAGACTGTTCGGACAGGGAGAAGGAAGCACCCAGGTCTCCAGCTGAAAGGGGGTGTGTTGATTCTCAAGTGGAAGGAGGGCAGTCAGAAGCACCTCCTTCCCTCCTCTCCTTTGCAATCTCATCAGAAGGCACCGAGCAGGGAGAAGACCAGCACTCTGAAAGGGATCACAGACCTCTCAAGCACAGGGCGAGGCACGCAAGTAAGTATCTCCCATCTAATCATTTGCACTGCCTGAGGGTATCATCTGTAACTTTAAACATAATTTCAGAATTTAGACTGCATTAGAAAACAAATGTTTATAAAGTTTTTTTTCTGTAATCTTCTAACTTTCCCTCCGTCTTTTTCTTTTAAATGATGTTTCTGTTCTTGCTTTATGTATTTTTTCAGGGTAATACAATGCTCCTGGTGATGAGCCAAGAATATACCCATGCCTTAACTGTGCTGAATAACTTTACTTAGTAGACTTCCACTTTGAAATTAACTCATGACTTTGTCCAACTAAAAATACTTACATCTCCAAAAGGAGCTGAATTCCACTGGTCTCTGAATGTATATTCAGAGGCAATCTGTAGAATATTAACCAAAAATGCAAGTTACATGCGCACATCTAAGTGAATCCTGCGGATTTCTCCTTTTATAGGAAAAATTTTGCATTGCCATTTGCATCATCTAAAATCAAAGCCATGCCACTGCTCTTAAAAGTTAATAAAAAAGCCTAGTAGAAAAGCTTGATGTTGCCTGCAGAAGAGGTTTTGACAGACACTAGCATGTGTATCACTGTTACATGATCCTTTCAGTTTTGTCAGTCTTCTCTAGACTGTAAAGTGAACATGCTATTTCTTCTGACTCCCATACCCAGAGGTCAGCCTCAAAACGCATCCAAGAAGTTTACATGAAAGTAGACTTGCAACTGGATCCAGTATTAATTGAGTGTAGATACGTATTATTTATTTCTTTGTTTGTTTATTTATTTTTTATTTTATTCATTTGGGACCTTTCTATTGGTTGCTTGCTCTTTCCCAACAATGTTAAGAATCCTGTCTGGGGATTTAGTAGCAGTATGTCAAAGGTGCTTGAATGTGTCCAGCGATATACTGTAGCAACAAGCTAGTTCATATGCAGTGTTGGAATTAGTCTGCTAAGCCACTGCTAATTCCTCTGTAAGCATATTTTTAGCATGATAACCATTTGTATCTTATTGGCAAGTGGATTAAGCAGTTACTTATGCCTAAGTGTCTGTATGCAATCCACATATTTTTAGCATATTAAATGAAGCATAAAAGAAAAGTGCACATGCTTTACATTTTGGCTGCAAATTTAGAAACAACTGTGGGACTGTGCCTGTGTTTCTTAGAGAATTACTTGCAGTGCCTCCCTAATAAGGCAAAAGTACGAAGAAGGAACTACCTATTCCGTGATAAACTATGCTTTCAAGTAGGATGTAGGTTCCGTCCTATTCCCATCTCAACTATGACAATCTCAATTTCTTCTAATATAGTGGCAGATCATTATCCTCAGAAACCACTGATTTAATCTATAAAAATTTTTGCTATTATTATTATTTGTAAAACACAATCTATATGTTAGAACAAACAAATTGCCAAGTACAGGGCAATAATCTGTGTGCAGGAAATACTATGCATGTTTTTTGTAAAATTAGAAGTTAGAATGCAGCATTTAAGCCTAGAGAAGCACATTGATTATAAGTGTTTGATCTCTTTAGCAGAAATTTTCTCTGTACATAGTAATCAGATTATATTTACCTGAGCAGGTAACGTTACTTCAGTCATCTTCTGAAACTATCGATTAAGTAACTACTCACATGAATTAAGAAAAAATATGCTAACAGAATGAAGTTTCAATTTTTTCTTCTCACAGAACTGTATAGGTACCTGCTGAACCCCTTTCCTAGAAAAACCCTCACTGCTGATGCAAGTGGCTTATTTGAAAGCACAAAACTTTTCTGTTTGCAGAGGCACTCTAACAGTAAAGCCCATTCTTTTGGAAAATGTCTTCAGTGACTATTGTAAGCATTTGGATTGTCAAAGGACTGAGCCAAGGATTTTGTCATTTGACCCTCTCAACATAAAATATTACAAATTGCTGGTTCAGATACTATGCTCTTTTCTCTTTTATAGGTTCTTGTGAGAACCATTAGTCCAGTCATGCTGTCATCTGCCATAATGGCAAAACTCCAATTGTCTTTAATAGGAGAAGTATCAGACTCCATCTACTGACACAGCTAAAAGGATCACATAAAGGAAAATATATCACATTGCTTTCTTTAATGAGTTTGCTTTACTTATACTAGAAAAATATAATAATTTACTGTTCTGTTTTCCTATCTCAGAGGCACACTTTTCCCTTTTGAAATTAAGTGGAAGGGGACCATTGATTTAGGCAGGAACAGCTTTAAATTCCAGCTTTTTTAAAGGGAGAAGCTATTGAGGCTGTCATTCGCGAGATGTGGTGCTACAATATAAGGAAGGGAAAGAAACAGGAACACCACCGAACTCGTGTTGTCCCATGAGGCACATGCTCCATGTCACATAACAAGGAAGCAGTCATGCTGATGTACAGTGCATCTATCCGCTTTACAGCTGCATCTATTCCTGTTCCACACGACATGACGAAAACCAGTAATTCGTGCTTTAAGAAACATTTATTATTGACATATGCTAGTGAATACTCTTGAGCCCCCTCCATTCAGTTCTTAAATGTGTATTCATTCTTGCCACGCTTTCAAAATAAATATTCTGGAGCTGTTAAATCCTATACAATTTTGGACTACATTTCAGGCAAGTAATGCTTGTTAAAAGACTGAAACATGCTTTCATGGAGTACCCAGGCCAAACTCCCATGTGTTCCAAGGAGCTGAAAGTTACTGTTAGTGGACTCTGTGTATGGCTTTTTGGATGTATACTTGCTTTTAAATAGCTAATACGTAGAAACAGACCAACTTTTATCAACTATACACATTTTGTGATGCACGTGAGCAAAATAAACACATAAATGGCAGGAGCTGCTGCCACCATCAGACAGAACGCACTCAGTTTCATTTGGTCTCAGGTGTTAAGCAGCCATGGGCCTGGCTGGCTGGGAATGCCTCCTGTAAGCCTAGGAACTGTGGGCAAACACTTGGTAAATACCAGACCATAGAAACTGAATCAGTGAGAAAATATCATCTGCCTGTTGCTGCTGAGATTACTTATGGGAATAAAAATCGAGAGCGCTAGAAATAAAGACACGTGTAACGTTCCTGTTGAACTAAGGAAGTCCTAAAGAAAGTGATGTAGCCTTTGAACTTGCACGGGTGTGGCTCTAAGGAATGCTGGGTATGGAATTTACAACAGGTTGACGTTGTGGGAAAAGTTGAATTATGATGTCCTCTCCATGCAAAAGAAAACAGGTCTTTTAATATGGTGTAAGGGGACAGTGGGTAAATTTCAGTATAGTTAATGCAGAACTATTTGTTATTAGTTTCCTTGTATTTTCCTGGGCTGCATGCAATTAAATGTGCACTTCAATTCTTTCCACAGGGCTCCGGCGAAGTGAGAGTCTGTCAGAGAAGCAGGTCAAAGAAGCCAAATCTAAATGTAAAAGTATTGCATTGCTGCTGACAGCAGCTCCCAATCCCAATTCCAAGGGGGTGTTGATGTTCAAGAAGCGTCGTCAAAGGGCGAGGAAATATACTTTAGTTAGCTACGGTACCGGGGAGTTAGAACGTGACGAAGACGAGGGTGAAGAAGGTGAAGGTGAAGAGGGGGACAAAGAAAATACTTTTGAAGTGAGTTTGCTTGCAACAAGTGAGTCAGAAATAGATGAAGATTTCTTCTCTGACATTGACAAAGACGGTAAGATTGTGACATTTGACTGGGACAGTGGTTTACTTGAGGTTGAAAAGAAGACAAAAAGTGGGGACGAGATGCAGACGCTTCCAGAGAGCACAGGTAAAGGGGCACTCATGTTTGCCAAGAGGCGGCAGAGGATGGATCAGATTACAGCTGAGCAAGAGGAGATGAAGGCACGCACAGTGCATACAGAGGAACGAAGGGAAGCCACCATGTCAGAGAACTTCCAGAAAGTAAGCTCTTCGGTCTATCAAACAAAAGAGGAAGAAATGTCAAGACAGCAGACCTGTGTGAGCAAAAGCTACACAGACATGAGCCAGAATCATAGCAAAATGGTACAACAAAATGGCTTTGGCTTAGCACCAGACACAAACCTCCCTTTTCAGGCCTCTGCAGCTCAAAAAGCAGCGTCTTTGAATAAAACAGCTAAACCCTTCCCTTCTGGTGTTCAAAACCGGGCAGCTGCACCATTTTCACCCATAAGAAATGTCACTAGTCCTTTTTCAGATATACCAGCACCACCTCCTTACTGCTCTATCAGCCCACCGCTTGAGGCTTTATACAGGCCTGTTTCAGCTCCTGTAGCAAGCAGAGCTGGCCCAACTGTGTGGTCACCCACCGAGCCAACAGAACACATAGCATCCAGAGACGAAAGGATTGCGGTGCCAGCCAAAAGAACTGGGATACTGCAAGAGGCGAAGAGAAGAAGCACTTCAAAACCTATGTTCACTTTCAAGGAAGCACCCAAAGTAAATCCTAATCCTGCCCTGTTGTCCCTTGTACACAATGCAGAGGGCAAAAAAGGTACTGGAGCTGGTTTTGAGTCCGGACCTGAAGAAGACTACCTCAGTTTGGGAGCAGAAGCTTGCAATTTCATGCAGACTCAAGCATCTAAGCAAAAGGCTCCTCCCCCTGTTGCTCCAAAGCCTTCACTCAAGGTCTCTCCTACTGCTGGTACTCCAGTGTCACCAGTCTGGTCACCTCCAGCTGCGTCTTCTAACAAGGCTCCTTCTTTCCCAGCACCAGCCTCACCTCAGGCAGCGTATCCTGCACCACTCAAATCTCCACAGTATCCTCATTCTCCCGTCCATCCCCCAAGTACTCTCGACCTATCCGGTCCTTTCAAAGGGCCTCAGGCAACCCTAGCAAGTCCAGGCCACACACCCAAGACACCAGTCACACCAAGTGCTGGAGAAACAAAGCCACCCTTTGAGATGCCACCAGCTATGAGTGGGAAAGGAGCACAGTTATTTGCCAGAAGGCACTCTCGAATGGAGAAGTATGTGGTAGATTCAGAGACTGTGCAGGCAAACATGGCACGAGCCTCATCTCCAACTCCATCTTTACCAGCTTCTTGGAAATACTCATCTAATGTCCGAGCACCTCCACCTGTTGCTTATAATCCCATCCACTGCCCATCTTATCCTCCTGCTGCTACCAAGCCTTCCTCTAAGTCCGCTGCTGCTACCAAAAATACAAAAAGAAAACCTAAGAAAGGTCTCAATGCTTTGGATATTATGAAACATCAACCTTATCAGCTCGATGCATCTTTATTTACTTTTCAACCTCCTACTAATAAGGAAAGCCTTGCTATTAAGCAGATGTCGAAGTTGTCCCCTTCAAAGCAAGCTCTACCTTTCAGACCACCTAGTGCTGGCTCTCCTACTAATGCCCGGGCATCTTCAGTGTACTCCGTGCCAGCCTACAGTTCACAACTTTCGTTCCAGTCAAATGCCTCTATCCCAGTAAATGAATCATATTCACCTACAAGCTACTCTGCATTTTCTAAGCCAGAAACCACCACATCTTCTTTGTTTACTGCTCCGAGGCCAAAATTTTCAGCAAAGAAAGCTGGCGTCACTGCACAGGTGTGGAAGCCATCAATTATTGCAGAGTAAACCTTATAGCCAAAACTTAGTGTCCATCTTGCTTGCAACCAATTGTTTGCAGTGGTAACCTGGCATGGAAACAGTGCCAATACTATTCCTTAGCTTACTTAACAATGTCAGATGTATCACCTCAAATCTGGGTCCAAAATATTTTAACTTTTTTAAGGAATCAAAATAGATACAAATTTTAGCACATTTATGCATATTATCAGATGATTTATACACGTAACATCCTGAAATGAATAGATACCGTTGTATTATGTAAGCAGGACACTAGGTTTTTGCTTTAGGACTACTACAACAGAAACAACAGTAAGCAATATTCCTGGTACGTCAAATTAGAGCTTTCTTTTAGAAGAGCTTTCTTTCTGCTCCCCTCCCCAAATTTGTTCTAATGACCTAGGGATGTGACGACTTTTTTTTCTTTTGAAAGAAGTGCCTTATTAAATGATATTAATAGTAATATGTATTACTAACATAGCATAAAATAGATATAGTATTAGACTCTGACTGATCACTAGCAGAACACAACTGGATAGACCTTTGGCCTGCACAGAGCCCCACTGAATTCAGTCAGAATCTGTCCTGGCTCAAAGGTCCTTCCACAGGAATCTGGTTGATCGGCCAGGGGCTTAGTCTGTAAGCTATGTGGATCAGCTGTGATCCAAAATCATGAATTGCCTCTGTGATTTCACAGAGAATGTCCTATAAGAGATGCTGGAGTGTTCTGAAGACTAAAAGAGATGATAAGACAGCTGAAAAAACTGTTAGAGATTTCCCATTTTGGGGAAATTTGACATCCCAAGTGCAGATGTATTTTTAGCCAAAATTTGCTTTGAATCCAGCAAGTAAGATAGAAGCCAGTAAATCAAAATTGTTCAACAGTCAGAAAGGTAAGTTGGGTTTTGCAGCTGCAGTGTAATGCAATAGTTTCTTGTGAAAGCACAGTGATTGAGAACTGAAGGGATACGTATATTCAAGAGTACATTCTTGCAACCAGAGTAGTATATGCCACAGAAATTAGCACCTAGAAGTACAACATAAATATGACCATGTCTTCCTATTGGTCTCTGTACACATTTTAGTATCTTCACATGGGGCTTTTCAGTGCTTCTTCCCACTTTAAATCTTTTTACTGTGGTCTTACGCTTTCACCTTTCGCTTCTCGTACTGGGGCCTAAGTATTGAAATACTGCTACTGTAGAAAATTCTTAGGAGTCCGTGGTCTTGAAACTTACTGTGCAATATTGCAGTGAATAACACAGTCTTGCTGAAATCAAGGAGCCATATTTGAATAGCTCAGCATGTTTTCCAGTAAGCTGTCCTGTTAACGTTAGTGGTGCTAGGTCTGAAACAAGGTGTTTCACACAACTAAGGGTATTAAAATCCATCCCAAGTGTGCAGCTAAAGATTAAAGCATCACTCTGTGATTAAAGGTGGTAGAATCTGTTAATATATTTGTTTAAACTACCATCCCGCTAGCTGCAGACCGGATTATGGATCTTTTATATCATAGGGGTTTTAGCAGAACTATCTATCTTGATGAAGAAAACATTCCCGAGTATGAACAACGCCTCCTTAGTTTGGTCCCATGATAGTATTTCAAACTGCAATCAAATGTGAGAAGAATCCATTTGGTTGTACGTGCAGAAAGCAGACCGGAATCGAAGTCTAATCAAGCCAATAAAAATCACTCCTTTGAATTTTGGACCTCCAAAATCTTACTCTCCCTTTTAAATTTTGGATTGGGATACTGACTGCATTCAGAAGAAAATGACCAAGTGATCCATCTCGCTCCTAAAATTCAGGAGAATGATGGGAAATTTTGAAAGAAAAAATAGTTTGGAAAGTTCAAGAAAGAATTACACTGCGTTTACCTGGAAATAGAAAGTAGCAATATTTTAATCCTTTGGAGATCTCCCTTCTATCTGTTCTTCACTGTCAATATCTGTATTTTTCTTCAATTATTAAACTTGTCCCTTTCCTCTCTGCCTGTTTGGTTTTTTTTCCTTTGGTTTGGTTGCTATTTTTTGGTTTCACTTACATGTACAGACAGACAGTGTATTTCAGGGGAAATCTATTTTCTGTGCTATTCCATTAATATGAAATCTTGTCCCTCCCCTTCCCTTTCCCCTTCTCTTTCCCTTCCTCTTCTCCTTTCCTTTCCTCCCTCCTTCAGTTTTATCTCAAGTTACATATACTATTTCAATTAGAAGTTTAAGATGCTAGCATCTACTCAGAATAAAGATACCCTACCAAAGATTAGTAGTGCTGCTAGAGAGATACATAGAAATCCAATCAGCCTCACATTGCCTTACATGTTTTCACACGTTTCTCCTCCTGTAAAATACATCTTTAAATTATAATCACACTTCTGTATTTGTTCACCCTTCCACCCCAAGAATATTTCCTTAATGAGGAGATTTTTAGCAGTTTTGTACTTGTACAAGTGTTGATGTTGATGCATGTGGCTACTAACAAGATACAGCAGCCTACACAGCATGGACACCAGGTCATTTCAGACTCAGGTCAGTAACTTTTGGAATTCATCACCAGCTACTAAGTATTCTGTGTGGAATATGTAAATTACTGAAATCTAACTTCTGGGTTTATATATGCCTACATGGCATGCCACTTTCCAAGAAAGAAATAACAAGCATTATTATTCTAATTATCAGTAGAAGAAACAAGAGGTAAAGCTGGGGTATATTCTCGTCCAAAGGAAATCAGCTCTCCAGAAAGACAGAAGTCAAGTTAATAGGAGCTACAGGAGAGCTGTGGAATAAAAAGGAACATTTCATTTTCCTAAGTCATCTGTCTAGAACTAAATTCACCTGAAAGACAGGAACGCATAATTGTCATCTTTGAAATCAATTTGCTATTTCTTTAATTTTCAGCACATCCCAAAAATTCACTTACAAATTCAACTAAATCATATGCATGTTTACAGTAATAAGCAAAAAGTCCACTTCCGTGATAGCAATATAAAATATAGCTATTGGCCTATCTACTCTTTACTTCCTCCAAAGGAAAAGGAAGTGCATATATGCTGAAAATTTGCATTTTGATCACTTTTGGATTTTTTTCCTGTTATTCAAATACAAGTATTTCATATGGCCTACAGCAATGACAGAAGGATTTTTGAACGCACCAGTAAGAGATAAATGCAAAAGCCCCAGTGACACTAGTCCTCTTAAATCAGCTAAGATCTGTTGAAAATCCCATTCAAAGTCCAGCTCTGAATTCAATTTCATATATACACATCATTCTACATGCACAGTGCTTGGATCCAACTTGGCTTCAAGACTCTTTTTACTAATCAGGTAAGTTTGTAATTCTTATTAATTTTTCAGAAGACTAGCCTACATAAAGTAACAGTTTTATCCAAAATGTAATCTCTTGTGAAGCACATATTTAGAGGAAAGTTGAGCTGTTCAATGTCATGGGTCCAAATTAAAAGCTAACGATGGTGTCATACATAACTGAAATGCCAAGAAAATGAATGGTTTGTGTAGAGAGAAGCCATCTGAAGTTTCACTTTGAAAGGGCAGTGAGCTTTTGTAAATGGTTTTCTGAAAAAGCTATTAGAATTATTTCAATATAATATGGCAAGGCTACCACGATCAACTGTTAGGCCTACTATGCAAGCACATTTAATGGTGAATTTTAGGCCACCTCTAATAACAATACTTGCAGTACGTTCACATTAAAAGAGAAAATTAAGTGCTTTATGTCGTTTTTAGCACATTTAATTACAGCACATACTGGAGGTATTACACTGCACCAGTTTGGATCTCGCTTTCTATACAGCCTTTTCATACAGCTACCTCCATCAAGGGTTTATATACTTCCATTTTCTGATTCAGGTACAAATCTCTTGTTATAAAACCTGAATTGAAAAGTTTTGTTTTTGAGATGAGTAGCTTTTAGACAAAAAGTTAAAATTTCTGTTGCAAAAATAAAAGACAAAATTTAGTTCTTGAACAAAGAACTGCTCAGCGTCTCCCCACTTCTCTAGAGGAACCACTCTTACAATGTTCCTGCTCAGCAAAAAATAACCTATTATGAAACAAACAGAAAGATATTTCAATGATCTTTTTCTATAGGAACATTTGCAGAGTAAACATTACTATCTCCTTAAAGTAAGCTTAATTTTTTCCTTTGTGCTCTTTTATGGAAGAAATGATTTTGCCAGTGTCCTAAGACATGTGACAATATCCAGTGACACTTAGCTGCTTGGTTCCAAAAGCATCTGGCTGATGGGGTGGGACTTTATAATACACTCATATCAAGCCTTGCAGCAGGGAACACCCAATTCTCTCCTACAAACACTGGCAATTCACTCTGAGATCAAGCCAATGCCATTTTGAGATCAGCCATCAAAAGGAGGTTCCAGTTAAATTTTGTCTGAAGTCTTCTTGCACCTCATTTTATACACCTAGGTTTTTTTATTTTATTTTGTATACCTAAGTTTATTTCATATGAGACATTCAAGACTCGACACAAAATCAGCTCTAAAACTGCAGCGACCCATTTTGCTGTCACCACAGCTGTCATGTGGCGATGAGTTCCGTTTGGTTTTGTCGGAGTGCTGTTATTATTCATAAAATGAATGTTGGGAATTCACACAAATTTGTATTTGAAGCAAAGAAATACTAAAATTGAGGTATCAGCAGGCTCCAAAAATTAGGAAGCGAGGGGCTGGTGTGTGGTTCAGACAGGAAAATAAGTGCTAAGTGGCAGAGCAGCAATTTTGAGAGGAAAAACTACTAGGATTAGAGGGAGCCAACCAATGGGGAGAAAACTCTAGGAAAAAGCAGAGATCGCACAGGATAACACACCTATCAGAGGATCATGAAATACTGAAGGTTCAAGGGAAGAAAAAAATCAGCAAGAAGGATTTAATTATTCTGCACCCAGATGGCTGACTATTTCCAGCCTTTTGTTGAAATTGTTTAGATTACTCTTGGACGACAGAGTAATGTCCACATCACTGGGCCTGACTTTTTTCCTCTACGATTTACAAAAAGATGTTGTGAAAGAACTGAAATGCTAATACCCAGCAAAAAGAAAAAAGTGAGCTTTAAAAAAAAGCAGGCCCTATCAACAGACTATTGTTCTGAGAGACAACAGATATACAAACATATTATCCTAGACAGCTCCTAAACACAAGAGTTGTCAAAAGTGTTAAGGTGAACTCTGATAAAATATGATAAGCAATCATAAAGAGAACTTGACACCAGACGATGTGATCCGGGAGAAGCACTGTTTATCAAGCATCCAGGACGACAACTCAACAAAGGACCAGCCTTACCATCACGCTCTGCTGCTCCAGCATCTCTGCGGGGAATCCTCTGTACACTATGAGGTAGGGAAATACCAGTGAAACGACAGCACTCTTCACAACTAACAATTTGCAAAATCTTTCTCCTCTCTTTTTCCAGGATCCTTTTCCAGATTCCGTAGCTTTAAGAATAAAAAACGACTGGTTATAAAAAGATCCACTCTTCCAGTCTTGCCTTTTTAACAAAACATGATACAACTTTCTTTGCCTGATATCAAACACCCAGGACTCCACTGATGGCTTTGGCAGTTTGGCATGGCAAGTGCAAACCTTAATTACATAGCTTGGCATAATGTTATTTTATAATGAGTCTACTCAGCTTGAAACAGAAACATTATACAAAGAAGAAACTTGATGAGATCTTCAAAGACCTGTGGATTCAGCAGCTCTGAATTACTGCTGGTAGATTTCTTGGGAAAACACATGAGCCTGATAATTTCATAGCACACTTGATGCCACCGTCACAACTCCACAATGACTGTTCCTACAAGTGCTTTTTGGGCCCGGTTGCTTACTACAGGAAGCACTTAGGTTTTTTATCAAATCATTTAAAAAGTAGGAAAAATCCTGAAGCTTTGTGAAATACTATGTTGGAAGTATCTTTACAGAAACAGACTTGAACTCTTCCTTTACAAGCTAAGACTAACCATATGATGATAGTTCCATGGTTTTTACATTTGCTTCCTTGAGTAAGGCAGGAAAAGACTTTGTCTTTAGAAAGCATGCTAATCAAGTCTCTGTTATCCTCTGCAGTATTCATAGGCAAAAATCTATTCCTGTTTGTAATGACCTTGACAATCTGCTCTTAATTTCAGTGCATGTGAAGCCTGCACAAACTTGTGTGGTAGTATGTTATAACTGCACATTCCTATAGGCTGAGGAAAGTCAGATGTAAGAAAAATACCTGAATCATGCTTACAGATTGACTATCTGGATGAAGGCGTCCTGTGGGGGCTAATCAATGTAACAATAGTAAGTGTTTTCAAACAATCATTTTTGATTCTTTTGTATGTCTTTAAGACAGACATCTTAAAACAGAGTCCCTTCATAATTCCAGGCAATTCAAAGATAAGCTGGTCATTTCTAAACAGGTGTAAAGGCTAAACTGTTGAACAGATGAAGTGGGTTTTTTTGATGTTTCCATCTATATCTGAAACTATAGATTGTAACTGATTTAAGAAATGCACAACAAACAGAAGAAAAGGAGGAACATTACAGAAATAAAATACACTCCCAAACACTGTAACACATATTGGATTACAAAGAGTGACATCGAGTACAACAGTCACTGATTTCAGTATGAGCTTTAACTGATTGCAAAGAATTCAGTACATAGTACACGACCTAGGGACAAATATCTTCAAATATTTAAGGATTTTTTTTAAAAAATAATTTTTAAAGAAAAAGTTAATAATTGCTAGTGATTTTTTCTTCAATCTATAAGAATGCAGTTCTAATACTCTCACTGTGCAGGTTGTTGTTACACGGCTTTATTACCGTGAACAAAAGCAAAGCATGGCCATCTGGGTACACTTAGTTTTCTTCCTAGTCTTGGTTATTTTCCCACATCAGAACTCTAACTTAAAAGTGGAACCTAAGGAGGTGACCAGAAAACCTCAAAATCTGTGTACAGTTTAATTTTCTTTAGTTAAGTAAACAGTTTTAGATAAGTACAGATATTTCTGCAAGTCCTAGCCATGCTACCTGAGTATCTTTTATGAACAGAACAGGGCTGTTAAGTCTCTTCAGAAAAGGTTTCCACATACTTCCTTGCTGCTTGTTTGACTGATGTCAGAAAGTGCAGAGGTGTGACAAATGAGACAAAAATTTTCATTAGAACATTCCATTAAAAATTCAAAAGATTACACAAAATGAGAGGCAGCAACGTAACTTTTTATGGTGATGTAAATCTGCACCTGCCCTGTACTCTGTTGCACAGCTGTCTGCATTTCAGGTGTACAAAACGATAAACTTTTCCCATCCTAAGATTACTTTCAGAGAGGTGTTTTGGAGAGAAACTTGACAGACTTGGTACTGCTACTGGTACAGTACTGAAGCAAGCACCTGACCCTATGTAATTATGAAAAAACCAAAATTAAACGCTACTGCTTAGACTGAAAAATGAGGCACCTAGAATTAATGTTAACCCAACCGTCCTGGGCATTTGTGTGATTAAAGCACCTGTAATCATTGCATCATCTTCTATTTTTTTCTGTAGATCTCCAGACTCAATTCAGGGCACAGAATGGTACCGTTCACCTGATGAATAGCTCTTCACTGTTTTGTTTTGACATTGTTACATGCTTAGCACTATTCCTTACTTAACATATGCTCTTCCAAGGGTGTTCTTCATGCAGAATTATTTCCTCATAAACTTTCTTGTTAGTATCCAAGTCAGTCAGAAGCCACAGTTCATTTTCACACTACTGCATTCTACAAATGAGTGACTAAGGCACAAAGAGTGCAGCACTGATTTTAGGACACTCAATAGCCTTGGGTATCCACTTCAAGACACTTAGAATCTTCAGAGTCCAGTAGCACATGAACTAGTTACCGTATCAAAGCATGTGGTCCTTAACATCAGTCTGTGAATGTTAACAGACCACAGGTCTCCAGCTGGAAGCCCAGAAAGGGAATCCTCATTGACGAGCTATGAAACCCATCCAGTGAAAGCACCTTTTGCACAATATACTCCTTTGCTATATCATCCTAGTACTTCCTAAATGAAGCCCCAAAACAGCACTGGATGGGGCAGAAGTTGTGAAATTTAATCAAAATGCATATGCACCGGGCAATAAGGCTTGCATTTCATAGTTTTCAAATACTTCAGCTTCCAACTTCACTAATATTGCTTCAAGGTAGCTTTGTGTGTTTAAGACCCAAGGGTTTTCTAAGAACAAGAAACCAAACCCCAGAACGCTATCATATAGCATACTGTAACCAAGAGGTTCCTCCAGCGTGCCTTGAACCACAATAGACAACTGCCATCATGTTGCTACAGTAAGTGGCAGCAAACACATGTTGACATCTCACCTGTAAATCAGCACCGGGAGGATGCCACAGGTTTCCAACGGGGCTTCACAGTCTTTTCTGACAGCAGAGAGACCACGGAAGGGCAAACTCCATTCCTCTGGGGAAGAAATTTCCCTGGAACTCTGGAGGAAAGTATACAGTAGTGTGCACAGGCTCTTTTCCCCAAATGTTCCTTTCTTGCCCCATTTATTAACTTTTTCTTTTCCTTGTTCTCTTCATCGTAGCCTCATTGAGAGCAACGCAGGTCAATTTTCCATTCCTTACGCTTCTCCTCCAAGCTCAGATGCCTCGGCCATCGGGTCCTAGCCCATCACTCTCCAAGCCAGTGCTGAATACAGATTTTCCTTCTGTATCAAGTATTACCAGCTTCTGGTTTTGCTTTCTGGTCCAATCTCTTCTTTGTCCTTCCCTTGTTTTTTTCTTCCACCCTGTTGAAAGTCTGCTTCTTGTGTCCCTGTATTCAAATCAGATGCTCCCTTTGAGGCTGCATGGGCCCAGACAGGAGGTCTCAGGCTCTGTCAAAGGAAAGCTGTGCTCTGCAGGGCGTCCCAGTCCTGATCAGTGAGTGCGCAGCCTCAGGTCCAGACCTGATGGTGGGAAGAGACATGGGTATGCACCATAGGCCTGCAGGCACTATTTTTTTGTGAATTAGACCCGCAATAATGGATAAAACCCTCCTGCCTAACAGAATATTATGGCTGATAACACAGTTCTCAGGAACTAGCTGTAAAAAGCAAGGTGCTCTCGTTTAGACTATCTAAGGCGCTCAGCTTGAATACACATAGGCAAGTGTGCATGGAAATGAGAGACACTTCGGATACAAAGAGTAGTCTCAAACCAGTTCTAAAGCATGTAGTGGTACCACTTTTCATGGAAAAGGATGCTAGAAATTTTTGCCATTGACATTTATTTTTCTGCAATCTTACTCTTTAAAATTGTCAAACTATATAGATTCATTTGGCTGAAATGCATCTGAAATGGTTGGATCACTTGAGATTAAGTAAACAAGAAAAAACCAAACAACTAAGACTGAAAATTTCAGTTTGAAAGATTTGATAAGAAAATTACAAGGAATTGGATAATTTATCTTTTAGTTTGGATATGTTCAGCAACAATAGTGCCACCACCTTCAAGTATTACAATATAATTAACATTTTTTTTCTTTGATTTTAGACAAAGTGTCATTAACCTTTACTTTCTCAAGTAAAGCCTCAATTTAAAACCCTTTCATTGTTCATACAAAATAGCAAGGTCGGAAACTAGGACCAGCTTTGCACTTGCTTTTCAAATGTTCACTCACCAGGCTCCATCAACCAAGACCTTCCTCTAAGCTGTGTAATATGAAAGTCCAGAAGGTGGCAGCAAATATTCTTGGTTAGAAGAAAAACACAGTCTATTCCAAAGAAAGGTAACATGGCTATGGCCAACAAAGTTTCAGCCATTTGCTTTTTATAGGCATAACTATATTGTATTTTGATATTCATATATGGATAAAAACTAAATGATAATGGAAAACACTGATTTTCAGTCATTTATTCAAGTGCAAACTGAGCTAACTGAATAACTAATTTCTGACAGGTTATCAGCATTCCTATGTTACTTTTCCACATAGCCATTTTGCAGTAGTGAAGGCCTAATTCTATTACTTTACTTTTCCCTTCTACCATTGCTTGACAACTAAAAAGGCCTTTATTGTCAAAAGTCATACAGCCAGACACATTATAACTGTAAATTAGTAACTAAGTGGGGCTCTCTCTTAACTTTTTCCTCCAATTCCTTCAGACCCTTATGGAAAGCACAAAGTACTTCAGCCTTTTTCCAGGTAAATCATCTGGAACACTATTTGCCATAGCAGATTTTGTCCTCTTACAATCCAAAATTAGTTAAAAACACAGATTGTTCATCCCTTCCTTCATAGAAGGAGAGATTAATCCTTGCTTTACCAAATCTAGAGGAAATAGATATGCAATTTCACATTTCAGAATTTTAAAGTTAAAAAACAGCTTATCATCATAATTGTATCTAAATACAAGCTACTAAGTAGAAAAGGAGAAAAATTTGACTGGTCCCGGAATATCAAAACAGGACCAAGAATGCAAAAGAACTGCCTAGAAATGAGAACCATGCAGCTGACGGTTTGATCTTGCAGTAGGAACTTTGTTGCTGTGATTTGGATGTGGGTTGAACAATCATCCAGAAGGAAATAATCATTGATTATTTTCAGTGATACAGATCTTAGGGAATGTTTTTGCTGTACCCAATGTATCTAGTCTCCGAACAACATACTTAGCACCTAACAAAGCTGTCCACTGTGGTATTCTCTGGATAAACTAGTCTGTTTTTCTATTAGAATGAAGTCTCTCAGATGACGGCTGTTAAGATGAAGCTAGAAATGTACATAAATATGCATGATACAGGAGACCAATTAAAAAAAAAGGCAAAAGCTAGTCTGGCAACCTGAAAGCCAGTGCTTTCAAATAGAACTTTGGCAAAATGGACAAGACTTGAAATAACTATTCTTATCTTGAAGTTCTGAGGTAGAAAAGGATAATATTTATCAACTTCTAAGGCAATATTTTTTCCAGATAAATTGGTACGATCTCTCCCTGGTCAGGTAAATTGTTACAGTTGTTGGAGGTTACCTGGCAGTCCATAAATCCAATTCCACTGAAAAAATCTAACACAGACGTTGTCATCTACTAGAGTGATCACGGGGTAATCCTATTCAGAGCCAAGGAAAACCATCCTTACATAATGAAACATTCTTCACCTCATGAGACATTATGAAAGATTTGGATTCATAACTTAGTCATTTTATCCCTGAGAGCCTCACCAAAGTTAAAAACAAAACAAAAAATGAATACAAGGGATTTTAGTACAACCAAGATTGTTCCTAAGGCGCTGCTGATGTTCTAGTTTGCTGACTGCGTATCTTCCGGCAAGGCCTAACATTCTAGCCAAATACAGACCCATGCTGCACAAAAGCTAATAAACTGAGCAGAATCTCATACCAAAATGGAGAAAAGATTTTTATTTGCCTGTGAGACTAAAATCTTCCATATCTAAATTATTTTGCATTATTGCAATTTTTTTTCCGTAAGGATCAATTCAAAAGATGTAACAATATTCTCCAGATTACCAGTACTTGAGATTCTCCTTTATCTATAACAACCCTTACATGCTGAATTTATGATTTACATAACATTAGAGGTGCTGTGGATAGATATGATTTGAAGTACAAACACTTGTTCATTAAGGTCTTCCAAATTAAGGACACAGGAGATTCTCAAGCCAGTAAAACACTCATCCCCAAATCTGGTTGTCAAAACTCTGTGCTAGTTCCTGTATACTGCATTGTTTGATTCACACAGAGGGTTTTTTTTCTATGAGGTCATTTTAGCTCTCTTCTGCCCATTCCCCTTCTTTGCCTTATATGATAACAAAACTATCGGTAGAATAGTTTCCATCATCATAAAATATCTTATTTTCCATTAATGAACTTGGTTTTCAGGTGAGTCTGATCTAATACCTGTACTAAAAAAATGTAGAACTCACTATAATGTGAACATTTAATTTTGTCTACGCTATTTCTACTTTTACAAGTTAAACTTCTGCCTTCATAACATAGTAGAATGGCCCATTTTGTTAGACCAATAGTGAAATACACTTGGTAATTCTTAATTCTCTGATTAAAATCTGTCAAAGAAATTAGCTCCTGCTTTATCACTAATGGATAGGCCAAAACCATACTTCTGTAATTTGATGAACTCTGGAGTTTTTCTCTAAATGTGACAGACTAAACAGCATCTTTATCTAATTGTCTTGAAATAGCAGATATTTTATACAACACTTCTTTCAACAGTATCATTTCCCTCTGCATCTCTAGAATCCTACAAAGTACTTCATGGGGCTTGGAACTGGAATCTCCATTAAATAAAGGGCAAATCTTCTGTCTACCCAGCACAATATTCTAGAACCTTCCTGAGAGCAGTTACCACAGGTAGACTAACTAGGTGAACTTGCTTGATCAACTTTCTCATCCATCTGTAAAACCTTATCTTCTTAGTTTCATGGTTCAGGTTATCAGATTAATTTCTAATAGAAACTGTATGTCATTTTGCACACCTATTTTGATTTTGCCTTTTAAAAAAAACTTATTCTTGCCAATAATTTAAACAAAATGCACTAACCAGGCTTGCTGAATAAGCTCTTTTCTGCAGATTCAGTGAAGAAAGAAATTGTAACACATTAGAGGAAGAAGCAGTATTCTGACTGGCCTGTCTGGGTCTGCCACTCATTGACCCCAAGCATGATCTAGTACCTGGACCCTTATTTTCCACGTAAGAAGAAGAAGAAATCCTTCCCATTCAGTGAAGATATGGAGAAACTTTAATCCATTCTTGACCGTATTTAACGTAATCTATGGGAAAAAAAGTTCTATATTTTCTTTTATTCACTTACCTTCCAAATTCTTACATTTTATATGCTACCATCTTAGAGTACTCAGTTGGGGTCTGCCTATATGTGATACTCTGATCAGTCACATTTTAATGTTTGATCATCTCAAGGTTTAAGTGAGGAATCCTGAAAATTAACTGAGCTAAGTTGCCCAAAATGAACTCTTTGTTTTCTGGAGAGAAGTAGAACCTCATGAAAATTTGCCCTACGTATGTGGGGGTAGGATTAGTAATGTTGGGGAGTTTCCTCTCTGGAACTGCAAATTGGGAATAGCTAGTCATAGTTAAGAGGTGAAAGGATAGTCCTATTTTAAAGCATTAGTTGTGAAACTGGTCAAAACTCCTGTTACGTGACCTCTGTGTGTCACTCTACACCTTTTTAAGAGATTCAGACCGAGCCCCACCAAACTGACTGAAAATAATGAACTCAGCAGTCTCTTTCTCAGTTTCCACCTCTCATACAAAGCTGATATCAAAACACAACTTAAAAGTCTGTGTGAAGCAGAGATCTCTTAAGTTTCTTAAATACGCCAAGATCCTGTGATGGAAAAGCCTATAAAACATGACATTTCTATGTGAATCCTTGCTAGATAAGCTATACCTTGTATGATCAGATACCTATTGGCTGGTATCCAGACCGTGCTCACAGTATTTTAAGTTTTGGAAGCTACTTAGGAAAAGTAACATAGGCCCATGTTGTTTGAATGAAATTCTATCAAAGCCTCTGGCAAAAGAGCCTGGAATTTCAAACCGGATTTCAGATTTAAAGGTATTTAAACCTCAGGATATGAATCAGTGGGTGTAAATCACTGAGTTTAGGAACCACATGCATAGAGACTACTTGGTAAGAACAATGTAATTTATCTGTGTAACACAAAGAACGTGTCTGGCTTGGGAAAAATACTGTACCTGTTTTGTATGCTGACAAATGACTGTTGCAGCAGAACCTTGTCACGAACAGTTTCTGTTTCAAAGTGCTGCGTTACTAAGAAGATTAGGATTTTTCAAATATGAATGGATTGCTCCTATAAATGGGTCGGAATGTACTGAAATTTTGAGGGCATTGCTTTTTAAAGGAGTCCGATTAAGTAGTGTCCTGTAAGGGTACTAAGTGAATGATTGCACTAACTTCTTCGATTTTTTGTTTTCATTTTTGTGCTCTGACGAGTAAAACATAGGATAAGTCTAATAATATTAGAGTAAGAAATGCCTTTCTTAGAACGAGATTGTCAAAGATATGTTCTCAGACAGATGTCCTAGACAGAGCCTGTTATCAAATAAATTAGGCTGTGCTGCATGTTAGAAAAAATCTTGTAAACATGCACGGAACTGTCACAACGTGACTTCCTTTTTCATTATTAAGAACAGTCTTTTCAGAGCAAGGCACACTAGTTAAGTAGTGGAAAAGCTGCACAACTGCTAATGTAATTTTACCTTTTCAGTAAAAACCTGTCTTTGGTCTATTTACTTTCCTTAAAAATTCAATTTCTTCTGTTTGTGTTCCTGTTTCTGTCTCCTTTTTAATAGCTCCTCTTTTTCCACTAACTTAAAGTATTAAAAAGTACCCATAGACATAAAAAGGGATTGCCAGGATGTCATGTGCTTTCAGGGTCTGGTGTTCCAGTTTGGAAGTGAAGAGAAGGAGCTTCCTTTTTTGTTGTTTACTAATTATAACTATATTTGGTATTTTGTTTTCCTAGGAAAGAAGTAGCGGACGCTCATTATCACTTCCTGGGAGACCTTCTTCATTCATTTCTCGAGCCATGTCTCCTACATCTCCTCTTATATTTCAGCCTGCCCCTGATTACTTCAGCAAGCCGGACATAGCAGCCGACAGGCCTGGCAAGAGACTGACTCCCTGGGAAGCAGCGGCAAGATCCCCTCTTGGCCTAGTAGATGAAGCTTTTGGGCCCCAAAGTATCCAGGAATCCATTGCTGCTAACGTAGTATCAGCTGCTCGCAGGAAAACACTTCCTGAGCCACCAGATGAATGGAAACAAAAAGTTTCCTATGAGCCTCCAGCCCCAAGTGGTAGCGTAGCCTTACTAGGAGGGAAGCAGTCGGGTATTCTATCACTCCCCAAAAGCTCCCTGTCTGCCCCAAGTGCCTCTACACAGGCTGTCTCTCAGCTGCAGTATCCTTATTGCAGCCAGCGGTCCGGAACAGATCCTGATATAATGTCCATGGATTCCAGGTCTGACTATTGCTTGTCAACAGCTGATTCAAACTACAATCCACAGCCAAGGGGATGGAGGCGTCCAACATGAGCAGCTGAAGGGGCTGGCATATTTTCCCTTCTTCCAGCTTTACAAGCCTTAGATTTGAGTTGGAGAAGGAGAGTTTCTTGCTGGCCTGACCATCTCTGAACTAAAGAAACAAGGAGGAAAAATTGAATGGAGCACAGTTTTCACATGACTGCAGGGCTAGCAGTCTCTAGAATAGACTCAGTTTTACACCTAACCTAACCTAAGATTGTTCTGTTTGCCAGAAGGCAAAAATATACACTTCCTTGGGTGAGGGGTGGGATGAAAATGGGGCAATCGATATGCTCAATACAAAAACCTAGGAAGGATGTAGACAGAGACAGTACAAGTGCTTGAGGTTAAGTTAACGTGGAAAAAAAAAAGTAAAATAAGGGGCATTTTAAAGGCAAGAGGTATTTTACAGGATCTTGTAGGTTTTCTGGGTATGTTTGACAACTGAGTTCCAAGGTACTAGATATAACCAGACTTGGGAAAGTTCCAATGGCAGTGGAACACTTGGAAGTACCGGCTTATTTGCCATGTGTTTTCTTCACTGCATTTTTAAGATGAGCTAAGAAAGCAAATCAATGAATATTTTTACTCTGGCAGCAGTTAAAATACATCTGTGCTCATGGTACCTGAATCCCTCCGATGTGTAGATACATGCTGTCTTATGCAGCCATCCATTTCAGATGGATTTCAAGACAGTTTCGATGAAGTTTTACACATTGTAATTAATCAAATAATCTGAACAACAACAGGATGAAAGGTGTTATTAACAGAGATCAGGACCATGATACTTGAACAACAAAAAGGATGAGGAAAGTATTTAGAGGGTATTTAAACTGGATTGCAAGTTAATTTTTTAGTAAACTATTGAACAAGCCAGAGGCTGAACAGCCTTTATTTCTCTGTGAAATGCACTACTTGTGAACATTTACTGCTACAGTGTCTGGTAATCTGACTGGCTGGGCAGTTATTCTTAGTATCTAGGTAGCTCAATGTTTAGAAAGCTTTTGATTTGTATTCTTTGTTTGGAAGACATAGATAAGTTGCTTATCAAGAACAACACCTGTTCTACATAGAAACTGGTATGTGACAGAGGGTTTATGACATGTGTTACACGGTATGAGTGTAGTACAAGTAGCAAATATTAGGACAGTTGGTAACAATTAAACTATCTTGATGGATCTGAAGAGATGGTAAATAATTTTTGCTGGTGATACGTATCTTGCATCTACAGCTTGTTTAAACAATAGAAATATGTGGCTAAAAATATATGTATTCCAAGCTTATGGGTAGCTTAGATGTTGTTAAAGCATTAAGAATACCCCAAGTTTTACAAAGTGCTCTGCATCCTGCTCATTTTGGGGGGCATTCGTTAAGGATCTGTCAAGCATGGTCAACTACGATTACTGCAGAAGCACTGTCAACTACCCTTAGTTTCAGTAAGGTTGCCAGCTGTGAGTAAAGTGATTAGTTTAGAAAGAACTAAAACATATATGAAGTAAGAAAGAATATATTAAAAAACATTCCCATCTGCAAAGAATTTTCCACTATAGCAGTTATAAAATATAATTGGAATAAAGGAAAGAGAAAAATTAAACCCCAGTTCGTTTGAGCTGGAACTTCCCGTAAAAGTAAATAATTACATGAAAAATATACCCTTTAACACCTTTAAGTTGGCAGTAATTCTCTAGTCAAGCAGAATTCTCCTTGAAATCAACTGATCCTTTTGACCAAGCAGGAAATGAAGGCATGGAGTTGTAAACCTTTAAACTAGGATCATATTGCTATAGCACCTCACAAATTTATTTCACAAAATCTGGATTTGCAGAGAAAAGATTATTTAGAAAAATTACTTGAACAAGGCTGCCATGATATGCCTGAAAATCAGCTTTGCACCTCAGAGTCATACACACACATAATCAAGAGTAAATTTTCCCACCACACCGGCAAAAATACATTTTTTTCTGCAGAGTCCCATAATGTTCCCTTTTATCATGACTGGGAATATTCCCACTGAAACCAATGGGACTGTGGTAGTCCCATTAGCCTTAAGAGCTTGTCTTTGGATCTAGGCCTATCTCCCTGGAAGTACATGTCAATTTTTCCACTTAATTGCAGTGAAATTATAGTTCAAAGTGAAATTCAGTGAAATTTATAATTCAAAGTCATTAAGGCCTTAACTATTCAATAAATACTTAGTGCATATGTACTTCTCAGAAGACCTACATTCTGTAAATTATATAAGGCTTACAAATTTTGCTGAATTGTGGTCCATATTACCATAATAAAATTATTCTCTGTATCCAAGTTCAGGTTTCTGTTTTGAACTGTATCCTTTACACTGTTAAAGAGGAAACCAGATAAAAGAGTTTGCAGTAAGGTATATTTTTACCCAATACAATTACTTTAATTCTCAGAATTGGATACCTAGCTTTTGAATTCTTATCGAAACCAATGTTGTGAATTCTAAGGTCATACATCTACCAGCAGGAAATGTGTGTTTAATTTTAAGGTACATGCAATTAAAAATTGCCAAAAGTATTTTTAAATTTTGATATCACAAAAAAAGTTATGATACAAAGTGATATTAAAAAGGATTTAAAGCTTTGACCACATAACAAAACAGAAAAACATACTCTTGGATCAATCTTTAACACCCCCTCCAAATATGCAACAAACACGTAAGAACAGCAGAATCAGAGTTCCAGACAGAATCGCTAACTTTCTGTCAATGTCCCAAGAAAAAAAAAAGTGTAGCTTTATAATTTTTTTTCTATTCACAAGAAGGAATTCATAATTAAGCACTTCCGTGAACATGAGAATTACTGATGTTGAGTTTCATGTGGCTTTGTATCTTATCATAGATTAATTTGGGTGTTTAACATGATCTACTACAGATTTTTTTTCCTCCTGCTGAGGATTTACTAGCTCTCTTTCCCATATGGATCCTCTCAAATCTAATAAGGAATGACTTCCCACTGCAGCATTTCCCTCAATAGCAACACTGGTAAGTATAGCCAGCCTCCATCCAGCCATCTATTTTTACAAAGTCTGTGGGCAATGGATTATCTTGGAGATCTATTCCACCACTGCATAGAAATGAAACAAAATAAACATTTTCAAAGTTATTAATGGGAGAACAGATATACACACAGGCATGCAGACAGATCACATAGCCTTGTTTACAAAGGGAATCAGGCTAAAACCAGATTGAGACAATGTACTGATTTCAATGGAAGCAGCAGGCCCAGACTACTAAATGAAATATTAACGCATACGGAGCTTTATGAAGAACCACACAGCATTTTTCACTTCCTGTTCTTCACCCCATTCCTCCACTAGCAAAGCATCTTTCTATCAAATAGTTGTGACTGTTGTGCGTGAGTTCTGAATATATTAATGCAAGTATTTCTTACTTTTGTTTTTGAATGCACAGATTTGCTCAGTAAATGTGAGGAAAAAATTCTCTTGCTATTTTAAATATGTTTGGCTTGTGTTCAACCTCAGAGATGTCTTTGTTAATATGCAGAGTATTTGAATACACAATATAACTGAAAATTTTGCTTCTTTAGTTATGTTAGATGATGATGTTTACAACTCTTGTTCCTAATTTGTTTTCATTTTGGTTTGCTGTAACACAACCAAGTATCTATTCACATTGCATTTCTGCCTAGTCGCAAAAGACCGTGTTATCTCTATAAAAGGCTTTTCACTTCTAAAGACTTTTTGCTCACTGCAAAGGACACTTTATTGGAAAGTGCATGCCAGAGATGTAAATTGTATCATTTAATAAAGTGATTTGACCAATCAGATGAGAAACACCATTTTGTTTTCCCTAAATTCTTGCCTATTTGTTTAAATAATCTGAACCCAAGTAAAGCCTAATCTCTTTTTTTCTGTACCATTTTTAGATTCACTGACTTTGCCTGTCGGTGACCTCGTGCTGATATGAGCTTCTGGAAGCTTAAATCAGCATCAGGTCAAATGGCAACTTGTCAAATTCAGTAGAATTTCATTTTCATACTGACTAAGCAGAGGAAGGAAACGCAGTGAAGCACAATCTACCCAGGAAAAGTAATATAGTCAGAGGAGTTTTTATTGTTTAAACATTTTCATACCCACTGTAAAAACATGCAATTAACCTCTACATACTATAATTACTTGTCTACCTCACATGCATCTAAACCTCTGTTTAGTTCCTGTAGATTTGTTCATAAGGTCTGTGTTGCTGTGTTCACTTGTTGTTTATTCTTAATTGAAACATACTATTTAAAGAAGAAATAAATATTGAGGATCTTTATTCAGGCTATTTAGGTGAATAGCCCAAAAGGGAATAAAGACAGCATGTACAATCTACGTGTGAAAAGCAAGATCAAATTTTCACTATTTACGTGGAATTATTCACAAAGCACTTTTTGCATTTGTAAAGCAAACAAGATTTTGCCCCCAGTAAAAGAAAAATGATTGATGCATGTAAAATTTGGGGGACGGATAAAGCTTGACAACAGTATTTTAATAGTTCTGCTCTACAAAGGGTTTACAAGGATGTAAGACTTAGATTATTTCTTTTCAAGGTTAGGTTTTCACTCTTTGGTAAATTCTTAAACACATCGTAAAGAAAGAAACCATATGACAGATTCAAGGCTTAACGTAACTCCCTTGACTTCAGTATTTGCAGCAGATTTAAAATCTCACTACACAGGTGAACAGTCACTGGTTTTGGATGATGTTTTACCCTCCAGAAACACTTTGGGTTTCTTGAAACGTGCTTGATTTTTTGGTGCATTCACCAACATTTAAGAGTGTTTAAAATGACTACAGTGTGGTAGACTGCTCATTTGGTGAATGTGAATCTGGTGGAATGACTATTTGATGTAATGAGTAATTTTAAGTCCAGAAAGAAAGGCGGATGTTTCCAGGCCAATATCCAGTTGTTCATGGGATATATTAATGGATTTTAAAAAGAAGTCCTATGTCACTGCTGCATCAGAAACAGCACTCGATATGCTGTAAAATGTTCGGTGTTTGTTAACACATTTTCAATCCTAAAAAAAGGACTGAAGTATTTTATATTCAAACCAAAATGGCCTCAGGAGTGTTTATGTGCATGCACACCTAAGTTGGTTTATTTTTCTGGAGAAAGAAAGGTAACGGATAATGAATAGACTGTAATGGAGAACTAGGAGAACATATTGTGCTGTGGTACAGTTCAAATACAGCCGGAAGGTTACAATATAAGTAACAGACACATAAAAAAGAAGCTGTTGATAAACCCCTAGCTATTAATAATACCTAGATCTATTTTCATCTTTAAAATAAATCAAAACATGAGGATAATTTTGTCTAAATAGTGCAGAGGTTCATGACTTATTTTTTTCCCTATAAATAAAGAAACCTAAGGAAATATGTTAATTGCGGGAAAAATAATTTTGTATGTGGTAAACAACAATTTTAAGTGGGCAGTAGACAAGCAGAATTTGCCCAAGGCAAAAATGGAAACCAGGAAGTCTTGTGGCATTCAGAATCAGAATAATAGATGCATTGGTATATTTTCCCAGCATGGACAACCTCATAGGACTATAGTAGTTATAAAAAATTCCCACTTTTCAACTG
>VXBO01003296.1:151194-201011 GCA_013400135.1 Rhinoptilus africanus
AAAATAACTTTCATTCTTACAGTATATTTTTCGAGGAAGGTGGAACTACAAAACCAACTTGAAGTTCCAGACCTTTGCATTCAATAGTTTCTTGTTCCTTTTAGTTCTGTTCACTATCCTAAGCAAAAGAGGAATTTGGAAAAGTAAATAATCTGCAAATGCTGGTAGTTTCTATTTGATTTGACAGATAAGCTTTACCTGAATTAAGGCATATATAACTGTTGGTACAGCAAGTGTTATTCCACTGGGCACAATGCCCACATTCAATGTAGCTAAAGTAATGGAGAAATTACTCAGTGAAGCAAAACACACATGTACAATTCCATGATGCATTCCCATACAGTGTAAGGATTTTTAATTCCACATCTGTAGGATATCAAGACAGAGAACGGAAAATATCTATGGCATGGTTGGACTCTTGTAAAGTGGAAAATATGAGATGGTAGGAGTTTTGTTCTCTGTTAATCACCTAATAAGCCCATTAGTCATGGACTGTTTCTAAGCTAAGTGAACCTGTGAAGAACGAAGTTAGAGCAACAACATTAAGAGGGAGTAAAGCATGTTTCAAAAGTGAAATATTCTTTCTCCTATTTTAAAATATTTCTTCTTGCAGACATCTATACAAAGATGGAACTATGGACCAAAATTTGGTCTTTGATTCTCCGTGTTTAAGACTTATGCACTTGAATTCAAGCTTATTTGGATGCAGTAAATTACTTTTCATTAAAAAAAAAAATTAAAGGGGCAGACTGATCATGGTGTAATCTGGATATAGTAATCCAGCAAGTATTACTTCCAATGCTGTTGCTCATACTTGGTAAACAGCATTCAAACTATTGTAAAGCTTCCAAAAATACTGTAAAATACATACTTGCTATGGCAATCAGCTCCCTGGCGGATCTTTTGTGCATGACTCCAATAACAGCTAAAGGAAAAAAATGGAAGAGATGCCAAGAATGAATCACAATCTTAGAAATTATCCCCAAAACAACTGCACAGTAGTACAGCAGATGTGCTCTACACAATGAAAACCACTGCAATACTTCGCACTTCATTGGGGTCAAATTGAAAGGTATATTTGGGGGGTGTAATATAGTAACACTTCTCCAGTTGTGATGTGTTCCAGTTTTAAAGTTTATACTTGCTTAAACTAATCGATACAGTATTCAATTTCATGTAATGACTAGGTATCGACAAGCAGAGCCTTTTAAAGTTGTTTGGGAACAATGTTAAGCCTTCTGAAAGATAAGGTCATGGCACATCTTGATGACACCATTATAAAGAAATGGTACTTCTAATTCAGTGCTTTTACACTAACTTTACAAAAGGAACATCTGCTTAACTACAGGCTTTGTACATTTCAGCCATGAGGTATTCCAATTAATTTAGAAGTTAATGGGATCACCAGGAAATACCCAAACACTGTAAATGTCATAAAGCAGAATGGCAACATCATCAGTAACATTCAGTGAAAATTCATTAAAGATGTTGCTAATGACTTGCACCATTAACTGAGTGCAGAAATTGGTTTCCTACATGTGAGATAGGAAAAAAAAAAGCCCAAATATGAAACTGATTGATTGATTGATTTTTTTTTAAATGATGACAACAATAGCGTCGGATCTTTTTCAGTTTGGGCTTTAGGTTCTGAAAGAAAAATCTCCATTTTCACATGGAGACTCCTTTGGTGGTAGGCAGAGGCATATCTTTATCTACAGCAAAATTACCTGTGACAAGACAGAAACTCTTAAGCTTCTTTGATAATGAAAACACCAATTGGAGAACAAGTTCAGCCAGACTATAACTTCAAAAATGGGGTCTACATCTCATTTCTGATTCTATAAAAAACACAGACCCAACAGACCCTACTACTTCTATGCTAATACTGAGTCTGCCTGTTCAAAAACATCTTGGGAAGAACTTCCACAACTGCCAGAAGTAGACTCACACCTTAAGAAGTGTCGCCTTACTAGTAGTCATTCTGCTACTTTATTGATCAAATAGTCTATGCAAGCTTTGAAAACACATCCAGGTGTCCCTGCTCCACAAGCCTGGATGTTAACTGACACTTAATACCTATAACGTCAGCATATTGCATGGTTGCAAATGGAACATCACTTGCTTTGGTCATATGATTGTCAGCTGAAGATGACCAGAAAGCTTATTTAGATGACTCCTTAATTTCTGCTACCTCCACTATGCAAGGATTTAATTTCTCACCACAAAATTGAAGAGGTCATCAAAAAAGCTTGATTCTTAAGTATTTCTTTGTCTGAATAAAAATTAACCTATTTTGCCCTAAAATATCTGGTCTTTTCTGTATTGTATATTTATTTTCCAAAATATAACGTGCTTTTCCACAAGACCAATGTACATTCATCTCTCTTCAAAGGCCAAATAAGAAACTTATTTTCCATGTACTCATTTTCCATCCTGAATTCATGTCTTACATATATTTTAAAAGAAAATTCAATCTGTCCTGAGGTGAATTTTCCTTAGATCTCTTCACTGGAGAAAACTGACCTCTAGATATAGGGTCTGTTCCTGGAGGATCATCTGCAACCAGCCTTTAACTTGCTATCTCCATCTTCGAAATTTATGTCCTGAATAAAAAGCAATAGACAGTTACTGAAAAATATTGGTCCAAGTTTGTGGTTTTGTAACCAGCAATCTCTGTTTCAAAAGTCATTTTGCCCAGTATCACACTGTGAAGTCTAAAAATAACCTAGCCTCTATATTTACTGTGTTGGATAAGTTAAGTCACTAAATCTATGTTCAAAGCATGGAAGTAAAAATTACTTACTTTTCAGAAGCACCCAGACCTGAAAACAGTAAAATGCATAAATGCCCATCATGTCTTAAAATCAGCCCACTGTTCTGTAGCCTGAATATGGTGCTGCATATGTAATTTTAGACACCTAGATTTTAAATGCTTTCTAAAAACAGTCTCAGTAAAGTTGGTGACAATCTTAAACAGGAATTTATAGGCCTGCTCTTTTTTCCCAGCTGCATAGGTGCTTTCCAGAACGCACTGCTTTTCCAGCCAAAGTGTTTCCAGATGTAGACATGATACAATAGGCTGTAGGATTCATTATTACACTAAAGACTCAACTGCAGGTCTCCTCGCAATGAATGCACGCAGTTTCCATTGCCATTCAAAGAAGCTACGCGTGTGCCAGAGGGGAAATCTTATTTGGCAAGTGACACTACCACACAGCATTGCAATCCACTGAGTACAGAGACAAATCCTGGTTTCATACTGCTGCAGCAGCAAAGCCCCCATGAACTGACACTCCCTTCCCCGAACCAATCACGTATACACTTGCTTTGATTTAAATACGTTCCTGTGCAGGAAGGGCAGCAGAGGGTAATTTATTTTCACAGAGAAAGATGAGCAGATATAATGATTAATGGGAACATAATTTTCATAACACTGGGATACTAAAAAGAGAAAGAAATGTGGGACAAGTTATGTAATGTGTACTTACTGAAATATGCTGCATGTGTCTGAAAGGAGACACAATCCTGCTCTCTGACTTGAACAGGAGCTTTGCCTCTGAGGGAGTCCTCAGCTGCTCTACATCACAAATCGATTTCCCCTAATTTACTCTAATTTACAGTAAAATATCCTTGTGAGTATAGCATCACGGATACGTTAAGAAGAATTAAAACCTACTACACCCAACGCCAGAATATCCACTGCTTGACATTATTCCCACCTCATGAAGAACAGAATCAACCTTGTGACACGTAGGCCTAAAACTCCATGACATCAATGAATACAAGAGCTGCCTTGCCCCAAACGGCCTGGGGTAAACCAAGGTTAACACAGTTGCCCTGTGTCAGGACTGAAGGTTCCTCCAGACTTTGAGACATTAGTCTGAATCACTTACAAATAGCAACTGCACCCAGAGGAACAAGTGTTTTGGAAAGAAACCACTGTTACCTAGGATGACACTTCTCTTGGAACTGTGCTAAGTTTCCAGGATAGACTCACCTAATTTCAATTGATTATAACACATATTCACAATCTTTTTTCTCAGGGTATCACATCATTTCTCCATTTTTCTTGTAAAATAGGATTAGGTGCCTGGTCATAGGCACTCATGCACATGTCTGCATCAAGAAACAGGATTTTTAGCTCAGTTCTACTAGTCAGTAGGGTCACCTTTCAAACCTGTCTTACAGCCTACACAGTGACTTAAGGAAGGAATGCCAAATTATGCGGGTCCTTTCCACTGCAGGCTTCAACTGAGCAAGAACAGCCTCTAGAGAGGTGATGTTCATCCTTCCTCTGTCATGGCAGCATGGAAAGAGAGGCTAGAGGCTGTAACTCCAGAGAGGTATTGTGAGAGCACAGGCAGGCTGCTATAGAGAAAGCTCGTCTTTCTCAGCGACATGGCAGTCACAGATTGTTTCACCGCTGCATAAAGGAGGGAACTGGAGACACGGTGCTTGGGGGTATAACACAGCTCTTGTTTGTCCCTGAAGCCTGTAACAAAGTTACAGTCTAAATCCCATCTAGTGTTACGTCCTTGAGGAGAAGTTGCGTATCTCCAATGAAATTGGACTGTATTGGATGACCCATTTCCTCACCAAACACAAGTTACCTCCCAGGGCAGAGGAGGCAGAACTTGAACCTATAGCTGTAACTTCTGCATCTCACAAGTTTAGCCCCTACATCACTGGGAATAAGCATCAACAGCACAAAAATGTTTGCTTTACTAGCCAAGAAGGAAATTAAAGTTACGTGGCACAGCCTGAAATTCTGAGAGTAAATCTGTTAGTATGGTTTATGTCAGATATTTCCATTACAGAAAACATAACAAGCATCTCCCACAACTGAAAAAGCCCTCAAACCTAACAGATATACTATGTTTACAACATGGTGCATCCCCTTAGTAAGCTGGCCCTTAATCAGTACAACAGTAGAAAACATATAGAAAATATTCTTAGTACACTTGGAAAATATGTCACCTATGAAATCAATTTAATTTCACTTATTTACTAATATCATGAAATTAATTTTACCCACTGTATCCTACCATTCTTGGATATGTTTTAAGGGAAAATAAGGAATATCTGATGAAAAAATAACAAGAACTTCCAGTAGCTGCAGATTAATTATCATAAATTCTTCTGGTACAATGTTTGCCAATATAAATCACATTCATATCTAATCTGTGTACTTGTGATATGGCATACCAGGTGGTTGTGAAGCTGCAAGACTGTAGTATGATCTGGCTTCCGTATTTCTAGTGCTGGGAAGAATTTGGGCAAGGATTAATTACAAAACAGACAGAAGAGATTTTTTATTAGCAAAAAAAGAGAACTTGTTACTTTCCTCCAGGGAAAATAGCAAAATATTCTTCAGTTAATGGTTATAATAAAGTGTGTGCTGATGAGCTCTAGGGCCTTGTTAAAGTAGTAATTAGAAGTTATGTTAGATTATATTCATAGAATCATAGAATGGTTTGGGTTGGAAGGGACCTTAAAGATCATCTAGTTCCAACCCCCCTGCCATGGGCAGGGACACCTCCCACTAGATCAGGTTGCTCAGAGCCCCATCCAGCCTGGCTGTAAAAACTTCCAGGGATGGGGCTTCCACCACTTCTCTGGGCAACCCGTTGCAGTGTCTTACCACCCTCATGGTGAAGAACTTCTTCCTAACGTCCATTCTGGAACAACCCATCTCTAGTTTTAATCCATTACCTAGTCCTACCATTACCCGACATCCTAAAAAGTCTCTCACCAGCTTTCTTGTAGGCCCCCTTAAGGTACTGGTAGGCCACAATAAGGTCTCCTCGGAGCCGCCTTTTCTCCATACTGAACAACCCCAACTCTCTCAGTCTATCTTCATAGGAGAGGTGCTCCAGCCCTCTGATCATCCTTGTGGCCCTTCTCTGGACATGTTCCAGCACGTCCGTATCTTTCTGGTAGTAGGGGCTCCAGACCTGGATGCAGTACTGCAGGTGGGGTCTCACAAGAGCACAGTAGAGGAGGAGAATCCTCCCTCGACCTGCTGGCCACACTTCTCTTGATGCAGCCCAGGATACGACTGGCTTTCTGGGCTGCAAGTGCACACCGGTGGCTCATGTTGAGCCTCTCATCCACCAGCCCCACCCAAGTCCTTTTCTTCAGGGCTGTTTTCAATCCAGTCACTGCCCAGCCTATATCGGTGCTTGGGATTGCCCTGGCCCAGATGGAGGACCTTGCACTTGTTCTTACTGAACTTGATGAGGTCGGCGTGGGCCCACCTCTCCAGCCTGTCCAGGTCCCTCTCGATGGCCTCTCTTCCCTCCAGCGTGTCAGCAAACTTGCTGAGGGTGCACCCTATGCCACTGTCCATGTCGCTGACGAAGATCTTAAACAAGACCAGTCCCAGTACTGATCCTTGAGGGACTCCACATGTCACTGGTCTCCGCTTGGACATGGACTCATTGACAGACACTCTTTGGGTGTGTCCGTCAAGCCAGTTCTTTATCCACCGAATTGTCCATCCATCAAACCCATATTTTATCAGCTTGGAGACCAGGATGTCGTGTGGGATGTAGACAAAAGGATCTGCCTGGAACATGAATAAACCAAAGGAAGAAAATTATACTTCAGAAGATGGTGACTTCTGGATACAGTTTATAATTATAGAAAAGGGCACATTCTCCTTTCTGGGAGAATGCAATTGGCTTTAAAAAAAATATATGAATAAAAAATATACCTGAAAAAGTTTACAGCCCAGTAAGTTTTTTAGTTGTGGGAAAGTATTAGAGCAAGTAACAAATGAAACCTGAGATTCTAAAGCAGTACTGAGACTGATTGTCAGACTAGAAGTCCACTGAAGTACCACGCAGAGATCTCAGGCAAGATGATAAACTGTGCAGAGTACCAAACAATAGAGGAAAAAACTGAAATAATAGTGAACACCTGGTTTTACCGAAATAGTAAATAAAAATGGAGACATCTAAATTCAATCCTGCTGACAACGCTTTTCTTAAAATAAACTACTTTTCCTGCAACAGTTTTACACTATTTGTTTTTCTTTATTGATAGGCTGTACAAGATGGCTTTACAATATGGCTTGCTTCTTTCATTTGTATCGTCTCTAGTTATCTGTTTATTTTATATCTCATAGAAAACATGCTTGCTTTCTATATTTGTTTCAGGAAAAAGTGTTTAAAATAATTGAAACACCCCAGCAATAAAACAGTTACTGTGTTAACCTGCTGTAGAGTGTTTCTTGCTGGATGGTAATGGTTACCATGAAGTACGAGTATCAGCCACAGCAATGTTTTCACAGCAGGGCTACCTGTGGCTGCCAGCCAGGCTGCCTGCTTTTGAAGCAAGTCAAAATGTTGATAACTGTTCTCTTTCTCAAGGGCAGAAAAAAGAGGAAGCACTAAAGTAAGCTTTTCCATCTTATTCGTACTGTTGTTTTTCTTTTTTTTTATACAAGAATGTTTTCCTGCCAATTTTTTCCTAAGAAAACACTTGGCCACCTGATTCCGGTTTTTTTTTGATTGACTATTTCCTGCCAACACAGTCTCTGTGAGTGCTTGCCGCAGTCTTCCTACTTAGCCACACCACCATCTCAACTTCTCTGCCTTCACACTCAGGTCATATTCTCAGGTTGTCAGTTTTTAGGTTTAGTTTAAAATGTTTTCAGCATGAAAAGGCACACTTAAACACAGACTTGATATTGCTTATTCTTGGGTGTAAGAAAAATAGTTCAAATACTATTCTTTCTGTTCCAACTTGTTTCTAGCTCTAGAAGTTTTTGTTTTATCCTGCAGACCACCCTTCTACTGAAATGTCCTTGAATGTGTGCTTCAATTTGTCCAGTTTTGCTTTCGATAGCCCCCCTACCAACCACTAGACCAAGCACACATAAAATTGAACAGGTGTTTACTGGTAGGATCAGAAGTTTATTTTTCTTTAAACCACTAAGCATTTTCTCTACTGATCATTCTCAGCTTTGTTTACCAATGTTTACCATTTTAAGGCTGATTTTTAAGTGGTGGAATTTTGCTCTCTTCTTTGTTTATTTTTAGGACTTCACACTGCCCTGACTTAAAAACAAACACATGAACAGTAAACTACATATAAAGACACCTGCCCTGCTCATAATAAAAGTCTTGTCTTCTCTGAGTTAGTTTCAAACCACCAAATTTATAGAAGTTAGAGCAACATTTTAAGCCTGGTGACTGAGTTCAGAGTTGGCTGTTGAGAGAAGCTTTTAAAACACTTTTCAGATAAATTTTATCTGACACAGGTTGAGGAACCCTTAGGAGTTGCAGAACAGCTTAATCAGTGGAGCCACTTCCAAGTTAGACTGTGAAACCGGAGACAACGTTCAGCCTGAACATCTCCCTGCCTGAGTCTGCACTGGAGTTGCTGATCATGATGGCATGGCTATAACACGTGTGGTAGCCATGCCAGATTTTGGTACTATTTCTAGCTGTACTCAGCTAACTTTTCTGGAGACTCGCTAGTTTAAGGGAGAAAGAAGCTACACACAAGGTTTTTGTCATGTGATGGCACTTCAGTGCCTGCCTAACTCCTACTGAAAAGATACTTGCATAATGAGTGCCACCAGCAGCACCGGGCATAATCACCAAGCCTGTAGCTGCCTTAAAAGACAGAAAAGAATTACATGGATACGAAGAAGGCAAGCATTTCTTCTCCGAGTCAGGACTGACAAAGAGCTGCAAAGTAGAGCCAGGACAGAAATCCTGTTAAGATTTCAGGCTCTAATCTCAAATTTCAAAGTATCTTTTTTCAATTTCCAGATCCTGCATTCACAAGAATCTCAGCTTTCTATTAGTTTCTTTTCAGAAAATTGAAAAGACACTTGAAGTGCATGTCAGAGAAAAATTAGTATGCGCCTTCCCCACAATACAGGTGAAAACACATGTTATTTATAAACCATTGTCCAAACTGTGGATCTTAATTCTGAATGGTTGGATTTGTCAATATGAAGCTAGGAAAGTAAGTATGAAACTAATAAGCTGATATAATAAAGCTCATAAACCCCAGATATACATTGAGGTTTGAGTTGGATCTGCCTCTTCAAATACTTTAAAAACATACTACATACTTTACCATTACGAAACATATTTTGGACTAAAATTTCCCCCTTCACCTTCAAAAACAAAAGCCTCAAGATACTCTGCCAATTTGATATTTAGCGCTCTTCAGCAAAAAGAAGTTGTTCAACAACTTGGCAGAATGGTAAGTTTAGAGTCTTTTTGTTGAACTCATTTTTCTTTTGGAATGCTGCCCTATAAAAGCACAGTACCAGCATCAAAAGCTAAGGAAATAAAATTGTCAGGTATCTGAATCCCTTAGTGAAGGCATCTAAAAAGATTCACCAGAAGTTAGAATTAAATGCAGTATCAAAAGGACTTAATTGCAAACAAACATCAACCTGCCAAAGAGACATACACACCCTGCAACATTTAACAAGCGAGGCTTCCCTCTTTAAGAGCTCCTTATGCAGGCACAATACGTGCAAGTGACACTATGTCAAAATGAAATGCTGTTATAAGTAGCGAGAAGACTCGTATCCTTTTGATGAAAGAAAACCCCCAAGCAATAAGCCAGCCTCACAGTGCAGTGGACCACCCACAGAAATGAATGAGTTTTCAACTAGTGATCATCAGAAAACGCACATACTAAATTAAAGCTTCCTAGCCAGCTGCTGTCTCTGATTAAGTCTTTGACAGTACAGGCCTGTGCTTGTAGCCTTAGCTCTTGGGATTAAATCGGGCTCTCAGTTTTGTGTTTTCTTAAAATGACAGCCTTTCAACTCTCAAAGACTGGAAATAAAGCATGAAAGCGTGAGACAACTGTAAGTGATAAATCTTGAGAAGTCACCCCTAATCTGTTGTTCTCGTAGCTCAAACTGCAGCCACCCCTGCAGTACTACAGCATCCCCAGGGCTGCTGAGGCAATTGTACCATTGTCAGGGAGGGGTAGGGGTAATATTGTGCCTCCAGAAAAAAAATGAAGCTCTGTTCAACCACTACCTCTGCACAGAAAATGTGTTTCTGATGTGCCTGTCCTAAATGCAGAGTCCCACAGCATGGAAAAAATGCTGTTGGAGAAATGCTCCTTGCTTCTTGTACCTATTATTATGGATTATTTAACTTCAGCCAAATACAGAGCACAGTCTCCAATGAGCTGTAACTCACTGGAGTTACAACATTGGAGTTACTCAAACTACGCATTTCAATGAGGGGAAGTATTATTTAACACGTGGCAAACTAGGATGATTAAGCCAGCCTGCAAGTCCGTGAACAAGGGCAACATTTATCTGTCATCTTCCTTTAGGACATTTAATGTTACAGACAAGGCACTTAAAACAGGAGGGCTTTTTTTTTTTTTTGGTAGGTTGTTGGGGTTTTTTTTGCAAACCTACAAAATGAGACATCTCATTTTCTTTAAAAAAAACCTTGAGGATAATGAGAATACTAAATCATGGAATGAATTCCTATGGATCCCAGAAAAACTGTGAGTCTTTGGATCCTGAACAGAAAGCCAACACTAACAATATTTTGAAAAGTCTATACATCATATCAATACCTCAAATATACTGATCTCTTGATGGTCTGTCGAACATAGCTACAGAAAAACTCCCAATCCAGCACATAATTGAAATGAAAATACTTAATTTTTCAGCTGCAAAAATAATGATTTTTTTTTTCAGTAAACAAAACTTAAAACTGGACATGGTAATGAAAATACTTTTTCCACACTTTTCATAAGCAGGGAAGCATATTCCAGATAACACTACAATTTTTTTTTTCATTCAAATTAATTTGAATTTAGAAGGCAAAATAGGGAACCCTGTACTGCCTCTGTCAGAATGCAAGAAGTATTTCACAAAAATTTGTAACAATAGTAGGACTTAGTTTAATTTGCAATGCATGTGGAAATTTTCAGAATTTAAATAAAAGCAGGATTATAGGCCCATCTTATTCAGGATTTAACTTGCGCACAAACCTCTCTACCATTGTAAGAAAAACATTCATTCAGTTAGATCATGGTATATTTGTGAAAAACATGTCTGCAGATTTTCCTGAAGGTGAGAGAACTACAAAGAAAATTATTCAAAGCATTAGAGGCAAAAATACAAGTTGGAAAAACCTGTGACAGAAAATGTGAAAGGTCTCTTTAAAATTTAGTTTTAGCAAATATAATAAAATACAGGCTTTCTTCAGCAACTTGTTGCCTGGCAAATGGAACCAGCTTTTTCCTAATGTCAACCTTTACTTACATTCATTTCTTTGTTAAATAGACATCATCTGACTTTAGTAAAAAACCAAACATGTCCCATACACACATGGAAATCTATTGTGAGGCAGATTTGGTTATAACATTTTCCCCTTGTGTGTGTTTAAAAAAATCTAATGGTTTTGTTGTGACTACTACTGAAATTAAGCACTGGAAGAGTGTAAAACTTTTCTTCAGAAGGGAAACTCCTGCATCCCTTATTTCACAGTGCTTTATTGACCTCCACATCTATAATTACCAGTTTCATTTTAAAAAGCATCAGTTGGCAGTTTACCACTACCTAATTTATTCTTTGGCTCCAGTCAGGTATTTCACAGTAACAGTTATACCTGTAAATAGCTGTCAGAAGCTAAGAGGGATACAGAATACAGAAATGTCAGTTAAGTCATTAATTGAGCAGTGACTTTATTATTGTGTAGTAACTACAACCCCATTTTTACAAAAGGACATATCTAATCACTGAACCTCTTGACTTACTCATATTGTGAATAAGACACTACACGAATATTAACTTTAATACCTTGAACAGCCTATTGATTTAAATTCATGGCATAAAATTAAGCATATATGGCTGTCAGCCTCAGGATGAATTTAAGCACTTGCTAAGAACTGAAGCACTTAAATTGCCTCTAGTTTAAACCTTGTTTTGAGAGAAAGTAGTAAATCATTCTCTTGCAGGTTGAACAGAAAAAAGAAAAGAAAAAGGACAGAAAAGGAGAGAAAATGAGGGAGAAACGAGTTACAGAACTGGATGACTGTAGGTAGTTCAGGCTTTTTCCACTTGCTAGCCTGGACCTCCTTTCCAGTCAATTACGTCATTCAGAGGAAGCAGTGTGGTGGGAAAGATCCCACAAGGTGCTGGAAAAGACAACACCAAAAGGCAAAATCTTTCTTGGTTAAACAAAAAGGACCTAAAGGAAGAAGACAGGTAAATGTCCTTGTTCACAGGCTGTCTTAATCATCCCGGTTTGTCACTTGCTAAATAATATTTCTCATTGAAATGTAAGGTTTGATTTTGTTATGATGTCACATTATACTCTAATTCTTTCACCTTCCTTTCACCTCACCTTTCCTTCACCTCCTTTCCTTGTAATTACAGACATTCTATTAGTCACATATATGTATGAATGATGTTTTAGCAACTTGGTATATTTTATGGGGCCCTGAAGTTCTTTGAGCATTATAAAGAAAAATAGCATTTGACAGGATCAATTCTAGTTTTGCAGCTGTGACAGTTAAATATTCTTTATTCCAATTGCAATGACATATGCTTATTTCTATTTCAGCTAATGGCAAAATCTTGACACACTAATAAGTAGTAAATTAAATTTTGGGATAGTCATTCTACAAAGTTTTTTAAAGTTCAACTTCTAAATGAAAAAATTTACAGATAAAAATATCTGTCAGTAAAGTTTCAGGTTGTGCCATGTGTAAGTTGCTTCACTGCTTTTTCTTTGGAATAAAATATATTTTTGAAGATCAACAATGCAGTAAGTGATAACATATAAAATAGAAAAATGTTTCAAAATAAACAAAAGTACTAACAGCATTCTTAAAACTCTAATCAGAAGCACTTTGCTGAACTGCAGATATTGCCATAAACATTTGGACCTGTACACAAATACCACAAATAAGTAGGTTGAATTCACAAAACTTCCAAACATCTCAGTGTTTATGTTTACATTTTTTTCCTCAGGGCCACCAAACACAACATCTGATATTCTTATGGTATATCCATTATTCAGATATTAAATAATGCAAACAAAATCAGAAGTGGGTGCTGGACGCATACGTGAAAGCTTGTAAAAATCTTAAACGCAAACAAAACATACATGTGTAACTGAAATCCGTGAGTACTGTCCCTTTGTGAAGGCCAAACAGAAGCTCCTGGATTTTGCTAAGTGCTGGAAATCAAACCGCAAAAAGAGAAGCTAATTCCAGGATCAATTCCAACAAAAAGCAAAACGCTAATCTAATGGGTTAAGTAGTGGGATTTTAAATAATGATTATTACTACATAAGGGGTATCTGTTTTCATGTCAATTATAGAAGAATTAGGGCTGAAAGTGAAATCTGAAGTCATCAAGTTCAACTACCCACTTTTAAAAATTGCCAAGGACGTTTTTTCCATCCCATCGCTCAGTGTTCTGGTCCAATGCCAGCTGTCCTCCAAGAAAGAAAGTTCTTCATATGTTGCCTATACTTCTGATTTAAAATAAACAGATTACTTCTTATTCCAAACTTTGTGAACAAGATTGGAGTCTGGATGACAGAGTCATTTTACAGGTGAAGAGATTGCTATCACAACTTGCTTCCTTCTTGTCTTTGCTAAGCTAAACAAACTAAATTCTTTCACTCTTTCCTCACAGGTAATATTCCTTAGCATGTGTTGGTGGGTTTTTTTTCAGTTCTTGGTATCTTTTTATCTTTCTTAAAGATGCTCAAATATTTCACCCCCTCAGTGTCAGTAAAATGAGATTATCTTCCTTCTGATATTCTGTTCACAAGACTCAAGATATTTGCCTTCTTTTGTAGTGTCCTAATGACTAGTATTTATTTTGTGATTCAATAGAATTCTTCTGCCATATTGTTTCTGGCAGTTATTCCTTAGTTTCTTTCCCTGCAATTGATTTTTCCTTCTCATGTGCATTTTATGTCTGTCTTTTACTGATTTTGAATTATTTCAACAATTTTTCAGTGTAATTTTGAATGGCAATGTTATCATTCTCAAGAGTTTGCAGTCATCCAGAAGTAACAGTTGGCTGAATTGTACATGCAGTTCCAATAGCATAAAAGCGCAATTTATCTTACTAGTGCATTTTTTTGGTCTATCAAATAATTAGCTAATTGAAATTGGAATAGACTAAACACAGGGTTATCCCATTTTGGATGCCTCCTGATATTTCCTCCTGGATCAATGTTGTGGTTTGAAACTTTTCCAAAAATTCAAGTTTAAAGATAAGCTCAGTGTCAAACAGTTGAATGCTCGCTTTGTAATTTTATTTGGATGTGGTTTTACTGAATTGCATTTGATTTTTTTTTAGTTAATCAAATTAATTTAACATTTAAATCCTTCCCTACAGATTGCTTGTAATTTTCCTAGGTTGGCATTTAACTGATATTCTCTACTTCATTACTGAAGTTATTAATGAAGATACTGAATAGCATGAACACTTGACAGACTCTCCTGCAATCCCCCTTGGCGATGGGCCACTGAGAACAATCTTAGCCTTCAGTTCAATAGTTATGATTCAATCAAGATTCGATCATGATTGCTGGTACTGTCAAAAGCGGCTAATCCAAGCACAAAAACTAGAAAAGAATTACCAGTGAGTAACAGCACCAGGTGAAATCTGACAGGGAGGATTAAAAGGAACACCTCTTTGAGGCAGAGATGTTTAGGATCTCAGCAAAATGTTTTGCAAAGCTAAACCTAAGAATAGAAAGCTTGAAGAAAAAAAAAAAGGATTTTTTGGTTGGACAAGCAGACTTTTCGGACACTGTATCAGGCACATACATTTTATCTGTCTCAGAGAGCTTCTGCCTTGAAAAGTTATGCGCATTGTGTTAGTGTATTTTATTACTGTCCAGATTCCATTTACTGTCAGAATTCCCGGATACAAGCAATTTTCTGATCAATCCTCCAAGCCAAACAAGACCATGATTTTCCATAAGAAAAAGAAACTTCCTAGAACAACCCCAAATCTGAATCATAAGTACAAAAACTTAATCATGCTTTTACAGCCCCATAATTCAGCTAGCTGCATGCAGACCAGAGGGTGAAGGGGGAATATTTCCTCCTGCCACTGTTTCTTTCTGCCTGAAATATCTGTGCTCCACATATCACACATTTCTGTGATAAACTGATACAACAGTATGCTGCAATGCTGCATATTACTAAGTTTCAAATTACTGCAGGTTTCTGTTCCCAATGCCCAAAGAAAATGAAGAGATTTTGCACAGCACTGCTTGTTGAGCAATTACTCCCTACCACAAACAATACTGAAAAAATTCTCATTTCTTTTTCAGAACAGACTTTGCATATCAGCCATCTGCCTCTGACTTTAGGCATCAGCTACTATTGAAGCATGGTTTCATCTTTCACTAAAGGATTAGCCCATGCCATTCTCATCTGATATAGTCTTGCCCATCCATATATTTAACACCTTATTTTTAAATGTCTCTTTCCTAGTTATAACACAGAGATTATTCTTCTCAGAGGTGATGAGAAGATGATCTGTACGAGTATGAAGGGAGCATTCCATTAAATCTTCCAATAAGCTCTGAAAGGGATATAAACTCTCTTTGTTGTGGGTGCAGTTGAATCTTTTCTGTTCTCTTCTTTCGCCAGGAAGATATGAGTGGCTGGAGTGTTTGATTCTATATATAACTAGTTGATGTCAGCTGGATGCCAATCCCTTTGAAGAGGATCAGCCCCCAGTTTGTCTCAGTACTAGGTACCATGCAGATCCAAGCACAACGGTAGAAACCATCCTGGACCAGGCAGGTCATCCCCATACATAACTAACTCCTGAAGCTTCAACTAAAGGGTTGAGATCGCTTTTTTCTGCACAACAAAACAGTAGGGTAAGTCTATTGTTTCCTGAAATATCTTGACATTGTCTGTCCTACAAAATGTCATTTAAAAGACATTTATGTAACCAGTTGACTCTGCAATTAAAAAGATGTTTTTTTTTTACTTAGTCAGAAATGCGCTTTCTTTAAAGATGCCAGAGCATCTCATTTAGTTCCTCAAATTCTTCGTTAGATTAAGAAATGTCAAAATGTAACATTTCTGAAGTCAAAAACCAAGATGTGATTAAAATATTAGTTATGAATTTACATATTTTAATACAACGTGTAGATGTGAGAAGGCCAAGACCACTGACACGGATTTTGCTACAGAATTCATGTAGCCCATTCCTTTGAATCTTCAGCCCATCAGAACATGTCCTAGCATTTGTCTGCAAGCAAGAACTGCCAGGGCAGTTTGCACAATTAAAAGTGCAGTATTTCTGAGTCAGAAATAACTAACTTCACTATTCAGCCATTCTAAACAGGCTATTAGAAGTTAAAGTTGGCTGAATTGTGCAAGCAGGCTCAACAATGTAAAAATGTGTTGTTTTTTTTCAGCAAGGAAAAATCGTATCAGAAAATCACAATGTTATCACATTCTGCCATGGTCAAAGAGAGGAAACAACAAGCATCAGCCATTATGGATGAAATACAAAGAAATGGTATAGCACTGAACCCAGCTTACTGTATATGCAATGTCCTTTAGCCTCCCCTAACATATTTTTTTAATCATAGAGTTTAACTCTCTTACAGCTTTGTTTCTGGGTGTTTTGCCATAAATAATCTTGTGGGAGTATCATGCTGCCTATGGTAACTAATCCTTTTGTAGTTGCCTCTTTTCATTTGAAAGCTATTTTCAGATGAACAACTGCTGTGGAGGAATGGAGTAATCTAACAGCTGATGTACATTCTGCTAGGATAGCCTTTCAGAATATTATTTGGGGTTAATAACATGACTTCATTCCATTTTAAAAGGCTATCATCTAAGAAACATGCCGATTTGTATCCTCTTTTTTTGCTCTGTTTCAATCTGCTTTTTTTATATGAATGATAAAAAAATTTTGAAAGAAATGTTTACATCTCTGTTCCTTCCTCTCAAACTTTATCTTTGTAACTAACAAATTTTACTAGCATTTGGCAATTCTCTCTAATGCGCAGACACCAATTAATCTTATATGAAGAAATTTTACACTTCTGTTGTTGCACTGATGAAAATGCAGACACATGAGATGGTAGTTTGATTTTCTAAGAAAGGTTCTTAAAATCGCGCTTCTATGTGACACCTTAAAAAGCCATTAACTCAGCTGGGAATATAAATCTGCTTGGATTTCATTAGGTATGTGTGGGATGCTTTCGGAGATCCTTCCAATCCTCCCCATGAGGCCTTTTTTACCATCTACATAAAAGATCAATGTTTATAAAGTGATAAGCACCCCACAAGTCTCACTAAAAAAAACAGGGAGCTCCGTTTAATACTTAAAATTTATGAAATTCATACCACTCTCAGAGGATAAACCACTGATCATTCAATTCCAGTACTGAAAATCTTCCTTGTGGGCTTTTGCTCCAAAGAATTTGGGAATGGTACTCACTCAGTGACCATTGTGAAAAAGAAGCTATGAGTCTCAGTGCCTGGTCCTAGCCTTTCCAGTATTTCCACAGTTGTTTTCTGTAATTTCTATTTCTAAGCAAATACCTCCTTCCATTCTCCTATGAACACATTTAAATCTGAAAGCCAGTCTGCCCTTACAGATTTCATTACACTTTTTTTTTTTGGTATTGTAAACCCAAGTACTATACACGCCTGCAACAGCCTATAAGCTCTTTGGGGGGCGGGGGGGAGAAGTCTTTCATATGTTTGTTTGGAATCAGGCATTTCACATGGTAAATGTTGTTACTATTCATAGCAGTACTAATAAATCTACCATGCAGTCCTTGAAATCATTTGAGTTATTGGATAATCTGCACTTGGCATTTGCCTCACATAATCTGTTCTTTTTGTTATTTATGTATTACCAGATTTGCTTCAAGTTTAGATTCATACACAGTTATGACAGTTTATCCTACAAGATATGCTGTGATATGTGGCCATTGAAGGCAATAAGTCTTTAAGTGTACATTCTACTTTTGCATCTTCTTTGGATGTTAAAAAAAAATAAATTTCATTATATGGGCGTGAGAAGAGTTGGAAATTTATAACTGTACAAGCTCTGTGAAACCAGTTAAGAAACAGAAGGATAACCAAAGCTGTGATCACACAAAATATGCACTAGTTCTTTGGGACCAAGTCTGAAAAATACTTGGAAAAATCAACGAGAAATCTGGTTTTTAAGTGACTAAATTCAGCTCTATTCATTTTTGACATTTTATTTTTCCCTTAATTGTTAATTCAAATAGCTTAACCTGAGATCTGGAGGGTGAACTGCCGTCTTTCTGGGGTTCGCATAGCTATTTGTAATGAAGGTCCTGCTCCTGGCAATTACGTAAAAATTACATGTACTGTTTCAGCCAGTCCTATGAAACTCCCCACTGTTAACAGAGGTTAACAGTAACAGAAGATTCTGTAACATAAGCTCCAGTAGCCTGGAATGACATATAGAAAGTACACCTACGGCATTTTTATTTCAGACCCTTTTTATTATAATGCTTTCAGGTAAACAGTGAATCTCAAATTCATCGTTAAAAGATATTCATAGCCGAAACAGTTGTTGATATAATGAAAAAATCATCCAAGCTTTTATCAGCGTCTCAAAGATTACCAGTCTCTGGGCAAAACTGGTAATGACTGAAAGGCCACATCTCCTGTCGGCTTGTGGGGCATGACTGTGTTTTAAAGAAGTTTGACATGCCATAAAATGCTGCCGGAATAGACAATAACTGTTAACCCTCTTATGGTCTCAGAAGAGAGACTGTAGTCGTAAATCAGCGTGTAGATGTAGCAGCCTCCCCCACCCCTTGGTTTTTTACTGGCAGACTTGGAGTAATCATAACATTTCTAAGGCTACTTGGTAGAGTTAAACATGTATGTAAATAAATACGTTTAAAGAAGCCCTTGGAGTTAGGGTTAGCCTGCAAGTACACTTAAATCTCATGCCCAGTTCTATACTATTTCTTAAATGCATTCTTCAGTAGTTACATGATTAACTATTTTTCATGATATAGTTAAAAAAAATCTTATTTCTGGTACTACAACAAACATACTACCTGATATACATTATTAAAATCTATAATCCAGATTAGGGTATTTAGAAGATTGTAAACTGAAGCATTAAAGTAGGATTAGGTGATGAATGCAGGAGGAACTATATAAATCATATTTAAATACAATCTGTTAGGATTTTAAGCACAGACCAGGAAGGATTTGGCAGGAACAAATTAAGATATTAAGGTAAAAAGTTAAGATTAGGATTAAACTAAGAATTAAACTTCCAGTATTAATTTATAGCATCCATTTATGTCATTGATGTTCTCTTTCTATCATCCTCTAAATGTCCTCCTTTTCTCATTCTTTATCACCTTTTCTGCACTGACACTGAAACAATCCCTAGACACATCATAAAACTAGACAGATGATTAGATTTTAGTTGGCAAGGGATTCAAATGAACTTCACACTTATGGTTTTGGGATGCTGCCTGGATACACAACTGTGGGTTACAAAGTACCTCGGAGCCTTCAGTTAACATTAACAAGAGCAGTACGTATGTAAGGGAACAGCAAGGCCCAAAATGGTTATCACTGAGCGCATACCAGCAGAATACTGAGTGATTTGGACTGAGATCTGCAAACACCTTGGCACCCCAGTCCCTGAGGATGGACTTATTACCCATTCTGTGTACAATAAAGAAAAGCTTTTTCTACATGAAAATGTTGCTGATGTGAGAGGTAAATTTCTTACTCCTCACTAATACAAAACCATCCAATAAACCATACCACTGGAGAAATCTTGAGAAACGACAAAATCAAAATATGAATTGTAGGTCTGAATTTCAGGCCACAGGCCAGTAACTAGCGCACTTATCTCAACCACAGAGCCAAAACCCCACCACTATCTGTCACTGATATGGCTACACTGGGCTAGCCGAGCCATTTTCTTCCATGTTAAGAACCCTCTGTTTTGTAGTTACCTCTTAAATAACAGGAACGTGTTAGGATTCTTTGCGCATGCTATTTTTAAAGCAGAAGTATCCAGCTCATGATACAGTTAGCTTGTTCTTGCTCCAGTTAAATCGATTGCAAACATTCAATTGAAATCAGTATGAACAGAAGTGGCTCAACAGTGATGCTCTCCAGGGCCCACAAACTTGTTTGATTTACTACATGGAAAACTCTTGTCTACACAGCTTTGCCTAAATATTTAATGTACTTGTCTCAAATCTTCCTAAACATTAACAAGTCACACTGGTTTTCCAACATAAAGTTACTAGGAGCCATATGCCATGTTGAACATGCCATTTACTGAAAATGAAACTCTGCATATGCAGTATTAACTTGGACATTAGGTACGTTCTGCAGTTAATTAATTTGTAAAGTTAGTTTTAAACTGGGCTTCCTCTGTGCTTACTCTGAAGCAAGATACAGGATCTTATATATAATTTCCTTTCATTTCATTAAATGCATTAAAATATATGTCAGAATTCAGAATTTTTAATCCTGTAGACCATAAGAATATGTGAAGAATAGAATGTCTTATTATTAAAGAAATAACAGAATGGGACTTGGAATAAGTGGCTCAAAGAAACACACTAGACCAATCCTCAAGCCACACTGCATCTTCCTATTTTTCTTCTTGAAGTTTATGAACAAGTGAGGAGAACAATTAAAAAAATGATAAACATTAAAGTAGCAATAAGAATTTTCTTAAAAATTGCTTTTACTATGGGATCCAATTATTGTTATCTTTGTTAAATTCTACAGCCCTCTAAGCAGAAATAAATCAGTAGAAAATAGTTTGTTCAGTGTTGAAGTTCCTGTATTCTAAGGTTTAAGCTTTATCTATAGGTTGAGGACATCTATTGAGTTCCGTCACTAAGCAACAGTTTGCTCATTGCAACCAGCATCCCAGTTTCCAGAACATTACCATGAGCATGACGAGTAGAGTTTCTGATATTCAGGGTTCTCCATTTACAGTCCCAAATGATCTCCCCTCCCCTGATTAAGCATTTTCATTTTCAGATTGCCCAGGAGGTCACTGAAGACAAAGAAAGAATTTTTCCCAAGCAGTGAATAATGTAATATTGCATCTAGTAATTCAGTTTCCTCTTAGAGATAATTAAAAAGAAAATGTTTTAAATGTACCAATTCCTAGAATCATGCTGTAAATCTTTAAGTCTCTCATTTTCAACACCTTGAGCTTCATTTTGAAAAGTTTAAAAATATTTTTAAAATACTATTTAATCCTTTCTAATGCAAACTTTTCTTAAAGTAAAACACATCTCCTGGATTTCAAAAGCAAGCAGAATATTAAAGAATAATTGAAAATAAAAATGCTTATAAGCAATAAGAAACTGGTAGATATGTTTAAAAGGGGTTACCTGCTCATCTAATTCAATGCAGGACACACAAGGGTCACTGAAGGTTTGCTGTGGAATTTTTTCATGGTTTCAGCAGAAGCCAACTTTTACCAGTCTGCTATTAAGACAAAGTGTAGGACATTATAGACCTGACTTTGATAACTGCTGAATGCTATTTAACTGAAGTAAATTTGGAGTTTGAGGTGCTTAGCATCTTTGAAAAAACAGGTTTGTGGTGTTCAATACTCTGCTCTGAAATTTTGGAAGAATGTTTAATTTCACTAACACCGTATGAAGCTATGGTATGTAAATAAGGATTTCAGGTGTAGGGTATGCAATATCAGGCATTTAAGAAAAACAGAGGTATGTATTTATCCATTGTATTGCAGTCTCACCCAGCTTAAACCTTGGAAAAAAGGTCAGCACGCCCAGAGATATCATGGTAGAAGAACTATCAACACTCAGCAACAGAGGTGCAAGACTCTTCAAGAGACGTCAGCGGAGATCTGACAAATACACATATGAAAATTATCATTATGTAGCAAACAAGCCAAGAAATGTGAGTATTTTGTAAAAACTTATTAATGAAACACAGTGAGACTAGCCTGTGTGCCTTTGGTGCTCAGGATACACCTTCTGCATGATTTTTTTGTACTTCCAGGAAGAACTTGTTGAAATCCCTGCACTAGAATAAGGCTAACACGAAGTATGTATTTTATTGATCTCCTATAGACAGATAAAAAAACCTGAAAGCCTTAAGTATTAAGGACATCAAATTCAAATCATTCTCATTCAAATCTGATTCAGTTGTTATCCTGTAATAATTGGCTCATTGTCTACTGAAAATAAACTAGTCAATATGGAAACTAACTAGTTAATGATATTCAAAAGGTTGGAAGAAATAAGAGTCTGTTTCATGCAACCAGTAAGTACTTTTATTAAAATGGGTTGGTGGTCTCAGCGTGGTTCCCAGACAGAAAAACTACTCTCACAACTGGCACTAATACACTTCTGGCCTGCCTATCTCAACACAGAGAAAAAACATGGAGTTTGTCGCTGAGAGTCAACTATTCTTCAAATAAAGCATTAGTGATACCCTGTGAATCCTAATGGCAGGCACTAAACATGCCTTGCATTTGTCTCATCTGCGGCCTTTGCAAAATATTTAAATCTTTTGCTTAACATCTGGACAACAACATTCATAAAGTTTACCTAACTCTCCAATATGCTGCAAGGTTTAACTATTTGAACATGAATACTCTATGCCCAGTCTAACACAGCACACAAGCAGCTCCTCTAGTTCCAGTATTGTATTAAATTCTGCCTCTCAGTTACATGTATGCATCCCCCCTGATGTCAGATACAAAGATATGTGACCATAGAAGCCCAATTTGTCCCAGTACTTTTAAGTTGCTTTGAGGAGAAAAAGTAGTATGTACTACAAAAGTTATCATTAATTAACCTAGGAAATACATATTGTAGAACAGCAATTCTCTTTCCCTGAAGCTTTTACAGCTAATCAATCATATAGGTGGTGCTACAATTATGTTAACATTCAACCCCTATAGAAGCCATACAAAGACTTTGACTCAGTTTTTCTTTAATCTTCACTTGGGATAAGAAAGACGGTAAGTAATTTATTTTGGGGATATAATCTAAAGTTTGTATCAGTTCAAATAGGAAACAATAAATTAATTAGAACAGCAAAGTACTAAAGGGCTTACCCATATTATATCTAATTTTACTAAAGAAAATACACACACACTTGTAAATTGATCAGAAACAATACAATGAATGCAACTTGTTGACTCTAAGGAAACTTTTTGTCTAGTTGCATCTCATAACGAGGATTTGGGAGCAGACAATAAAAGGCGCATTTGTGATTTACTGTTGTCTGTGCTAACCAAAATGTTGAGGGATCCCACAACAGTCAAGAGAGGTGATTACTGGAGCGGAGTTCAGTATTTCCAGTATCACAGATGAAATCTCTAAATATTTTTGTTCCCCTTTTGAAGAAGGAATTCTCTGTGCTTTGTTGACTGTAAAGGTAAATACATTTGTAATTCTGCGGCCTTTACATTTCCCATGCAAAACACTAACTTTACTCAGGAAGAAAAGTACATCTTAATATCCTATGTCATAGGAGAAAAAATTTTATTTCTTTTTTTATGGCACAGATATTTCAAACTTCTTTGGTCACTCACTCGACAGAAATTAAATTACACAGGAACCAAATGGAATCATGTTTGAGTTTTGGTAACTATGCCCTTTTAAAATAAATCTGCACAAAAGAAATCCTGTATAAAAAAAAATCTGAATAACTCCACTGAACACCCAAAACTATTACTAAAACACTGTTATTTAGAAGCCCATCTATGAACAGTCCTCCCTATTTCTCCCTCTATTGAATGTTAGAAGCCACACAGATTTATTTTGAGCACAACACCATCAATCTCATCAGAATTTCTGTATCCAGTTCCTTGCTTTTACTACAGTCTGACAGATCAGTTCCCCTCTAGTCTACATCTTCCCACAAAAACACATCAAGTATACATGCTGTACAGTCAGTATGACATTCTGACATGTGAAAAAACGATGCCTTTTTGGTTTCTGTTCCCTTCCCTTAAATGCCTATTTAGGCACCACTGAGGTCTTCATCATGGCTAGAAAACATTCTGCTTTGATCTTGTTTTGTTTTATGTTTAAACAAGTATTATTTGTTTGCTTTCCTACTTTAAGAAACTCTTACTCTAAACCAGTCTATATTTAAATTGCTTTTAGCCTATGTGTCATAGCTAAAATAAGATTCTGACTTCTTAGGAGATTCTAATTCTATATTTATGCAACAATGATTAAGCCTTTGGATGTTTCCTTTGAACCGATGACAGGATAGGAGGGTAGAAAATAACAGCATATCATGAATCTCCAGAAAGTGACCTGCACTGAAGTTGTTATTTCTATTACAAATAAAGGAAAAGAAAATCCCAAACAAAAGCAATTCAACCAATGGAGCGAATTTGCAACTGATATGAGAAGAGATGCTTTGAAGAATCAGTGCTTTGAAACTCATATGGTTCAAACTTGCCAGATTTCTTGAATCTTACGGTAGCAAAGGTGCTCTGCACATAACAGCTTCTAGTGTCTAGTGAGCTGAGGGACATATTTTACAGGTCCTCCTGCCAAAGCGACCAGATATACTCTTTGCTGTGAACCATACGGCCCACATGCACAGGTAGATTTTGTGGTGTAAGCAGCAGATGGGATGAACTCTATGTAGATTGCATATCAATATTTAAATAACCTAAATTTAGGAAAAGGTCAGACAACTCAGCAGGATGGTTGTAAGACTTCAAGAATTTTGTTGACTTAGCTCACAACACCTCCAATTCTTTCAATAAAGTATACACTTGCAATATAGACATTTAAAATTGTGCTGGGATATCATTCTTAATACTGAAAAAAAATTTCATTTTTCCTACATAGCCATCGTAAGAGAGTTGTGAAACAGTTTCATCTTCTGGGTAACAGCCAGAAAATCCTGGGGAGCACTATCTAGCAAACAGGGTACCAAACAGCAGGACAGTATGCCTTCAGGTAGTACACCCTGGGTCTCAGATCTGGGCTGCAAACTGGAGTATCACTCCAACCCTCAACAAAGGATCAGAGGCTTGTTTTGCCTGTGCTGTCAGTGATATTGATTTGTATCTGAATGCAGCGTGGAGAGCCCATACAGAGTGTTAAAATGGATGGCCTCAGTGCGGAAGCAATGTCCCAGCATGCCCCAATGACACCTCCTAATACCCCTGATCCCCGGAGCACACCACATCCTGATAATATCGCCCCAGGTAAGACACAAGTTTACAGACATTAAATATAAAGAACCTCTTTATAAAACAGTACCTTCAATAAGAATTTCTTAATGGACTTACTATTAGAAATGGATAAATTTGAGTCAGATAACCAATCAGAATCTCCCACAGAAATGTAAAGTGGTGCTCTTTAGTCACTTATGTTCATTTTTAAAGTTTTCATATGCCTTTTGTACTACTTGACCCTAAATTGAAGAGATACATTAACATCAAGAGAGATTGCTCTTATATTTACTGGTCTTATAAACATTGAGACACAGGCCCTCAGATTTAAAACCAAAGTAATATTTATGCAACAATGATTAAGCCTTTGGACGTTTCCTTAGAACTGATGACCCAATAGGAGGTGGAAAATCACAGCAGTTTCTCATATGCAACCTTTGATTCTAATATGCAACACTGTTCAACTATCTGAAAGTTATTCATTGTCGTTTAATTACCCATAAATGTAAATCCAAAGTCACTGCAAGTTTTGCTAGAAACCTTTACAGAGGAGTAACTTTAAAAGGAATTTGCCTCTGGCTGTATAAACTGTTCTTTTTTAAAGTCCTTAACTGTCAGGGTACTGTTGCCTTTATTTAAAGCAGTGAGCTACAAGGCAGCCTTATTTTGTATTCTTTAAAAATGAGAAGGCTAATTTGTTTTAATTAATTTATTCAGTGATATAGTCCTTCTTCCTGTTTATGAATTATCCATGAGCAGGCTGTGGTTTTTACAAATTCTTTCTTTGTTCAGAATTACTCAATGCATGTTTTGTGCAGACCTTTTCCAGTCTATGTAAACTAGGTCAATGCCACTCTGTTAGTGACTGCTAAGACTCTGAATCCATTGGTCAAATACAATGCAAACAGAGGTAATTTCCAGTGCTAAGACATGGTAGAAATCTTCAAGCATTTCTTCAAACAAGAAAGGGCAGAGAAAAGAAGTACGTCTTAAATCACAGGGGGTTTTAAGCTTATAGCAGAAAACAGTATTAATTTAAAGAGAAGATGTAACGGGAGGGTAAAAAGGTAGAACAGATTTCCCTTGTTAAATTATCTTAGTTTTAACCAAAAGGCAGTTTTTATAATCTTTTTTGTTAATTCAGGCCAAGGGCTGTGTAGCTATAGTCTGGTTTCAAACAAATGCTTATAAAGATAAAAACAAATTTATATAAAACTAAAATAATGTCGGCCTCAAAAGAGGGTGGAATACTTTGCAGTAGCTATCTAAAAGGCTACAAATTCCCCCTGCCACCTTTCTATTACTGTGTAGCTATGGCCAGGTGACTTGATCCAATTGTTCATTTTACCTAACTGTGAATTGGTAGTGTGTTACTGACTACTTACATGGGATGGTGGTAAGGAAGCAGAAAAGGCAAAGTATTACTACAATGGTTTTGCTTTGGTTGCCTTGCAGGATATGCTGGACCACTGAAAGAAATTCCTCCTGAAAAGTTCAACACTACTTCTGTACCAAAGTATTATCAGTCGCCCTGGATAGAAGCCATTAGGGATGATCCAGAGTTGCTGGAAGCTTTATACCCTAAACTTTTTAAACCTGAAGCAAAGCCAGAGCTGCCTGACTACAGGAGCTTTAACAGGTAATTCTGAATCAACACTGAATTTTACAGTGCAAAGAAAAATTATTATAAACCGAAATGTTTCCACCAGCTGTCAAAAAACCTATGTAACTATGTGCACAAACATGAACATGAAAACAGATTACAAGTGGCAAACGAGCATTAAGGAGGAAACTAGTCCCTCTCTAAAGTATGGACCCCAAATTAAATTGTAGAACCAGAATGTAAAATGAATTGTTGAAAATACTGAAAGACAGAAAGTATCAGAATCCAGCGCACTCAACAAATGGGAAATATGGGCTATAGCAATGCTTCAAACTCCTGCAGTATTTTTGTTGTTGACTTCAGTAGGTACAGGATGCTAAGATCTACCCGCAAAACTCTCAGTCAAAAGTTTATTTCTAAGCTGTATAATGCAAACCACTTTTTTTAAAAAATATAACTCACACGGCTTGTTTTTTAGGCAATGATAGTACAATGAACTTTATCCCTCAACCAATCCCTCACACCAAATAATTAGCAGATTGTATTTTAATTTTTTTATATCTTCAACCACCTTCAATAACAAATTCACAGATGAAACACTACAGGCAGACTTAAAAAACATTTAAAGCAGAACAAGATCTAAGAGCGAAGGTATTTATGTAGTAACTAGTATATTAAGGCTGACAGTAGAACTTCTAGATATATGGACAATATTGGCTTTTGAACTATTTTGAAGGTTTTAAATCACATTCTTACTTATATCTTTTGCTTTCACTCATACCATTCACACGATATTTATTTATTGAAGTTATGGACAATTTTTCTCTAAATAACCCCTGGTGAGTTCCAGATAGCTAAGCAAAACCAAAGCACTTCCTCAAAACTCCAGACAGCAATCTATTGAAAAAGCAAACAGCTCATAGCAATATAAACTTAGAGAAAGATACCACAAACATCACCTGTGTTCTGACATTGAGGTGGGCCTCAACTATGAGTGCAAGGACTAAAAAAATTACACAATTCAACATCAAAACTGGCTCTGCAGACACTACACTAATTCTGATTTCCTAACAGCAATATACATTGCCATGTTAATAATTAAGTCTGTGTGGCACACTTCTCGGGAGACAAAATGGCAAATACAAGTCAGAGATGTGCTACAGCTGCTAACGCTGGAAAAGAAACAGCACAGTCTATGTGCTATGGTTATTGTAACTGGGAAAAAAAAAAATAAACGACACCCCAAACAACAAAAAAAGTGCCAAAGATACATATACATGGAATAGAGATAGAATCAGTTCTCTGTCTAACAAGAGAGATTGAGTCCAATGTGGGAGTTGTTACTGTGAAAGACTGGATCAGACAGGGCACAGAGGCCCCATTAATAGGGATATGTATTTTTGAGTTTGTATCTGATGGCTTCTTTGTGGATTTTTAGCTGCTTTCTGGTCCCATACTCTGTTAGTTGTCCTCCTCACAACACTGACTCTTCGGATTTATTTCTATGGGCATTTTCTCTACGTATGACATGGCAGAACTGTGGCTCACCACAGTCTGAATTTCTTGAACATACATGCATTTGTATAAGGGAAAGGTCAATATTCTCCCTTGTAATTGCCATAAAAACGTAAAGTGTGGCACATAAATCCAGATCCAGACTATGAAATTGGTAAATTAAAAACACAAGGTATACAAATATAATCCACCACATGGGTGGATTCTCATGGAAAAAATCCACATCCAGAAGAAAATAAAAGGATGCCTGGTGGATCTAGAAAAGCTGTTACATATAGTACACTCAGATTTATGTTTTCTTGCAAGAAGGAGTAGAACCAAAAAGAAATTGAGAATTTGTAAAACTGAAATTCAAGATAATAGCCTCTTGGAGAAGATTTTACAGTCAAGACTCCTAAAAATGCACAGGGTAATGGGGTGCCTGATTATGGGATTCAAAGCAGACAGCACGCTGCATGCCAAGCTAATCAACAGAAAACATTACAGAGAAGGCTAAATGTGACTTAAATTTCTCTTTGCTGAAGCAGGCCATCAGCACCTAATTCTGTCTGTCTATCGTCAGGTCAGGGCTAGATTAAGGTCTTCCTTTCCAAGATCAGAGCAGGGGTCATAAGTATTCTTTTAAAATTTGTATAGACAATAAGGTTCATTTCTTTGGAAAGAGCGTTTTCCTATAACGTGGCCAGCCTGGACTTATTTCTACAATAATGCCAAACCCTGAGAAGAGGTGTAACACTGTGGTTTCTGTCTCTTCCACAGAAGAAGTCGGAACACTCTTCGCTTCCCGTATTTAGACCTGTGCCATAGTACAGAAAATAATAAACCTCTTTGGGCTAGAGGAATTAAACATCTTCCTCTAGCTGAATAATTAAGAAACTCACTTGGGGAAAGAGAAACCTGGGCCTATGTGTGAGTTCCCGGATCTTTCAATGCACTTTTAAAATCACTACTTACAGTAAATTAAACAAGCAGATTTAGGAGCAGAAAACAGGACCTACACTTCTCTGCTATTAGTTGTGTGGCCTGTGTCTAGGCTAAGAGTCCTACTCTGTCCAATCCAAGTAAGTTTTTATTTCTGGGTAGCATTTTTGCTGGAATACTATATGTGAGCAGTGACGGCCACTCTTACAAAGAGATGCTCTCCGACTGAAGAGAATCCAAATCTCTTGCAGAACAGCACTGGTCACAGACATACTATTATCTGACGCAGAGGTTCAACGCTAACAGACATGGATTTTTAATGAAAGTGCCTTGATGTGCTATTTTGCTCAAAGCTTGCTGCAGCAGCATATTATGTATATTTTCAAGCACGGAAGCTCAGGCAAAAGATTATTAATTAGAGAATCACAGATGAGCTTTGGTGTAAGATAGGCCCAGCTACCAGTATAGCTAAGATAAAGGCAGATCTGAGCATTAGGCATCTCAGGAATGTAGCAGCCCATGGGCTTTGTGCATAAGGTGAAATATCACTTTGGACTTCTGTGGATTCCACTAAGTCATTCTGTGCATCTAGGTCACAGTATCCTTGGCTTTGTTAATTGCAATCTTGGAGAGAAAGCAAATGACACTGTATTAAACAATTTAAGTCCGATATAATGGCACCATTTTGTTATCAGTGAGGGTATCAATCAAGGTCCTCTATCATGCTTCAGTAAAGTGCCATTATGTTTGTTCTGCAAAACACTGGTACAGTCACCATTAGTCAGGAGGGGGTGTGGTTAACAGTAAGTGTGATGCATAGGACTCCCAAGGGAAATGGGTTTGAGATTCTTCCCAGTTCATTGAGTGGTATCTATTAAAATGTCCCTCAGACTTTACAGGCCAATTTCAGCTTTGCTGGTTACACAAACTATAAAACCAACACAACTTTAAGCAGCTAGGGACGTCTGATGTGCTGGAACAGATGCGCACATGCATGGCTTAAAAGTATATTCAGCACTAAATAGTATACAGATTTTTTTTTCACTGCCAGCAATGAAGAGGCGACTCTGGACCCTGTAGCCTAGATAGAGTGCATGATCAGACAAATTGGGTTCTGAGGATGTCTGAACAGATTGTTCAGACCGGGATGCTCTTCCTCTGCCTGGATGAAAATGAGTCTCGGCTAGGAGAGAAATGCTGCAGAACAGAGCCACCCCATCTGATTTTGATTGGAGATTAATTCCTATTAGGATTGAATAAATATTTACTGGTGAAAAATTTTCTTGCCTCTTTTACCAGCGTGGAAGCACCCAGTAATCATCTGTGGTAAAGACAGCATGAATCTACATTTGTTGAAGAATTTGTAATATTAGTTAAATTAGTACCTTTATTCCATCTGCTTTCTTGGGGCTGGATAAAATGTCAAAGGTAGGGTTATGAGTAACATACAAAGCACTACATCTTACTCGCACAAGACAAGCGAGTCTGACTAGTTTTGCCTCTCCTACCAGATAAATTCTTGCTCAGCTTTCTCAATTCCCAAAGACTACTGTTTAAAAAACAGCACAGGAAACTAGTCCATCTGGACTGGGCTCTGATTTTATTAATGGATTCTGAACTCTATTGTAAAAATGCTGAGATCCAGTGGCTCAAAGGAATTTTGGGTGCTAACTTCAAGTGATGCAAGATTAGTGAAAGCTGAGTGCTTAGCCAGTTCCTTAGCACCTGAATACCTCTGTGAAATTGGCATTAATTCTTGTGCTAAGCTACAATGAAGCTCTGAGCATTTTGCAGGGTCAGGTTCTTTGCTCCTGTGTCTCCTTTTTGCACAGAATTAACAATAAGCAGAATGTTCTTATAGTCACATTTTCAAATGTGAAGCATTTTTTGTACTTGTGTAATTGAAGGTGCTAATCCAATACAGTTAAAACATTTCTTCAAACTTTCCCAAATTATCAACTACAAGTAGTCTCCTATGTTGAGACAATATAATGTTCAATAAGAAAGACTGCAGATATAAAAAAAAAGCCCTGCTAAAACAACAGCTAAAAATAAAAGAGGTTACTAGGTTGTGCCTGTTACTGTTAAAGCATGCACCTACTTTTTAGGAATATGCAAAGTGAATATTAAGCAATCTGTTACACTTCCTGGTGCCGCTTCCTATGTCTCTGAATCAGCATTTCCGCCCTTATTATGAGCAATGACTCCTGGAATTTTTTACACATGAGTTTCAGGCTCCTATACAATGAATCAGAGCTCAAGTGATACAGTTGATGTGCACACAACAGGTCATTACATCATGTTGTCAGACAAGTTATTGGCCACAAAAATACACTGCTGCTGTAAAGGAAAATTAACAACTATTAGCCAATTACTGTACTCTCTTATGTTGACCATCATGTGCTTCTGCCAAGCATGCAGGAGCGCATAATTCTGAGCCAGACTTTGTATAGGAACTACATAGTTTTTTTCCCCACAGAAGATATTTTTATTTCCATAAAAAGCCCTGCCGTTACCTACAGAAACATGATGTATTTAAAACCCCAAAATACTATGAAGTGGAAATTTTACACTATACAATTGCTTTGCATTTTATATAGCTATTACTGTTCTGTTTGTATTGATTATCCCTTTAATTTACATTTTGATGAGAATTAAATATTACAACAATGTGAGAATGTGTATCTTAATTAGAGCAGCAATTAAAATAATCTTTATTATCCTGTGAGGTAGATCACTACATTCACTCTGTGCCAATTAACCAAGCAATTATTTTTAATCAGTATCATACAGTATCCAAATTGACATTGTGACCTAGAAGTCAGTTTCACAAGACAAGCTTGATACCACAGGCACTTTGCATGAAGAATTTCCTTTGACCTCAAGAGAGTTTAATGCCTGAACTGGCTGCTGCTGCAAAATCTTGTCTTATCTTCATCTAAGAAACAGTCTTAGAGCTTAATCCAAAGTAGTGCCCAGAACTTTCATGATTTTTTTATATCTTATAGGATTGACCCTTTGGAGTTAACACCACCCCCTTCAACAAACACTGCTTATACTGAAATTCAGTGAATTATCTGTGTAATGACACAGCAATACCATTTCTTTTAGGTCAAAGGTTCATTTGTCTGAATTAAACTCTTTTTTTTTTTTGGTGTGTACTTAATTCTACCCAGGTTTTATTTCATCTGCAGTTATCTTGCTGAAAATTCTAGTCAGATCTTCAAATGATCTCTTTTAGTTTCTGTTGATACTAATTTCTCTGGGCTTCTGCTATAACACCTGGAGCCACGGGAAATATATACCAACAGATCTGTTGTTTTACATCAAACACACAAGATCTACCAAGGCTGGTGAAATTCCATTTCAGCAATTCATTTTCACATGCCACTAAGTATCTAGATTGTCAGAAATCAGTTCCTCATGTGTAGCTTAAAATCTGACACTCCTAACTGGCCAGAATATATACCAGCAAAGTTATGCAACTGATCAAAATGCAGAGCACATATAATAGCCTGTTTGGTTGTGTCTGCTTATACAAAGGAGTCTGGAAAAAGTGAGACAAAATCTCAGGGTTTTTTATTTTCAGCCTAGAAACCTGTAAATATAGGAGAATCATGGGAGGTATTCAGAAATACTGTTGTTCTAAAACATTTGCAAATGTATGTAACAGTCAGTTCCTGCTTAGTATTTCTTATCTTCTAGTTTCTCAGACTTATTGCCTGAGGGAACATTTACATTTAAATAACATGAAAAATGCTGGCAGAAGACTAGGAGCTAATTTCATCCAGTGTTTCAAGGTTTAGTTACATAAACATTTTCTTCAGTAACAAAGCTGGTGTAAGAAGTCCTCGCCCATTCCCCTCCTTTCCAGAGCCTGTTGTCTTTGGCTGTTCTTTTCTGCTTCACATTATGCTTTGCTGCCTCCTCATTTGTATTGCTACAATTGTTTGAGCGTAATGATATAAACCAGATTGATGAAATAATCTGGATTTTAAAGTGCTCCTTTGTTTTGAAAGGTCTTTGTTTAACCCAGATCACATAAGTGACCCACGTTTATAGCACAACCCACATACAGTCTAACTGGCACAACAGTATGGTGCTGAAATACAGTGTAGTGGGAGGAACAAGAAACTGGGGATAGGAGAAAATGGGGTGAGAACTTCCTAAACTAATTACCTGATAGAGAGAACGTGATGAACTATGTTTTCAGGCTTATCAATTTATCACCAACAAAATAAATTTAGGAACTGTGACTCACCAATGACAAGGCTTTCTTGCAGTATCTTTTCCCCTCAGCTTCTCCATGTAGTTGAATTCTGAAGACGTCCGAAGGTTTTATCTGAGGGAAAATAAATTGGATCTTAACGAGAATTCGCCAGAAATACAATCAGAATACTTTTCACAAAACCTTGAAATTGTAAAAAGAAATTGTACAAATCTATATTATTAAAATAGCTTCTGTTCTTTTCAGCTCCTGGGAGAAAACAGGTATTCTTTAAACGACATTTTACTTTTATTTCTCTAATATCTACAGAGTTGCCACTCCCTTTGGTGGTTTTGAGAGAGCATCAAAGCTGGTTAAATTCAAGGTACCAGATTTTAATCTACTGATGCTAAATGATCCCAGATTCATGCTCCTTGCAAACCCTCTTGCTACCAGAAGATCCTTCAACAGGACTCCTAAAGGATGGACATCCGAGAATATTCCTGTAGTGTTTATTCAGCCTTCGGATTCCGACACTGTTCCAGAAACAGAGGACCTGTGACAGAAGCTGCGCTCTTCATCATACAAAATGCTGAAAGCTGCACAACTGTATTTTTGGTCCAAATATTACTAAAAGCTACTGACAACATTTTTCCTTGGCAGCTGGAGTATAAGTAATAACGTCTGATGCAGCGTCTTTTCTGGCACCTAGTTTCATCTGTAGACATAAATAAAGTAACTTGGCAAACATAAATTATTTTCTATTTGTGTTTATATGTTCGTCTTTTACTTTCTAAAATCTTTGCTTGTCATTTAAGAACAAGTGTATTAAGAAAAACAGTGACACCATTATTAAGGGATTTGATTTAATGGGTATGCTGATTACGGCAAAACAATCAAGCAATACCGCAACAGTGCACCCAGTGCACTCCAAGTACTGCCTGCTCAAGACAAGCTATGACAAATCAACCTTTTTTCCCAACCCTGCTTTCAGCCAAAGTTAAGAATCCTGTTGTTACTTCAGTGACAGCAAGTTTAGGCCATTTCCTCCATTCTGTCTCTTACTCAGCTTTAATTATGAATGTCAATATCCATGTCACATGGGTTTGTTTACAGAAAATGTGGTAAATTTGGCAATGACAAAGATTACATAGTGGTATGAAAAAGTACAGAGGTATTTCCTGGATAAGTCTAGAATGTTTTTGTTAATCACAACTAAAAAACTCACCAATGACTGGTTATGTCAAACATGCCAAATCATTATCACTGAGCTATGTTACCACAACTGCTTTTGTTACTAGAAAGAAATTTCATAGACCTTTTTCCCTACAGCCATAGTATATTTTAGGAATTAAAAGAGTGAGTTTTCTTGCTCTTGATACGCTGGCAAGCTCTGACATTTAAGAAAAACAAGTATCAGATTCTTATTATTTACTACACAGGGAGCCAGCAAAAATCAGTATGACAGTGCAGTTTTTCAGTGTCATTTTTCAGGTTACAACCACATTCCAGTAAGAGGCAAGCATCTGCTTAGTAATTGCTTGTTTCTATATGCTTTTGTGTTTGAGAAGTATCCAACATGTGCAGGCTGGATATTCTAATACACAGTTTAGTTGGTATGTGTTTCCAAACAGGAAACTTAGTTTCAACCAATACACCACTCTCATATATCCTGGATGCTTCGCCAGAGCATTAATGGTCTCTAAGTGTGCATGCAACATTTGGAAGGTTTCTGGGTACCTCAAATACTGATTTTTTTTCTTTAAATTCATAAAATTTTGCAAGCTCTATGGTAATACATATGTTACCATATGTGTTTGATATGGTTGATCAAATTTTATCTCAAAATGAAACCCCCAGAAGATGATGATGGTAAGCAAAATGTTTTTCCAGATATTTTCCTTATTAATGGTTTTGGTGGCCTTGAGGTAAAAATCTGAATATTTCAGAAACAATTTCAACATCTGAAGAAGAGAATGGTACAATGAGATTTAAAGTGGAATGATCAACAATAAGTTTTGCCTATAATTTTTGTGGCTGAAATTCGTGTCTGTAAAAAATGGTTTCCATGTTTCAACTCAAGTTTCAAGGGAGATAGTTGGCAAAGGAAATTCTGTCATCTATTTTCTTTAATCTACTTTGTTACACAAACGCATAAACAATTGTACAACCCCTGAACACATCTATGAAAGAAAAAAAAAATCAACCTCATTGACTGAGAACACTTTCCTAGCAAAGAATTGCTTTGGGGCTCTTAACCGTGTACATTGTACAACTATATGGATGATGACAAAGATGTGAATTCTTCAAGGCTAAAAATGAGAAGGCTTCAGAAAACTAACTACAGTGAAGAGCAATACAAACAAGTAAAATATGAGAAAATTGGTGCACATCATATATGCAGAAAGGACTGTGAAGATACATCATTTTTATTGTATCCTCTGTAAAAATAACCTATACACACAGAGCAAGCCACCTTGCTTCTTACACGACACACATAATGGTAACCTTAGTTTCCTATATATCTATGGATCCACTGGCACAGAAGGGGCTCAGGAGGCTTAAGGTGTTTGAGAAGTACTGAGCTTCCTATGCATGTGTTCAGTTGATGGTCCACATAACAGCATTAGCTGTGGCTGGAAATTCCCAACAGTCCTTAAGTCCTCAAATTCTGACTGAGACTTCTGAAATGAGCTGTGCCACCGCATAACTGGTAGCTGTAATTCAACACCGAGATACAGTTACCAACTGCAGCAGAAGCGTAAGAACTATGTGCCTCCTGCTACCACAGAGCTACATATACACTAGTTAGTCAGATGTGCCCAGATTGCGCTTTTTAAAACTGAGGCCAGCTGTCAGAGAAGAATCTGCAGCTATTTAATCTTCCTATATTGGGTGGCTTTTGCCAAATCGCCTACTGGGAACAGGCCCTTGACCACGCTAAACTCTTGAACCATGCTTGGAAACTCTTTGGGAGAGTGTTAATTGGCAGAAGCTAGGACTGCGCAACGTGTGAAGTATTCAACAGCACAGAGGATTGAGTGCCAGCGTCCAGGAATGTTCCCTGGCTGCATCAGCCTAGATGTAGTCTTATTGTGTAAGTCTCACTGCAATAAACAAATCTCTCTGCCAAAACCCAATTCCTTCGCCACAAAGGAAGATCTCTTGTTAAGGTTAGGAATTCAGAGAGTCTCTATTAACTTCAATGGGGTTTAGCACCTGCATTGATTTTCTGAGACACTTACATGGCACTTGAAACATTTCCTATAACTAGAGGAAAGACTATTTCTGAGTAACTAATAATGAAGAACTTCAGAGATCAAGATTCACATTAATTTTTGTAGGCAGATGGCTCTAAAATGAGAGAATAAAGGCTTCTTTAGTTACAGGTCTGGAAAGATCATAGAATCATAGGGTTGGAAGGGACCTTAGTAGATCATCTAGTCCAACCCCCCTGCCAGAGCAGGGCCACCTTAGAGCAGGTTACTCAGGAACGCGTCCAGGCGGGTTTTGAATGTCTCCAGAGACGGAGACTCCACCACCTCCCTGGGCAGCAGATCAACAAATATATATTTTTAAATTTTCAGTGGTGCTTCTAAAAGCTTCTTTTAGCTGTAAGGAACGCAGATGAAAGGATAGATTAAATGGAAAAACACATGAGCAACAGCTTTACACAAACATAAACAACCACGGGTATATAAATATTTCAGAAAATGTGCTTGTAACATCACATACACTTTATCACAAGACACTAGTCATATTTGCTTCCAAAAGAGAAAGGGACTGAAGGGTACGATCAAAAGGCTGAAGTGTGGTAGGAGTATAAATATAGTTTAAAATGTCTAGAAGTCTTTGCTCCCACAGTTTTTTGGCCTAGTTTTTATTTACATTAAGGTACCCATTGTAGCAGTATAAAGGGAACTTAAATATCTTTACTAAAAATGTGGTGAATGAGGAAATTAATCTGCTATTTCCCAATCTATGCAAAATACTCTGTGAGTACAGTATGTAAAAGAGAAACGAGAGATGTACACTTCTGAGTAGCTCCATGAATATAAGGTGTTCTTTCTTTTGAAACACATGCATCTTAAACCTCTTTTAACATGAAAAGCCGGGGGGTTCATGGCCTGTACTGTCTGCACTGTTGAGGATAAATTGATATGAGCAATTATAGTCATCAGAAGATCGTATTTCAACCCTATACAGCTATGGCCTGAAACTATGGTTATTGGCATCACTTGCGACATTTCTTTCATATACTTTGGTCAGACTTATAAAAATTATATATCCATATTTCATTTTTACTTAGCTAAGCTAATTGGCCAAAGTACCCTAATATGCAAGTCCTTCACTGGCAGCACTGAAATAATTTCAGAATTACTACATACAGTAGATGATCTGAAATTTGTTCTTGAATCCAGTAGGTCACAGTCTCTTGGAAGCCGCTTTCTGATTACTATTTGCTTATGTCTGGTATAAGGCATCTTTGCATGGATAGGGTCATAAAAACCCCATGTAGTCTCTCTCCTTGTTTCAACAAACTGCAGCTGATTAGTTTTCTGGTTGTTGTGCAATAGAGACTATGTATCAGTACCAGGAAACAAACAATTCATGTTGTTTCTTTATTACCGTCCAGAAACATTTTGTTTATACCCAATCTTGTACTTTGGATGTATGTTTTTAGCTGCGTACTCCCTTCTTTGACATCTTAAATAAGTCAGCATGTCCTGGCTGCTTTCCCACCTGCATAATTCACGCAACTGACAATTGTGGAAATAAATTATTATTCTATTGTCTCAAACTATGTCTGTTTTAATTAATTTAATACACACTGTCTCAATCAGAAGGATAAAAATCATATTGGAATTCTGATCCCAGTGAAATCACACAAGGGTTTTGGCACTGACTTCTGTGCAGATAGAATTTCACCATTCATGACATTTATGTGTATTTGTAATTGAAATTTACGCCACTACCAAAGCTACTATGTGTTGATCAGAATGGATGTTTTGGATTATATAGGGCTGTGCCTAACTAAGTATGTAGTTTGTTTTGCTTTGTACATATGATGAAGTGCAAACAACCTCAATAATGCCTCAGAAAAGCTCTCAGAAACTGTATGGAACTGTAAAAGAGAAAAAATTACCACACATCTACCAAGGTCTTTTAAAAATTATTTTCAGAGAGCCATGAATAACCTGCACTCTTCCTCCATTCTTAGGTGGCCTTGCTAACCAGCACAACTAAGAAAACAGGATAAAATACATTCCTTGAAATACAGTAAGACTGTGAAGCATATAAATCGCTTATGTTCATAGAATCATAGGGTTGGAAGGGACCTCGAAAGATCATCTAGTCCAACCCCCCTGCCAGAGCAGGGTCACCTAGATTAGAATTTTTCAGTGTGGGGTCCACAGATTATTAGCAGTCTAGACAGAAATACCAGAAGATCCCCACAGGGCTGACAAGTCATGCAGGGCTGGCTCATTCATTATTCCCAGAGGCTACATACTGTTCAAAAACAAATAAAGTGCTCTAAATTATTTTAAATAATATGTTTTCCACAGAGCTGTTATGTAACTGGGTGTGAGAATATAGATGATAAAAAATATTTATAAAATGCAGTCAGCATACTGATACAGTTCAAGAAACAAAAATTGCATATAAAATACTCTTATTAAAAAAAATTAAAAAGCAACTGAAAGAGTAAAATCCTTTCAAGGAAATAATACATAATTTTAAACAGCCTGCAGGCTAAGTGTTCGGAGTGAGTTAGAACTATTACAGAGCTCTAACCCTTCCCTCCAAAAAAGTTAACATGGTTTAAGAGTAGAAAAGAGGAGGCTCAGAAAACAAAAAGACAAAGAAAACTTCTCTGCAAGGAAACAGTAAATAAACTATCTAAACACAAATAAAGGAAGCTATGACAGAGCTCTCTACAAATGATATGGAGAAGATGAAGGGGGAACAATAACACAGGAACAAACTGATTCTTAAGAAAATTATAAGGAAACAACTTCAAAATTAACAGAATAAATACTTTTCCAAGAAATGCCTAGTTGTGGGACCTGGTGCTATAGGATGTTGTGGGTCAAAAACTATTCATAGCTTCAAAATAGGATTAAACAAATTCAGTGGTAACTATGCTTATTATGGATAATGGCTACTGGGATCTGAATCTGGGGCTTATCGCTGGAAAATAGAAAGTTGTGTGAGAGAGATCACCCCACGTTTAGACAATTTCCTTCTGTAAGTATCTTCTACTGGGCACTGTCAAAGATTGATAAAAGAAGGATCTGCCAGTCCTGTGAAATACTTTCTGGCTGACAATTCTAGCAAGTGCCGTTAGTACAGATGTTTATTAATTTATATCAAAATACCCATTATGGAAGCAGTTAAAGCCAATTTCCAGATGTGAATGAGAACACTTGTAATCTAAGTCAGAACCAGAGAGCGCCAGGGTTAACCTAAAACCTCCCACACAGAGTATGGGCACTGCAGGGAACACGAAAGCCTGACCTCAGCTATGCCTTTGGCAAGAGTCCTGATCCTATGCAGTGAGACCTCACCCTCTCGTGTCCACACTCACCATGTTCCACATGTTTAAGTACACATCAGCTCACAGTATATCAAAGGAATGTTTCAGTAAGATATTATTATTATACAAAGTTTAAGGAAAATGGATAAGAGAGAAAGAAAAGTTTAACTTCACTGATAAGAATACAAGAAGAGTCTTGGGGACAAAAAAAAGTCTGAAAAAACCCAAATTTTGTACCCAGGTCCATCACAGGCCAGTTTTGGACACAACACAGAAAATTTGTTCCTCAGTTTTCCCATTAATAAAATAGAAATACTAACGCAGGCTGTATAAGTGTGGGTTTTTTAGGGTTGGGGGTTTTTGTTTGGGGTTTTTTTTCCATTTAAAACAAGAAATGTCACGGTAAAAATAAAGAAAAAAGTAAAAAACAGGTTTACATGAGTACATACATAATATGCCAGGCTACGGTGCATAATGAATACAAGAACCATTGCTAACAGAACAACATTCTACTATCATTTTACTTGAAATAACAGGTTTCATTCTACAGCGGGCAGATTTTATCAACAAATTACTATTTGATGTTTTTAATAGAAAGATGTAACTTTAGTTTATAAAAACTACAAATAACTTCTTTTTTACTGTTATTTTTGGCCAAAACTATGAACTAAATTCAAGATGAATTCACAGATATTTTGTTTTCAGATGGAAATTGCATTTCTTGTGAACAAACATCCAATACACATAGCCCAGCATTTGCAATACTTCCCTACTTCACAGAGACATTGTGAGACAAAGCTAAATAACAGTTGCAAGAGGCAGAGGATTTATAATTCACTGGAAGAGTAAAAAAACAAGGCAGAATATTGTGAGCCAACTACTCTTTCAAAAGCAAATGGAGATTAAAATATTCGATGGAGTTCATACAAAGAACAGCCTGAACTTTGCCAGTTCAGAGCTGGCTGTACTCATTAATACAGGAATGCCCTCGGGCTGCTTTGTGTGGAAGGTATAACTTAGAACTGGATTTCTCTGGAGTTCTGAAGGACATCTGGACAGTCATCCAAAAAAACTCGCAAAAAACAAAGCTTCAAATCTTCTCATAACACGACAGGATCCTTCTGCAAGAAAATACATCCAGTTCCTCTGATGTAGGAATGGAGAAGGATTGAAAACGCCAATGTAGGGAATTAGGAGATCTTGGGGAGATCTCTTGGATAGAGCAGCAGGCTAAGAATCCCTGCAGTGGAAAGGCCATCAGCCATGTAGCAGTCTAGAGGGTATCACTTTATTTCCTTTCCCTTTGGAAAGTTTCTCTGCAGAGCCAAGTTACTCAAGCTAGGCAAAATATTAACTTTAAACAGTAGTTACTGTAGTCATTACACTTGAGATTACTGAAAGATGACTATGCAAGATAACTACAAATGATTATAAACAAACATTTAAGGCACGACAGGCTTTTCCTAGGCCACGTAAGGCCTAATTTTGGCAGCTGAATTCTAGCAATATGTCATTCCTCAAGTTCTTAATGAGAACATTTTGACTATTTGCTGGCAAGGAAAAAAAATAAGAACATGATGTTCAAATAGGAAGAAGAGCAAGCTGACCAGTTTCAGCAAGCATTACTGAACTAAAAAGGAATGTGCTTTTTTTTTCTACCAGGGTTTGCAGTGATACAAATACATTTCATCAATGTATTGCTGCTGAAAAGAAAGTGACACTACACACATTTCAAAATAAAAGCAAAAAAGTCTCCATATATTTAATGATGCTACTTTATCATTCATTCAGCTTATAAAACAGGTTTATAAAATCGGCACTGAGAATGGAAAATGTGGAAATCAGAAGCATCAGTGGGAAGGAAGTGGTAAAGCAGACCTGCAACTCAACCAGCTAAGAGTAATTTCTTAACAAATTTTTTTTATTTTGTTTTGAGGGGGGGTTGTGGGTTTTTTGTTTGTTTTCTTTGGGTTTTTTTTTAATTAAAACAAGCTTCCTTTCCTTTTACATTTGCTTCAACTTATATATTCAAAGACTGTGAGGTCTTTTACACTTCACTTGTCTAAACTAAACAATCCAAGTTCTTTTAATCTCTTGTCTACTCTTTTCATTTAGGGTTTTTTGAAATTTTTTTTTACAACTCTTTGGAGTAGTATTTCTTGTACAGATAAGGAAAGTGCTTTCCTTTTCTGTACAAGAAATACAGGGCTGAATTTACTTACAACTGAACTTATAGTTTCCACAGTAACATCAAATCAGTGTCTCACAGGCACCCTTTCTTTGGCTTATACATCCAGTTCTTTCAGATTCTCTCATCTTCCATTCAACGACCTCTGAGATTACATCAGATCGCCTTTCCTATTAGTCCCAAAGCACACAACCTTGTACTTTGTATTATTTGATTTTAGCCCATTTTATTTCTCTACTCAAGGTCATCCAATTATTCCGGTACAACACCACCCTACAGAGACTGTTTACCAGCTCTGTGATGTCAACAAATTTCATTAGCAACTGCTAGGTTTTGTGCCAAGATCACTAATGAAAATGTTAAACAATACCATTTCAATATGAATTTTTGGACAGAGCTCTAACAACTTCCCCCTGCCATTCAGCATAACATATTGCCACCTTTTATGCTGAGGTATTTCTTTGCCTGTCTGACAATCTGATTCTCCTCTTCTTCAGTTTAACAATTATGTCTAGAAAAGCAGTTATTGTATCACAGAAACAAAGCTGGCAAGCCTGGCATGATCTGTCTATGGAAAAAAAAAAAAGATGTTTTAGTCTATTTACTTTCATGTCCTCATTTTTTTTCCTCCTCCAGAATTTGTTTGTTTTTAATCTATAGGAGGAGAAACTAAAAAGTGCCTGTCTTCTACAAAAAGCCAATCTGCCTTACTGTCCACATCCTATCCACGTTACAGAAAACTAGTCAGTTAAGGTGCTCACTTCGCCTTTGAGCCTTGCCAAGAAAATCTTCACTCTCAACTGCAGGAGCCAGTGGTTTCTGTTCCTGCTTTGCTTATCCAGAAAAATAGTAGTGACATGCTTTTACAACAGAAACAATTATGGAGGACTAAAAGAAAGGTTTTTACTGAAGGTTAGAATTCATCTGGCTTTAAATTTCTTACAACTCAAAAAAACCACATTCCCATATATTTCTCTAAAATATAAGTAAAATACAGTACAGAGGCATTTGAACTAGCTACCTTGGGAAATAGAAAAAAACAGGGATGTCTCATCGTGATAACGTCTACAATCATCATGTTCTCCGATTACTGTGATTTAAATTTTGTACAGACTATACTCATATATATTAAATTTATACCTGCACTGTAACTTACTAGTTTGCAACTGAAAACCAGCTGTTTCTGTGCACAGAAGCAGGGCTAAACATTTTTATATTACACTATAGACTATATTCTGGGATTCTAAAAAGGATTAAAAAGGATAATTCAGAAAGGATTAAAAAAAAAGAAAAAGCATGTGCTAAATCCTGAAATGCAACAAGCACTGAGAATATTTAACAAATTAATTGCCTTTTTTTTCTTTTTTAAATCAGCCTATCTTATAACACAATCCAGTTAAATTTTGCTTAGGTATAGACTGAGGTGTTGACTCAACACATATTTCAAACCAAATAATGTTCAGTTTCTCATACAGGACAAAAATCAGTTTTTTGAATACTAGCTAACATTTTTCCACTTTATTATCTGAGGTGTTTCATTTATTTTCAACTTGTAATGAGACAGAGTATATATTATGTAATGTGAACCACTATATTACTCCTAATTCTATATTCTTTGAATACCAGTTTTTTTCACCTTAGTTTTATTTTATGTTGGTTTTCACCCAAAAAGCTCCTTTTAGCCACAGAAATTGGCTACGTGAATCTAAAGAATGAGCTTTCTAAGGGAACCTCTCTCTATAATTTTCTATTCCAGACATCCATTTCTATTGGCTTATATCATAAGAGAAAGCAATAAACCGGACCTGCAAATTTGAAAGGATTGTGCAAGACTGATGCAACAAAGAGCATCATTAAAACTATGTTTTCAAGAGCACACAGATGAAGGCACAGTTTCAAAAAAGTGCCTGATATATACAGCGTGCATAGAACTTTCTCATACTTCTACTCTTCCAGGAACTAACTCTAAGAACAGAACAGCCTAAAATAGGAGAGGATTTCAGTTGCATTATTGTTCCACAGAAGCATATTATTGGACGGGAAACTGGATTTATCCAAGAGGAAAAGTAGTAATTCGCAAGATTTATGCAACCTCCACCCTTTCCCTCTTTCTTAAGTATGAACGCAATCATGCACATACAGATCTTGTTCCATGTGAATCAAAAAGTCTGGAGAAGAATGGAAACCAATGTTTGTTTTTCTCAGGGTAAAATTCTAGATTACTTCAATTAAATTGCTTTTGCCGCCTCATTGAGCATTTTAGCACTTGAAAAAACTACTTGGAAAAACGTATAGTCAGGATAACATACAATTAATAAGAGCAAAAACATATTGTGTTCATTCTTGCACCTAAAGGAAGAAAATTTTAAAAATAGTGGTTATGCTCTATGAAAGTGTCTCTACAGCTGAGAGGAGGAGGACAAAGGAGAAGAAACTTGAACAGAAATGATAGGAAGTTTAGAATCTCAACCCACAAGACAGCATGCAGCGAGGTCCTCCCTGTAAGTCTGCAATGCCCCTTTATTAAAAATCTCTTGTGGTCTCCTGTGTTCTGTATTAATTATTTTTTTTTACCTAGCTAAAATAAAGCAACACTTCTTAACACCCCCATTGCTCCTGAAGCTTAAGCTTTTTAAGACCAAAAAAAGTGATTCTTTTTCAGACAGGACCAATTTTCTCCTACTTTCCTTCACATATTCTTATATACTCAATTTATTTTTCTTTCCTTCTTCTCTTCTTATTGCTGACACCAACCCTTGTCTCATTACTGCATTCCTATTTTTCACTTTCACTTTTGTCATCACTATTCCATATCCTCCTCCTAAATTGTATTTCTCCTCATTCTATTGTCACCTCTCTATGTTTTGCTCTTGCTTAGCCCTTTCTCATAGACCCAAGTATGGACGGAGCAGGCTTGCAGCATGTCCACAAGCAGAAGCACAGCCAGAAAGGCTATGAAAAGCTAAATACCTTTTAAACATATTGCACCAGATAGGATGAAAAAAGGAGCGGGGAAAATAGCCGACTGAACACCTCTGCCTGAATGAGTCTTTAAAGAAGTGTTCCTCTAGCCTATTTTGAAGGAGAGAATGGATGCACGTATAAATTTTAGACTGTATACAGGATGTGGGAATGAGAGCAATCAGATGACTAAGCTTCATGTGACGGCTACAGGCTACATAAGGAAATCTTTGCTAGAGTATGTTTAAAAGGAAAGGTTGTGGGAACAGGTACACATGGTAGAGGAGACTTGAGGACTGGAACATAGTTAGGCAAAGTTACCCACAATATAATGCGCCATCACTTCGCTTACTACAAGCTAAAGAGATATTTTGTATTCGTTCTCCTCTTGGTTTTGATCTTTTTGTAATAATACAGCTGAGCATACAACCTAGAAAACTTTGACTAAAATGTTGTTAGGGATTCCTTTCAGCCTCCCTAGCAAATGCATTACAATTAATATTTTATGTTGTAAATAATAATAAAAATATTTACTTTTTCTCTGGTTCTTTTACTATTTAATGGCTCTCCTTCCTACCAATCTGCTGTCCTTATTATGGGTAACTCCTGCAGTATTATGAAGAGTACTGAGCTAACTGCTCAGTGAAAAACCACTGCTCCTGAAGACAACTATAAGAGCGTCTTGGAATTTGAAAGATTTTTTCTCCTCTCTAGGCAGAAAAGTTTAAATATATGATCTGACAATACCCCTAAGGCTTAGAGAACATAGTTCAGCAATAGAGCACCTTAAGTTAGCCTTATCTTATTCAATCAAACTCCGTCCTGCTACTGTCTATGGAGAACAGGGCCCGGTTTCCCTGATATCTTTTGAATTGCAGCTTTGACAAGAATGACCGTCTTCATTGTTTTTCTTTTGAGCAGAGTAGCACAGCTGCAGACACTCTCTTAAGAGCTCAGTAATTACTTCACAAAAACACGATGGCAGTTCCCCAGCCACTGAAATTAAACATACTTTTCAATTATAATGGGAATGTCTGACAAGTGTCTTAAAGTCAATGACAAATTGTACTTGATCGCATAACATTCTTTATGATAGGCCAGTAAAGGAAACTGAATAATGTCTAGTGCTGAATTACATCCAGTGAAAATACTTAAAAAAAAGATTTAACTAATAAACCACACCTTAAATTCTGCATTAGCTTGTGGTATTTCCTGCCTCAGACCCTACCACAGAATCTGATAATTTATTTTTTGCAAAATCCCTCAGTAAGTACACTGTTCCTGCTAAATATACGAAGTTGATTTCACATGATTACCAGCTCAGAAGGAGGAAGAAAGATCAGTGCAGAGGATCAAGAGTAACAGCGACAAAATAAATTTGCTACTCAGTAAAACATTACTTAAGTAATTTTTTAAAAAACCACAAAATTTAGCATTCTACCTGTCCAGTCTGAAAAGATTTGAAGCAAACATAATTTCTTCATGAAACATTTGAACACAAAGAGGATAGTAACTGCTTGAAAAGGTTGTTGTTAACATGTTCCAACTGTTAAGAACTGTGAAAGAAAATAGAGAACAGGTGTTCCAGTCCAACTACAGGTATGAAAATGTTCATAGAAACACTGTGCATATAAAACATATGATACAATAAAATTACTTCAGAGGAAGGAATCGGAATTTATTTACAGATCTGTCAATGGCAAAAACAGTATAAATGACACTGCAACAGAAAAGTTCTAACACAAAACCAAACCCTCTTCTGTGCAGCTGTGAAACATAGATTTGCAGCTCATTCATCAATGAAAATTACATATAATGCCTACAGCTTTGAGAAAAAATATTTAATGCAATTACTTTTAAACTTTTTGATGTGTCCTAATTATGTTTTTTCTTTTGGAAAAGAAACCTGGATTGGACATGTGCAAAAACACAACCCATTGGTGATGCCAAAGGATCTGGATATGGTCCACTTCCATTCTCTTCCAGCTCTGTGTTTGGTGTCACACACAAACCCCCACTGCCACCAACCACTCTGCCACATTGTTCTTTCTTCCTTTTGAAAATCTTAATACTGGCATGGTAGCCTGGACCCAAGCTGAATGGTTGGATTACTGAGTAGAACTGTAAAAGACTATTTTACTTTACTCTGGATCCCTCTCCTCCAAGTTTAACACCTTTTCAACTCTACAGTCAACCCTCCGCTTTAGCAACCTGTGTTACTAATACAACCAAACTTTACATAAACATCAGTACTAAACCCACCTAAACATTATTCTGCATCCCCGCATCATGCATAGCACATATCCTGTACTGACAATAACTGCAACAGGAAACCACTTGCCCTTGTAGCATTGTTTTATACTTGCACCATTTATTCTAATTTTAAAATTCTTCTTTTAGCTCGTTTAGGACTTCCTGTGCCACACCTGTGTCATTCTCTGTCTGAACTGTGTGGAAGACTCTGTTACGATTCTCTGGTAGAAGATCTTAAAATGTACCATAATTAAAGCTCACAGACTACGCTTACTCTGAGAAAAAAGGAATAGAAGAAACCAATATAAATCCTAAGGGAGTTCTAAAAGATCAGCAGTAAAAAACAAATCTGTGCTGAAGAAAGGGCAGAGGCAAACAAGAAAGCAGAGTTCACGGAGAAGCAAAAATATCAAAACGAGGTCATAATCAGAATGAGGTCATAATCCTACTTTGGGATTCACAGATGCCTTTGCAAAGAAGTAACGCAAGGATCAAGGACTAAACTGATATTAACCAACATGTTTTTTATAAATATACAATAAGAAGCAGCACTAACACAAACCTGGATTTTTAATGGTAATGTTAACATACCAACTTTTAACATGTTTTTATCTTAAGATTTCTAGTGAGAACTAGAAACAGCTAAGAAAGAACTACACAAAAAAACCCCTAGGAATGCACATTGTGCCAATACACTGTATGAATTCTGGGACAATGAGAGAATCAGATATTAAATTCCTTTCAAAAAATCACCAAATCTAAGCAACTTTTCAGAAAACAAGAGGCAAACAAGCAAGGTATCTGTTAAAAAAAATTTTAAAAATATACATGTCAATTACAGGTCATAGCATCTGAAAGTCTCAAGAAAAAGCACTTTATACAAAACCTGTATTAAGTAACTCCAACTTGTGACTATAAAATAACTATCCAAATCACTGAAAAGTGTGGCCACATGCACACATGGAAAATTTAATTAAAATCTCCCCAAAGAATTTTTGGGGTTTTTTTGGTAGTAAAAACTTGGCCACTTGATGAAAAATTTTGGTGAAACCGAGAAAATTGCCAGCAGGCTCCTTATACTAGCAATATAATGGAAGAAACGGTACCAATATGTATCTTTTAATGCAAATAGATATAAGAACAAAAGTGCAGTATTTAAGTAAGGCAGCAAGCTCATTTTGTGCAGTGTCTTGTGTTCCACACAGTCAGTTCTGTAGCGAAACATTACTGCTATCTGTATGACCTAAAAAGATGCAGGAAGCTAAATCGTTTACTATTGCAGAAGAAGCTACTGGAAAAGCAAACATACTTGTATACACATAAGCACTTTTCCAATCCGAAAGACCTTGAAAAAGGCAACTGGAAGAGACACTACAAAAAGTTGTATTCAGCAGCATGCGCTAAAGAATGACTTGGGTGTGGTAAAAATTGTTACTAATCTAGAAGTGAAATGTGCTAAAGAAATTTACATGTTTATCTAGGAAGGTGATAATAGTAGTGAAATACTTGAGCAGCTAGAAATAAGAGTATTCCTCAACATGTAATTCCTTTTGCAAATAACAAAAGGAAACACTCCTCCCTGCACAAAATAATAGACCAGATAAAAATCATAAGGAGCATGACTTTGGAGCCATAACCCTCAGGAAGGTGCTATATGATACGGGATCTTTCTGAGCAACATCAACCTCAAATGCAATGCAACTTTTGAGATGTATGCATGCTTGTTCGGGGTTTGGCTTCAACGCTTCCCTCACACCATCGGCCACCGGCGGGCCTGCAACAGGTCACGGGCATCTTAAGCGAAGCCAATGTGTGCAGACAGATATCCTGAAACAAGCACTGGAAAACAATTGCTGGAAAAACAACTGCTGCCTCGTTCATTTTAACGGGTTATTAACTTGAAAACCCAGTGGTTTGGAATGGCCCCAACTGAGGCTGCGACCAGACAACATTGAGGGCTCCCCTCAGCTACCTCAGGAGCAGCCACGAAGACTTTCACACCTAGGACAACCACACCTTCAACCAACGATAAAACGGGGAGAGAAGAGATGGGAGGGAGTTGGTGGCAGCTCCTTACCTTGCCACAGCTCCCTCAGCCCCCCCCGCAGGCCACGGGGAGCTCCCGCTCCACCTCCCCTCGCGCCACCTCAGGACCGTCAACGGTCGCAGCCCCTCGCGCGCGGGCTTTTGAGGGTGGGAAAACCGCCCCCCGGCGGGGCCACTGCGCATGCGCACCGCGGCTTCCTCCGGCGGTGCTGCGATTGTCCCTCCCTCAGCGCTCCCGCCCTCTTCCTGGCACCGGGCAGGCTCGGGAACATCCGGGCTACCGGCGGCGACTACGGCCGCCCCAGTGCGCAGGCGCGGCGCCGGGCGGGAGAGGGCGGGACGGGTGAGAGGGGAGGAGGAGCGCACCGCCCCGGAGCGCCAGACTCGGGGAGGGGAGAA
>VXBO01003300.1:2113-18164 GCA_013400135.1 Rhinoptilus africanus
TCTCTTGTGCAATCCAGGGGAGTGAAGGCTTGCCTGGCTATCACAGGATACATAAACAACAGGGTAGTCTTGGGGAGCCAGGACAGCCATGCTTTTTGTCAGCAGAAACAGTAAAATCAAGATAACAGAGACTTTGTGAGGCTCTTTGTTTCCTTGAGAGGCTACCATGCCCGGTAATTGACCTTTGTCTCATTACCTGTGAAATGCATATTAAAGTTGACACCCCTGTATATGCTAATGAAGATTTCAGAGATCATGATAAACATACATGACTATAGCACTCGTCTCTCCACCCAAATCATACTACACGTCACCTAGGGGAAGGAACCCTTGTAATTTTGGGGATAAAAAGATGGAGAGAATGACCGTTAAATTGGGAGAGAAGAAACTTGTCACCTGATGGACCAGTCGACAGGCTGTGTTCTCTTCCTCCACCCCAGGCAGGGACGCCTTTCTGGGTATTTCAATTTGCAATTTCTTTCTTTCAATTTGCAGTTCATGGTCTCTTTGACCTAAATATATTTTGGCTTTGTATTTAATAGTCTGCTATTTCTTTAATAAATTTCCCCAGTCACTTTCTAACCTTGTAGACCTGCAGGAACTATAATATCCTGTGCTGAGAGCCCGTAGGTTACTTAGTGAGAAGACTGAGGCAAGCCAAGCAAAAATGAGACTGCATAATTCATCTGCTTTGTAAGAAAAAGTGAACAAGTGTATAAACTGAGTCCATCATCCCAACGGTATGTTCTCATCTCTCATTTCCTTACAGCCTCTTGTACAGGACAAGACCCCACTTGCTTCAGAAGTGAGGTGTTTCTGATGGACTTAATTCAAGTACCATGTTTAGATTGTAACTTGAAAACAGCATTAAACAATATTTGGGAATTATTAGAATGATATTAATATTTAGTGGACAAGTTCATGAGGAAATAGGATGTTTTGTTGTTCTTTTGAGAAAAGGTGTTTAGGGATTGAAGTATTGATATAAACTTGTTTTATTAATGCATTAAACAACTTCTTAGAAAGCAACCTGCTATCCTCCTATTTCTGAAAGATAACATGACCTTATTGACAAAGGCACATAGAAAGAGGAAGTTTACCAAGAGAAGAAATAGATGGCAACAACATCTGCATTGGGTTAAGAAAATCAAGACAACACCTGAAAAATGAAATTTGTGATTCGATTCTCCAGTTTTATCTTCCTTAGAGCAGTGCTGAGAAACTATCGCAACTGTGAAGGTGGAAACAACCCACGAGTGGGTGATAGATTCTCTCTCTGCTTCTTCAGAAGTGATGTCATTTGTTGTGATGATCCTTCTGTCTCTTTTTGAATGCTGTTTTTCAACAACAGGATAAAATTTTTAACAGTAGCAATAAGAGATTCAAACCTCCTCCACTAATGGATTTTCTTCTTTGGCAAAGTAGCTGTTAATACTATATTTAATATCTAGACACCTTGTAAGCAAGAGATTTTTATTATAAATTTTGTGGTGGAAGGGAAGGAGAAAAGGAATATTATTCTGATTTATATTTTAAATATTCATCTGTTTCTACCTCTTCTGTATATCTGTAGTAAGTTTTTATGGATTTGTTTTAAGGAAGTTTTTGACATAGCATTTAACAGACTTTGTATTTCAAATCTGGGCCATTTTTAATTGCTTATAATGTATGGGGTCTGTGTAAGCATCATTAACTTAAGGGTTAAATGTATAAAAATTGAGACTACTCTGTGTTTAGGTGCTGAATATTTGCTTCTGGAGATATCTTGCAAAAAAGAATTATCCCCAGTGTCACTCCTCCCATCTCTTAAAATGTCAAAATTACAAGAAACAATCAGTTTTAGATATTAAAATTGCTGCATAGTAAAGCTACAAATGTAGGTTACTTATCGCTAATTTTTAAATAGAAGTTGTAGTTACTTTAGATATACTTGGATCAGCTTGTGCCTGTGATGTGTGAAATTATGTTGATCACCCATTTGGATCCCAGAAGAAACACCTCTAAAATGACAATATATGTTGTTTCCCCCAATTTTCCTTAGACCTTCTGACCTAATGTTGTAAGTCAATAATCAAAATGTGTTTCTTGTGGATCCTTTAATTGAATTTGGATTCTAGTTCATTGTCTTTGTCATATGATGTCCATTGGTCAAGTCTTAGTCATTGGAAAAGCTGTTCTGTTTTGTTTTTTTTCCCTGTGGCTTTTATCCTCCTTGCTGGTAGCTACAGCTGGTGACATCACCAGGAAAGCTCACAAGAGGACATGGAGCTCTCACTAGGGGTTTAAGTGAGGATCCTAGGTGAAAAGAGATAAGACCTAGAATAGAAAATGGATCTATTATTCACTGAATTAGAAGTTCACAGGCTAACTCTGTTTTCAGAACTAAATATCTTCAATATATTCTACACCCAATGCATCCACTCACATAATCATTCAGTTTAAGTAAGCAAGCAAGCTAACAAATCTATACATGATTCAGGGATTTCTGATGCTTTTTGAATAAGATGGAAGCTTGTATATTTTAAAATTTACAAGAAATATAATATTTAAGATCTCTGTGGAAGGAGACAGAATTTGTCTCAGAGGCTGACCATGAATAGGATGACCATGAGGATAGGAAAACTGCATTTTTGTTGGTGTTTGAACTGTCAATACTAACTCATTACCCATGATAACAACAAGCTATGCAGAAAGTTGTACTGCTGTTGTAAGATAATACTGGCACAATAATTAACTCCATCAATCAAACTCAGAGCAGGATACTCCAGAAACAGGAGGGGTGACTCTGCAAAAACTGATAAATATTGCTCAGTAGAAGTTCTCAAACACCCTGTTAGAAGGTATTTTTAAGAAAGTAGTCTGGTTAAATCCCATCTATCTGGAGACAGTTTTCCCCTGAAGCAAGGGCAGTGCTGCTCTGCTGTAGCAGGATGAACACAGAAGTTAACTATTTGTTAGTTAACCATAGCAATAACATTTGAGTACATAAATTCTCATAAATATCATGCATATTAATATAATTAAGTACAGATAGTACTTAATTATACATATAATTAGGTATAAATTCTCATAAATATCTTACATAAGTGTCTGTGTTAGAGGCATATGTGCCCATACACTTGCAAAGTCTTACTGCATTCAGCATAAAGGTGTACTTAGCAAGGTTTGTTCATGTGGCATAAATAATGGAAGTCAAGTTGTGCTTTAAAAGTTTTCTTTCCTTCTGTGCTCTTTCTGTTTTTCCTCCAGGGTTTATGTATAAGTTCTCAACAAAGAACATTAACTGTGTTGTCATGAAGGCTTTCTTTTCATATCTCACCATTAAAAATCAATGCATTTCTGAACGGTGCCTTAGGCATTTGTTTGAATTAAATTAATGCTTGGAAAAAGATTGTGTTGAAGCACCCTCCTAAATGTTACCTCAAAATAGAGTTTAAGTCCAGAATTACAGGTATCTGAACATGTGCTCAATCCACCATGGTAGAAAATATTTGGCAGTTAAAACCTGTTGATACCTTTGGAAGCTGTCCCCTAACTTTGTCATCCAAAAGTTGTGGGGCAAAACTATCTCAGCTTTGAAAAGATGGAGGAGCTTGACTGCTGTCTCTTGTCAGCACTGAGGTGTCCTTCTGCCAGCACGTATACAACTCCTGCAGGCTTAGCATCTGACGTGGCATTCCAGCAAGATGTAACTTCTCAGGAAACACAGGTCTGTCTCCCTCTTCTTGTGTGTGTGATCAGCGAAATGTCTGACACTTCACGCATAGATTGCAGCAATTACCCATGCAGGGAGAAAAAAAAAAAAAACCAACCAGATTTTAATGTTTCTTCTCAGAAGAACTGAAAGATATGTTTCTTACATGAGTAGAAGGTGCTGACTCCAAAACACCCCTCTGTGTCACTGTTGGGTTTGAATTTTCTTTTGACATGTTTAATGCTCTTTACAGGAATGTATGAGCATAGGAATTTATGGTGACAGAGATTGTTCTTGAACACCTGGAACTTGACATGGCATGTAAATACCAGTCTGGATAAAGCCCTGAGCAAGTTCATTGAGACCCTTTGGTTAGCAGGTTATGTGCCTTCCCTATGTCCCTTTCTCACCTGAACAAAACTATGACATAAGAAAAAACCTACACAATCTCAAATAGAAACAGGGTTGTAATTTAATATCTACCTGTTTGTTACCTCTGCATGTAGATTAGATCACCTTAGCAGTGTCTGATACAGGCTGACTAAAGATTTGTGTTGGTAAATTGCACTGGTTAGAACTGGAAAAATCAACACTTTCTGCTATCTGTATTTTCTGCTCTTCAGGGATGAAGTGATAGCGTATAGAATAAAGTTGCAATTATCCAATGAGACTGAGGTGCTGTGGAAAGTAGCTAAAAAGGGGGTTATCCTGTGTGCAGAACTACCTGTATAGCAGTAGTGCTCCAAATACACCAAGAATCTCCCAAGACTGATGGGATTTATTTGCCCTTAGGGACCCCTGTGCTTCCCAGCTCGGTCACCTCCCTCATCTGGAAGTCCCTATTGCCTGAAGCAATGTAAAACTAGCTTGGACATCTTTATGATAAACTGTAGTTTAGATGTATTCTGAACTATAGCTTCTCCTTCGTATGGGTTGAAAATAGATGAGGAAAAAACTCTGAAGACTTTTAAAATGAATTTTCATCAGTTTTCCCTTCCTATGGGTTTCCATTAGAAGTGGATTCCATTGTGCCCCTGGTAATCATTGAATAAATATGTTTAAAAGTGCTTGATCATTTTAGCAGGTATCTCCTTGTGGCTTCTGCAGTGTGGTTTGAATTTTACAAGATGTTCAACATTTTCTATGCCTGATTAGTTTTTACCTTTAAATCTTATTCAAAAAGTGAATGTGATATCATTATAAGCTTATAAGTAAAAGGAAAATACTTTGTTGGAGGATTGATATATTTAAAAACAGCATGGCCTTTGAAGATCTTGTGAAATAACAGTAAAATTAGTCTATTTTCTAATAGGAAAAAAGTAAAAGGTTATAGTTTATGACATGAGCTTGCAAGTTTTTCCACTTGATACGAGTTTCTTGTTGCTTTCTATCATTAGTGACATGCTGAGCAGTATAAAGGTATGTTTATAGCAAGGTATCTTAAATGCAGGAATATAAAGAAAAATGCCTTATTTCACCTTTAATGTAAACTCACATAGTATTTAACTATAATTGTAGGGTACACATGAAGGATTTGCAGATAAGGAGAACCATGAAGATTTCACTAGTTAAAGACTAATGAAAGATTTCATTAGTAAAAAAAATAAATGGCTAACGGTTATATAAAAATATTAATTTTTGTCATTTGGTAATTATTTGGGGGGTTTAGTGCTTTTTTCAGATTGTTTAGCATAATGACTGTAGAACAGCAGTTTGCAGGCTGTGAGTACTCTTAGGTATTGCTGTCCTCTGAGAAGAGGGCAGGAGTGTAGCTGTTGTGCATCTTCTAGGACTGCATCTTGGTTTCTCCTTTTGCCCATGAAAGGCTTATACTTTGTTGCTGAAAAACTGAGAAGTTCACTGAGAAGTTGCATATTGTTTTATTGAGGGGTTTAGAAAACATAATTTGGCATTATCTGATGTGTCCCTCCCTCTGAGCAGACTTCAAATAATAAAGATGCAGTCTTGAGGCTGAATTCAAAATACTGTTTGAGTTTGTAATAGTATTAACTAAGTTAGCTATATGCATTCTACAGGAAGTATTAACATATTTTCCAGAGGACTTTTTAAAGTGATTTGAGGAAACCATTTCATATAACATGGGCCACTTCTGCTCTATATGTATTTTTCAAGGATGCTCGTTGTGGTTTTTTTTTTTTTTCCAGAGCTAGCCTTGTAAGCCTTGACCTGTGTTTTGCAAAGGAAGGATTTAAGCTTTTTCCAGCAAAGGCAGGCCAGAATGAGCCCTTTCTGTTACCTGTGACTATAAATGCATCTACGCCGTGTGGTATTGCAGTCAGGCTTGACTGACTCTAATTACTCCATTAGGGAAACCACTGAGACTATAAAGAGAGCCTGTGAAGAGTATTTCCCTCTCTGACATTGACCTAGGAGCAGAATGACAAAAATAATATTGTGTGAAATGTAAACTCCTTTAAACTTGATTTTTTAATTATACTCCATCAGCCTCTGGAATTTAAAAGGAGAAGTGTAATCAATAATAGAAAGCAATAAAAAGGATACCACTGATAATTATCATATTAAACTGCTAATTATCATACTAAAAAGAAGTTGTTACTACTTTGCTTCCTAAACTACATGAAGAATAAAAAAGATTTTAAAACACAAAATATTTAAAACCAAAGAACTTTATATGAGTAGAGGTCGGGTTTCTATTTTTCAATCCATTTTGTTCAGTTTACTTAAAGGACAGCTGGTAGGAATTCACTTTGTGTTTAACCCTGGGCTTAATCTCTTCTTTTGGGTGGGAATTGAAACCCTTGTGTGCTGAAGTCAGTAAATGCTTGCCAGATACTAAATATAATGAAAATAATTTCAGACTGTGTGAACATCTTAATCTCAAGAAAAAAGGATGTGATAATGAATGATAGGAAGAACAATGGTTGAAAATGTTATAATTTAGTCTCAGTTTGAGTAAGAAAATGTTGTTACATTCCTTTATCTCTTACTTTTTTTTAAAATGTTTTTCCCACCAAAAAAATACCAACATGTGTAGGTATTACACAAACCTTTTGTCTAAATATCTTATTAAAAAGGACTCACGCTACTTAATTTTATACTCCTCAAATATGAAACACGTTAGGGATGCTTCATTTTAATATTGAATTTCTTTTTCCATCTTTCCCAGAATTTGGACTGCAGAGAACTTTTTCTATTGCTGAAAAAATTACAAATTAAGACTAAAATAATTCAGGACAGATAACTATTTAATTATCTTAAGGGATACAGCTTCAGTAGCTTTTTGCCACCTTGGGCATCCGTCCACACAGTTATGTCTGTCTTGCTGAAAAAAAACTTGCTATGACGACACATAAAATGATCTGAAAGGAATTAATTCCTGAATGGATCTGAAAGGAACTGGAGAGTCACAGTGGGACTTGATGACCATCCGTAAAGGAAGGAGCTCTGCAGATGGGGCTCTAATGATGAGAAAGTTTTCCTTCTGAATTGCTTGGGGGTTACTTAGTAAATTTTGTAGATGTCCGTGGTACCTATGAATGTGGGATTCCTACTGCTTTGTTTAAAGTTGAGGTGGCTAAGAGACTATTTCAGTGTTATGATTGCTGGCATGGCTGGAGATTTAGTTGAAATGTGTGCCTGAACAGCCCACTAGTTCTAGTTTATTGATGTTAGTTATTGTTTAATTATGTTTTTATTTGTGAATGGCATAATGGAGACTTAAGTGAGATTGAGATTACCCACAGCATAAATGGGTATTACTTCCTCTTCTCCATTAGCTCCATCACTTGTAACATATTTGTGTGCAATTTATGGGTGTCTAATGGAGCATTTGTTTGGGTGTGCTGGATGTTCCAGTATTCGGTCTGTCCCTGGAGTACATTATCTCTAGATAAAGATACGACAGCCATCAGTGAGCTCAGACTGGCCTGCATAAAGGTTTTTTAAAAAATGAATTGGGATTGTGATTATTAATTTATAATTTAATTCCCCATTTCCCTAATACATCTCACAAATTTAAATTAGATTTTAGGAAAAAACAATCAACACTAGGCATGAGCAAATACCTGAAAGTTTTGCCTTCTGAAAAATCACAATGGATTCAATTAAATAGTTCAGATGATGTAAACTTCTGACCCACTTTTGGCAGAATATTGCATTCAGAGCTTTGCCGTCATCTTGTATATCAGCTTGGCATCTCAGCTGTACGTGACACTTGAGGGTAGTAAAGCCTCTGTTAACACTACACAGGTTGTGGTAGAGCTTTTTGACAAACCTTTTATCATTAGCCTGCTTCGAGAACCTTTAATTTAAAATATGAATACCTGCTTGGGTACTCAGTAATCACTTAAGAGAGATTTTCATCTTTCATTACTCCATTAACCTTTAGAACTGACAACAGTGTGCCAGCTCGCAATAATTGAGCAGAGGTCCATGAAAATTTCTTACCTTGTGATTGTGCATATGGTCAGGTCATTCACTCACCAGAGTTACTTTGTCAATGATATTCCTCTTACACTAAATTTAGCTTCATTTTTTAATTACTAGTTTAGATTGCTACCTTTTTAAAATACCTATACTAGAGCTAGAGGGGGAAGAATGGGAGAAACACCTCTGCTTACAGCTTTTCCAACATTGTTTTTATGGAATGTAATAAAGCATGGGTTTGAGGTAATTCACACTAGTGTGTTTTGAGGGGAGAATAAGCATTTGGGAACAAGCATTATGAATTTTTATGTCAGTGTGAACAACTTGAAAGTCTATGTGAAAGAAGCCTTAGAGACGTGATTTTTGCATGTTTAGCACGTTTCTTGTCAGAACTGCGTATTATTGGAGACTGTTTTCAAATTAGATACAGAGCTTTAGATTTCTGCTCTTGGGGGCTGATCTACCATTTCCAGTCATATTGTAGCTCTTTCTTAATTTCTGATAGAATGTGTGTTGGGTATATTTTTATACTTTAATTTCTATTTCTTTAGAACCTGCTAATAGTAAATCACAGAACCACACAATCACAAAATGATAGGAGTTGGAAGGGACCTCAGTAGATCATCTAGTCCAACCCCCCTGCCAGAGCAGGTGGCACAGGAACCTGTCCAGGCGGGTTTTGGATGTCTCTAGAGATGGAGACTCCACCACCTCTCTGGGCAGTCTGTTCCAGTGCTCTGCCACCCTCAAGGTAAAGAAGTTCCTCCACATGTTTAGGTGGAACTTCCCGTGTTCAACTTTTTGCCCATTCCCCTTTTCCACTGAAAAGAGCCTGGCCCCATCCTCCTGACATCGACCGTTTAAGCATTGATAAGCATTGATAAGATCCCCCTTCAGTCGTCTTTTTTCCAGACTAAAAAGACCCAGGTCCCTCAGCCTTTCTTCATAAGAGAGGTGTTCCAGTCCCCTAATCATCTTTGTAACCCTTTGCTGTACCCTCTCCAGCAGTTCCCTGTCCTTCTTGAACTGGGGAGCCCAGAACTGGACACAGTACTCCAGATGTGGCCTCACAAGGGCAGAGTAGAGCGGGAGGATGACCTCCCNCATATTACTCTTGTAAAGAAGCTATGCATAGTATTCACATTTTTAATCTGAATAAAAGTGCTGAAAACAATGCTGAGAGTAATTTGTTTAAAGGACTGGTATCTCCCCTTTTCACTTCCAGTCACTTAAACAGCTGAATCAAAACCAAATGTTATTTCAGCCTTGAATTATTTTTGTTATGTCATTTACAATTGAGGGACTGGAAAATTCTATGCAATGTTTTTCTTTTTTCTTAAAAACTGCTTTTTTATTGTTTATTACGGTGATGATAGACATCTAAGACACTTCAGAGATAACCAGGCGATTTCCAAAGTACTTCTCAAGTGAATTAGAGACAAGTTGAAGCTGCAGCAGGATGAATTAGTTTCTATTAAATGGAATTGTCTTAAATTAATGAGGTAAACACAACTTGTATTGAGCCTGCGTCTAAGTTTTTTCCCTCATTCAAGTAGAGATTAGTGATTTGTGTGTGTAAAGAAGTGCCCTAAAATAACTATTTTGAATAATTTTTCTGAATAACTTATTTGATAGAAGTTTCTCACACAGGCAGTCAGACACTAGAACAAGAATTATGGGATTAGTTTAACTTAATCAAAAAGTGTGTTGTTATTCTAAGATTATTCCAAAATAATTTACAATATTAACTATCAAGAACTAGCAAGTTTGAGGAGTTTAAGCACTCTTGTAATTTATGTAATCATTTAATAGAATTTGAGGCAGGAAGGATCCGCAAAATCACCAAGCCTGTGGTATCCATGTCCCTTAAATGTCCCAGTCTCACCCCTGTAATTTATTGGTCTCATGTATAGATAACACTATTTTGTTTTAGAGTAAAGATGAATCTTCTACGAAGGTAATCAGCTTTTGTAAATTCTAAATAAGGAAAAATTACAACGCAGTTATAGTTCATTGCTCTAATAGTCTAAAAATGTTTGCCCCCGTTTGTTTCCCAGAGCTTAATTTTCCTGACGGAGAAGTTGTGATGGAGTGGAGAAACACAACTGCTCACTCATTTGCTGCTTTTTTTGATGAGAGGTACTTTATTACAAATTTTCATAACAAATAATTTAATTTCTCATTGTAATCTCTGAAGGTTTTGATGACAATCTTTGTAAATGTAAAATTGCATTTGCAGTTCCAGTGAAACCAATCTATGGTGCAATTTTATAAGGGATGGCAATATGTCCTTTGACACTTTGACAGGATGACTTAAGATGATGTGATGTTAATTGGAACTGGTTACTTTACAAAGTTTGAACCTGGATGATATCTGGAAAAAGCACCTTGTTGAGAAATTTTCATGCAACTAATTATATTCTCAATTTTTTTTGGCCAATGGGAGCCAAAGATTGCATGTTAATGTCATCTAAAACCCTAATGCTAAACTGTGCTGAACTGCTTAGACATCTCGGTGGGTGTCATTGATCTGGGAAGTGGTACTCGGATCAAGTGTCTGTATCTCACCTGTATTCACCAATGGACTAGCCATGTGAAAAGTGAAGTATGCCATCAATACTCTAAAGAGTTCAAAACTCCTTGGTGGGATGATTTTACCATGGGTTGTTATCTCGGTTTGATAACAGGCTAAATGGATGAAATCTTTTCTGATAGCATTTAGGGAAACATAACCAAAAGCAATGCCAAAAATGTAAGAGTGTAATGTAGAACTCATGAAAGGCTGTGGCAAGTTTCTACTTTTTACTGGTGTTTAAAGTTTTGCTGTGATTTATACTTAAGGCAGAAAATAGAAAGTATTAATTTCTAATTCAGAATCTTAAACTAGAAGCCCTTATTTTAGTCAGGCACACTAACGAGTTTGACTGTATTTTCCACATATTTAAGTGTGAATTAAATGACTTTTGAATCCTGATGCTAAAGCAAAAAGTGCCCCTTTTCTGGCTCTTGTCCTAGCAGTAGATTAGGTGACATTTTCATGAAAAAAAAGTAAACCAGAAGGCACACCAAAGTCTCTGTTGTTACAGGGTCTGGCGTAGACATGGAGAGCTCCTTAAGGCAGTGTACTTTAACTATGTTGAGTAGAAATCTGGGCCTTTGTTGGAAAGCACTTCAATACACATAGTGATTCCAGGTATTGTCAGTTGCTTCTAATTTTCCTTTCCTAATCTTTTAGGTTCAATATGGGATGTATATAAAAACATTTAAAAATATTTTTAAAATATTTCTTAAAATGGTTTTATGGTTGTTCATGGAGCTTTCTAATCGGATGCGAGGATGGTGTGATTTTAGTCAGTTTGGTCTCTAGTATTATCTCTCAATTTAGAGCACACTTCTTATTTGTATCTCCTAGTTAGAAAACGAACATACCTAGAAAAGTTGCAGCTGGGGTGATACACATTTACAAAAGAACTTTCTAATTTGGCAGATCTATAGTCAAAGCAGGTTGCTACTTGCACACCAGTTTAGTGTCTCTTAATGAGAATCAGTTAAAATACCAGTACCTATGGTTACCAGGGCTTGTATGTCTGGCATAAGGTGCTAGATGCAACACTACAACTTCTATATTTTACTCTAATTAGGTCTGTTTAAATGTAAGAATGACATTCTGGTGTTCAGGGTAGTTACTGAATTTCCACCTTGAATAACTATTGACTAATTGGCGAAGTGGGAATATTTTGAAAGCAGCAATTTTTTCTGCATTGTTATGGGGTGATGGCATAAGGTTTTCTCTAATTATCCTCCACATACTATTCAGATGTTTATATCTCGAAATTTCTTTGTGCTGAATTCAATAACTATCACAGTTTAACTATTACCAGACACTGGTGCAATTAATACTTTTCTGTGCATGAATGCAACAAATGAATAGAATAGAATAGAATAGAATTTGTTGTGGGCAAATACTTTTCATCTTTTTCTGAAGCAGTAAACAAAGATTATGTCTTGTTTTTAACATTAAAATAAAATTAATCTTATTATTAATTACTAATGACTAAATCATGAAAATACTTTTTGTATTACATTAGTTATCCAGAAATTGCCCATGGTCTTGGGGCTATGGAAGCCGTTTTGAATAGTGATGGTATATGCTACTCTCTTACTTGTCATGGATTTCTGCAGAAAAAGGCACTTAATCATCATTATGAAAATCTATCAATTTATCATTAATCATAGTGACCTGTGAATTTTAGGAAGAGTGAGGTTGCTTATACTTTAAAAGTCGTATTGGTAGGATGGCATTCATCTTGGTTACTTACAGCAGTCTGAAAGTTGTATCATTAGTTTAAAATAGTTGCCTGGACTTCTGTGTTTAAGGGAGAAAATCAGGCATTTTAGGAGGCAGATTTAGTCTACCTAATTAATCCATCTGCCAAACAAAATGTCATCTGGTGTCTGCCAACTTTCAGTGACGGTAGAGTGCCTGGGTAGTTAGCTTTAACTGTACATCTAACCTCATATGACCAAAAAGAGCAGAAAAGTTATCTTAGTTTGTAATATTTAATGCTGATATATTTTTTTCATTATTTTTACTAAAAATCTACCCATAGAGATGCTTGTATATAGATATGTAATGATGTATGAGGATAAGATTTGGGAAGATTATAATGCTTTAGTGGAAGTGCAGGACTTCGAGAGCTTTTTAATTAGAAAATGGATATATATCTGGCCCAAAGACCAGCAACCATAATGTTTGAAATTTACCTTCAGACCTGATAAATAATTTTCTGATTCACTTTGATAGTTTCAGACAGTTTCTGTGCACTTTATTTGCCTCTCTGGAAAATTAAAATATATGTTTTAGCTTCCTAATCATCAGACATGAATAATAATATTGTCATTGCTGTTGAAGATATTCACAGGAAAGAAAGCCTTATCCACAAGAAGCATGCCAAATAATAAAAAAATGTGGAAAATATAACTTCATCAGGAAGTGGACAACTTCTAAATTTAGATGAATTCAAAATATCAGTCCTGAAGACAGAGCTTGCTGGCCACTGATCAGACCTAAGCAAGACATGCTGAAAGAAATTCTGGACCATATGCAGTAACTATTTTAAATCAATTTTAAGGAAACAGATTTTTTTTTTTCTTAAACATGTGTTCAAGTTTATATGAATCAAATCTCTACACTAACTTCTTTGCTGCCAGCTATTTCTTTTCTATAATCTGATAAATAAGTGGCCAGCAAGTTGTGGCTACTGTCTCCAATTAACCTGTAATTCTTTGGAAATGTTATCCTTTGGTTTTATTTATGAAATACTTTAATGGTTTATTGATTTTCATAATAACTTCTATTGTGAAGAAAAGACCACATCTTTTTGTGAACTATCTAAGTAGCGAACAGTACATTTTCATGGTGCCTGAAAAAAACTATTTTCTTTTTTTTTCAATTCTGTTGGGCTAGCTCATTACTGATGTTTTGAGTGTTTCTAAAAATAATGATATTGTGTTGCACTGACAAAAATGTATCACCAAATGTAAGTGTACTCTATCAATTGTGATCTAGAACATCTTGGGTTGCCTTCTCAGTTCATACTGAGAGGTCTTTCAGGGTTTTTTTTTTTGTTTGTCTTATAAATAGAAATAGCGTAGTGTGGGTCAAAAGACTACTCAGTTAAAATCAAAACCTGTCATAGGTTGTAGTTGTGTGCTATGGAACCATCAGACACAATACAGAAACCTCTTATTTGTGTCAGTATCTTTACCAATCTCTCATGTAACAATCATTCCCTCCGCCAGTGCAACTCATGGTAACAAAGGATTTGCCTGCTGTGTGAAACTATGTAAATAATCTCTGTAAAGCTGAGGATCTCAATCAGAAGGGGAGGTTGTCCTTTATGAATTTACACAAATGATACACTTTATCACTTCATTATTCATTTAATATGCTTTTTTGATCTGCCAAAGCTGATAAGATATTCACTTGCTGGCAATGTTCCTTTTGTAATTAATTTGTTTTCATGTCTGTGAAGCAGTAATCATGGGGACCTGTCTTTCTTTTAATAATTGCTAATTAATATAAGTGTATATGCAGTCTTTGCTTTCATCATAATCACTGTGTGACACTTGGCATAGAAGAAAATATCATGTGGAATAAATTGTATTTCATCACCTTGAAGTGACTCAGGACTAGGAGATGGCCAAGCATGTGTTGACATAAATGCAAAAGAGAAGGTCACTTTTAAATTATCTATTTAATACACAGGTAGTTGTCCTCACTTCCTGATTTCTCTACAACTTTATACTTGGGGCATATTTAGATTTGAAATCTTACCCATCCAAGCAAAACAGGTGAAGGAGAGAAGGAGAAAGAGTTAGCTCCTTTCTTGGAAAATAATCCTGTATTTCCAGGGGCTGACCATGAGACATAACAAGTATGTCTGTGAAAGAGCTCATGATGTAGCAATAAATGGAGTTACTCCAGCCTTGAATTATGGTGTAAACACTAGTGCATTTGTTTCCAGTAATGTCTATAGTCTAAAAGCTGTTTTAGGAACATGTAGAAGACCAGCCAATTTCTGATGTGTTTGCATAAAACTGGAGACATTGTGAAGATTTTTCTTTTTGTTTGGCCATGTATTGTTCTGTGGGCTTTTTTCTAATGTGTATCATAGACACATAATGGTAAAAAGCTTTGCTATTGCTAAGTGCAGTTCAGATACCAAACTGCTGTAGAAGTGCAAAGATAAGCAGAAACAAAACCCCAAGGTCATAATTTTACATGTCTCATACTATTAGATTCCTTTGCTGTCTTTAACTGTGAAAGATATCTGACTCTATTCTGCAGGATGGCTATCTTGGAGTGCTTCTGGTGGCCAAGGTTGATGTTTTGATGTCTTTCTACTTCAGTTTATACAAAAAAAGCTGTGAGTCTTACAGAACAACTCCTCATTTCTGTACTGCCCATTGCCAGGAAAAATTCTGGAGGCTCTTTCAGCTCAGTGGGATAGCAGTATGACTTCAAGTATTTATTCTTTTAAGTAGTACCCTTTGATAACAAGTCATCTAGGCTGATAGATGACTCTGCAGCTGGTGGCAGTCATTTGCAGGAGTACTCATTCTAAAGAAAACATAATTTAATTAGTAGTCTACTGTTTAGAGTTGCCATCTCCATTAAACATTAGCTCTAACTAATATATGTCGTGTACCAGGGAATTGCTTGGAGCCAAGTGGATGGTGGTGCTTAACTGTTGTACTGGTACACAAATACTTAGAGAAGGAGGTGCTTCTGTTTTCTTCCCCTCTTCCTTTAATGGTCGGATAAAGGTAGTATAGCTTCTGGGTTCTCTTGATGAAAGAAACCATGGTAGTTTTGTAAACTTGGTTCCCATCAGGAATACTTACTGTAGGTACATCCCAAAGGAAGATATTCCAGAAAATCTCCAGAGTGCAGCTTTTGTATGAACCACTGATGTGCTATTTAAAAAATAAAAAATCTTCAGATAACTTACATGGAATTTCCCTGTAGAAGCTTTTCCATAGAGGTGTTGTAGATATTCCTGATGTTTTGTAATAATCTATCCTTACGTGAATTGGTTCTCTTATTTTACACTGAACAAATTATGATTTTGTTGTAAGTCCCCTTAGTATACGCTTTGTTAAATTCTTGCATTTTTTGTGTTATACATTATCAGGCACAAACAAACATTACAACAATTTGCCAGACAATCATAAAATGATTTTACACTATGCAATGCTTTAAACTTTGAGAAACAAATTAAGTTGCATATATCTCTGGAGCATTATAAAGGATTAGCTAAAGCTATTTCTGTGTAATGTAATTCTTTTAGCTCATTTCCATTTAGGGGCAAATCCAGGCTAAATTTGATGAATAAATTGTTGCTTGCAAATAATTTGCTTAAGTCTGTGTCATGGTTTGGCTTCAGA
>VXBO01003302.1:0-60673 GCA_013400135.1 Rhinoptilus africanus
ATTATTATTATCATTATTATTGTGGAGGAAGGTATATTGATCTAAGCATGCTGTCATGCTGATGTGGCTCATATTGTTCTCTCTCCCCGTGGCAGCACAGAAGAAGATGGCTGTAACTATTGTGCAGACCAACTACACATTTTATGGTCTGTCTTTCAGTTCACGAAGCTGGCTCCCAGCATTCGTCCCATTTTGTCATTCCTACTCATCTCACCTTGAAATGTGGTTTCAGCATTTTTCCATCCCTATTATTAGTGCATTTTGAGACTGATTTAGCTCATGCTTTGCTTTTGGGAAACTACCACGTCTATTACATAGAGCCATGGTTGCATCAGATAGAGAAGACCCTTTAGGTCAGGCTGCTGCTTTCCTATCACCTCCCTGTTGCTCCCTGGAGCAGGTCCTCTTCTATTTAAGTTTCCCAAGCAGTAACACTGCCACTGCTTCTCCAGTGAAGATGCTTTATAGTCTGTCAGATCTTACCAGCTGGGAACAATTCCCAAAATTTAGATGACATCTTGTCTGTTATAAATTCATTCAATTGTTCCAGATTCTTATTTCTAATACATGATTTTTTATTTTTTTTTTCTAATATAGACAAAATAGTTTGTGTCTGTCTCTGGTATATTCCTCTTTCAATTCAGTCCTTTTGAATGATTAATCCATTACACATATTCAGGTCATGATCTTGCTAAATAGTTAAGCCATTGTTTACATATGAGAACATGAATAGTTGCCAAATCTGATAATATAAATGCAGTTTCTTTCAAGACTATGTTAAAATATATTCTGAAGTAAGGACTATTCATTTAGTCTTTTTCTCAAAAGGATAACCTCTGATGTTTTCTGATCACTTTTTCTTTCTTTTGCTTTTCTCTGAAGTCCCTTTTTTTTGGTATGCTTTTTTTTTTTTTTNATGTTTTTTTTTTTTTTTTTTTTTGTAGACAGAGATCCCTATCTCTAACCAAGAAACTATTGCCTTTTTTTTTTTTTTCAATCCGTTCAAGATTTCATAAAGTTGTCCTTTCCCTTGCAAGACCAAAATTAAAATCTAAAAATATTATGTGATCTCAGATTAATGATGGAAATAAGATCTACTAACACTGTCTGACTGTTGAATGGCTCTTATTTTTGTTGCTGCTCCAGGGGCCTATAAATTCTCACGAGCTGTTTGCTTTCCCTTCTTAACCTTTTGAATTCCTTGATGGTGCAATTGTCCTGATGAAAGCTGTGTGTTCACCTCCTGTATATCCATTGATCAACAAAATCGTACTGTTTTCTAACTCTTCTGCACAAAGTGAAATAGAAAATAAAAAAGAAATAGCAGAAATTTGTGCACTATTCAATAAATGCCTCCTCATAATCTGAAACACTGGGTACCTGCCAGTGTAAATACATTTTTATATATAAGGTGATAGTGAGACACTTTATTAAGCATGAAATATGACTGCTTATCATGCTTCTCTCATGCGTGAACATAGGCCTGGACATTCCCACTTCTTTGAATAATTCAGACCTCTCTCAAATAGATATTTAGTCATCCAGCCATGCATTACATACTACCGTTCACATTTGTCTTGTGACGGTTGGTCTCTTTCTGAAGGTCTCCTCAAGAAAACAACCATCCATTGCAGTGTATTACTTTATTATGTTATTCTTGCTTTATCTGTGTGCAGTATTCTGAGTTTGTTTCTAAAAGGCATGCTGAAGAAAAGACAAGCTACAACCTATTGGGTGACTGATCCCATTTTTCTACCTTTACTGTGTTTTTGTAAACCTGTCCACCTCGTTGAGGTGTGTGGTGAGGAGCTGTGATGGACTTTAGCTCCTGGGAAATGTAATTGCTCTGTCTTATCAGTTTCTCTAGAAAGGGCTGCCTCTTCTCTTATGAGATTAACTCTTGAAAAAGAGATATCTGCTGCCACAGGTGGAGAGTTATTGACTCCAGAGTTATTGACACTGCTCCAGAGTAGCACTGGCAGAGTTTGCATAGTACCAGGAAAAGAGGTAGAAGCTAAGAAATGTGTGCATTAACAATTAAAATTGTATTACTGCTATTATTGTGACCTTTTCTCTACACATTATTAACTTTGATTTTTTTGCAATAATTGGACCTAGACTAACGATAATTCTTGGATTAGACTGTTAAGATTTAATTTATACCAGCAATAAATTCTTGGCTTTTCTTAGTGTATATGTAATGTGTGCTTCCTCTCATCCCATGAAAAAAATTTGAACATAGCAATGTTTGGCCTGCCTAAGCACTCCTGTTCCTTTGGACTTCCATATCATGCCACAACTGGATGGGGTTTTGAGCAACCTGATCTAGTGGGAGGTGTCCCTGCCCATGGCAGATGGGGTGGAACTAGATGATCTTTAAGATCCCTTCCAACTCTAACATTCGATGACTCTATGAACTTCTAGGTGACACACATACATAACTAGCCAGGTTTGATTTGGGCTATAAAGCATCTTAGAGACAATGCCCCTTGCACAACTTCGTATTTAGGAAAATATTTGTGTATAGAGTAGAGGAGAGGTTTGAAGTAATCACGGGAGTCTGTATTCTTACATCAATGTTTTAGTTCTAATCAAGAGAAAAGTTCTAGGTACGATCTTGAATAATCCCCATGTGTCATACTTTGGTGTCTATTGCAGAGTTTCTCAGACCACAAAATGAACTCCATTGGGAAGAAACTAGACTAGAAGTTGTTTGGGGTTCTCCAAGCAATCAAGCTGTAAGCAGCAGACCATATCACTGGGTTGGATTCAGTATCAATCAAAAAAACCTGAGATGTATATATTTTGAATACAAGGTCTTTAAAAACAACTGTTTTTCAATGGAAATCCACTGCCGCTGGTCTGAATTATTTCTTAAAGTAGGAATAGCCTGTATTTCTGAAGTAAAACTGGTGAGCTGTGAATCAGGAGACAGTGCTCTGAATAGAGACAAGTTGTCCTGATAGGTCATGACCCTTTGAAAGGTCATGGGGAACAGGAGAGGTGCCTGAGGACCGGAGGAAGGCTGACATCACTACAATTTTCAAAAAAGGCAAGAACGAGGACCCAGGGAACTACCAACCAGTTAGTCTCACCTCTGTCCCTGGGAAGGTAATGGAGCGACTCATTCTGGATGTCATCTCCAAACACGTTGAGGAACAGGAAGTTATTGGAAGTGGTCAACATGGATTTACCAAGGGTAAATCATGCTTGACCAATCTGATAGCTTTCTGTGATGTTATAACTGGTTGGCTGGATGGGAGTAGAGCTGTAGATGTCATCTACCTTGACTTTAGCAAGGCTTTTGACACTGTCTCCCATAACATCCTCGTTAGGAAACTGAGGAAGTATGGGCTAGATGAGGTGATAGTGAGGTGGACTGAGAGCTGGCTGTGTGACAGGACTCAGAGGGTTGTGATCAGTGGCACAAAGTCTAGTTGGAAGCCTGTAACCAGTGGTGTCCCCCAAGGGTCGATACTTGNTGGAGAAGAGAAGGCTGAGGGGAGACATTATTATGGCATACAGGTATCTAAAGGGTGGGTTGAAGGAGGATGGAGCCAGGCTCTTTACAATGGTTCCCAGTGACAGGACGAGGGGCAATGGGCACAAGCTGGAACACAGGAAGTTCCATTCAAATACACGGAAAAACTTCTTTCCGGTGAGGGTGACAGAGCACTGGGCCAGGCTGCCCAGGGAGGGTGTGGAGTCCCCTCCTTTGGAGACTTTCAAGCCCAGTCTGGATGCAGCCCTGAGTGATGTGCTCTGGGCAATCCTGCTTTGGCAGGGGAGTTGGACTAGATGAGCTCTAGAAGCCCCTTCCAACTCTGAAGATTCCATGATTCCGTGCTTCCATGATATTGGAACATCAGTACTGGAACATACTGGAACATACTGGAACATACTGGAAGTGGTACGTCTTTCAAAACTTCAGCCATGCAGAGGTTCATCTATGCCTCTCCCTCTTCCCAGAGAGCTGGATATTTTCAAAGTAACACAATGTACTAGTCATTAAACTTGAGACTGAAAAACACAAAACCAGGTTTCTGAGGATGTTTTAAATGTTTCCAAAACACTCTCTGCACTGCGGCACTTTGAAGTTGAGTAGCATATTCCCCATGCAAAGTTTTTCCTGAAAATATTCTACCAAACACTCTGTCTTTGACCTCAGTCTTATCTGAAAGCATTTTTAAGCTGGAGTTGTTTGGAAGGGGAAAATATCACTGTTATGACTTCAGTGATCTAAGTTACTGTTTTGCCATGGGGATAAAGAAAAGAGGAACTATTTCGGAAGAGGCAATGAGAGTAGGATACAAACATTGCTGCTTTACTAGCAATAGTCAATCATTTTCAGCAAATGCCTTAAAAAAAAAGAAGTTTCTTTGAAATGAAAAGAAAGGGAAATGAAAAGAAAGTGCCACAAAGCTTAATTTTATTTTCAACATTGTAAAGAATAAAAGGAGCAATGAACAAACAAAGTTATGTTAATTCCATCAAGTGCAGTGGTAATAATAAGGCCCTACAGAGTGGTCCCCAGAAAGTATACATGTACCCTGAATATGCAATTGGACAGAACGTATTAATTTCCTGAGCAGTGCTTATACATGTTAAATGCTAAACAGCATTAAGACATGTAGTTATTTTGTACAATTTTGCTTGCAAAAAACTTGAAACTTCCCTTATCAATTATAAACATGTCATAATCTCTCCATGCAGAAGAAATGGTTAAATAATAAATGTTTATGTTTGCTATATTCATTTTTAATGTGAAATATTAATGCTTGATTATTTCTTTAATAGATTTAAAAAAAAAAAAAAAACCTACAAATATTTCAGGCTTTATGTTCCAGCATCTTTTGAGTACACGTGCTGAAGTGGCCAAGAAATCTATTTGATACAGTTGTGTTTGCATTAGATGTCAGTCAAATTCTCTTAATCCAGCTAAACTGTTGTATGAATAGGGAATGGGAGATTAAATTGTTGATACAGTGGAGCAAAGCAGGAGAAGACACTAAATATTTAACGCACTGTCAGGAGGACTTTGGTAACATTCTTCTCATTGAGCAGACTACCTGGCTCACTCCACATGTAATCTGACATGCAATTATTTCTGAAAAATCTGCTGCAAAATTCTGATAAACTGAATAGCTCTTGGTAAGAGGTACTGGGGAGATCTCAGGCTGGAAGTGTCCAGCTTCATTCTCATATCTGGAAGAAACCTCTGTGCTTATGAAGTTGATGATCAAAGAGGCTTCTAATAAAACTGGCCACAGCCCAATTTACATGAAATGACATTTGGCCTTCAGATTCCCCAGGTCACACTAGCAGTAGTGATGGACAGACTGGGAGATTAGGACCCCACATTTTCACTAAGTGAGCTCACTTCAGAGCTGAATATGAATTCAGTCCTTCTGAGACTTCATACAGCCTGAGGAACGATGAACATGTTCAAGGCTCAAATACTTTGCATAACAAAAGATTGTTCCAGTCCTGTGACAACAAGTCTCCATTGACTTTATAAGCAAAAGAATGAATTATGAGTCCAATCTGCTGCACAGACCCATATGGATAACATTTTGATCTCTCCACAGAAAACGCACAAAAATTCCCTTTGGCTGATGTTGTAACATCTTGACTTGAAAGTAATGACACAGAATCTCTGGGGAATTGTAATATATCTCATTCTCTCCTGTGTACTGACTGACCCAGGCAGATTGCACTTTCTGTAATATTTCAAATTTTCTTCTGCAGTTTTGTGTGGGAATCCAATAGCTGCTCTGCAGCCAGTGAGAGTTTTGTTGGCATTCTTTAAGTAGCTCCCAGCAGGATGTTAATTTCCATGGTTGTCCGAGCACCTGTGTTGAGACCTTATCAGTTTTACCAGGTTTGATCTTCTTTTCTTTTACTAGTTGTTATTATTCAATGAGTATGTGCATGTTCAGACAGCTCACTTCCTTTTAGTACTATAATTTTCCCATAAATATACATTACTGCCCACTGCCAGAGACAGGAACCCTGGGCTGGATTAATATTTCATCCAATCTAGTACTTATGCAGTTACAGTTCTGAAGTTTCACAAATATGACATCTGCACCTCTCTTTAAAGACAGTGAATTCAGATGATTACCATGGCTGAGGCTCTATATCTTCTCTGGACTTTTTCCTTCAGCAGTGTGTAATGAAAGGAGAATGTTTTGGTTTGTATAGCCTTTCTCTGCACTGATTTTTGTTCATTTATGTGTGAGAGGGAGAGGACAAAGATGTGTATGCTTTATTTGGAGCAGGACATGATTGATGAGTTTCAAGTGTGTTTGATACTACCACCACACAACCCCAAAGAAACAAACCATGATTATTGAGTTCCCACAAAGCTGGATCTGTGGGTAAGAACATGAAGAGTAGATCCTCCTTGTGAAGAAAGGGAGTCCTGGGAGTCCTGGTGGACAACAGGATGACCATGAGCCAGCAATGTGCCCTTGTGGCCAAGAAGGCCAATGGCATCCTGGGGGGCATCAAGAGGAGTGTGGCCAGCAGGTCGAGGGAGGTCATCCTCCCCCTCTACTCTGCCTTGGTGAGGCCCCCCCTGGAGTGCTGTGTCCAGTTCTGGGCTCCCCAGCTCAAGAAGGACAAGGAATTGCTGGAGAGGGTGCAGCAAAGGGCTACAAAGATGATTAGGGGACTGCAACACCTCTCTTATGAAGATAGACTAAGGGAATTAGGTCTCTTTAGCCTGGAAAAGAGGCGTCTGAGGGGGGACCTGATCAACACTTATAAATACTTGAAGGGTGGGTGTCAGGAGGATGGGGCCAGGCTCTTTTCAGTGGTGCCCAGTGACAGGACAAGAGGTAACGGGCACAAACTTGAGTATAAGAAGTTCCACCTAAACATGAGGAGGAACTTCTTTACCTTGAGGGTGGCAGAGTCCTGGCACAGGCTGCCCAGGGAGGTGGTGGAGTCTCCGTCTCTGGAGACATTCCAAACCCGCCTGGACGCGTTCCTGTGCAACCTGCTCTAAGGTGGCCCTGCTCTGGCAGGGGGGTTGGACTAGATGATCTATTAAGGTCCCTTCCAACCCTATGATTCTGTGATTCTGTGAAGAAGAGCCATACTAGTCCCGAGCATGGCAGTCTTTGATGATACCAAGAAAAAAGTCAGTATTGTCACCTAAGTAGACAAAGAAACTTTGAGTTACTACACTTGGGTGAACATCTAATAGATTGTATTCACGTGAAGTTACCTGATAAAGTCTTCCCTACTGTTATAAGTACTGCTATAGGTATCCAAGTTCATTGCTATTAAATAGCGCACAGATGATGAAAATGGTCTCAAATCTGTCTTAGTATTCACGGATACCAATGTAGGGTGTGGATGATGGGGTGTCAAGTGCTATGGGGACATGCATGGATAACATAGCCAAAGGTTTCACCAGCCTCATAATCAGTGACAAAATAGTTTAAGAACTGTATGCGTTAGGCCTATGGGTGACAGTTCCAGAGTAAATTTGTTCAGGCACAGGACAGAGGAGGCATTTATAACACTTAAACTGACATTTGAGCTTAGCTAATGTTCTGAAGGAGCCCTCTGGAGGAACTAATCTTTTTCAGTAGATATTCAGGGACATCAGACTCCTATCCAACAGACCTGAATTGGGCACACAAAATAAAACAGGCTACTCTATTATGAAAACATCAGAATCAGTAATTTCAAACCACAAACTTGTGTAAACATTCTTATTCTGAAGGCAGAGTCGTGCTTTATTTTTCATATCTCTTTAAACTCTTTCCTAAATGACACAAATCAAGCTGAAAAAGAAAGACACTTTCACACCAGAATAAAAGCAGCTACCAGCATAATTATCCTGCTTTCCTGTGAAAATAAGGACTGAAAAGGAAAATGAAATGTCCAAAAGACAGAGGAAAATTATCAGCCATAGATTTGTGGGTATTAATGCTCTTTCTCACTGCAAGGAGGTGAAAGTGCTGCTCTAAACAATAGCAATGGAGAGGCCTCAGAATAATTTGTATTCAAGTGTTTTCCTGTTCAAATATTTCTTGCATAGAGGATTATGCAAAATAGATCCGTGCCTATTCTTCACTCAGTAAATAGGTTATATAGAATTTCAGTGGTATTTCACTATGCATTCCATTTTGCTGGCCAACAAGGTGAGTACATATCCATAATATTTCCTTAGAACAGATCTCGGTATAATGTCATACAAAATAAATTCTGCTTTGCCAGGAGCAAACAGAGGAGAAACATTCTCTTTCTCTGCTGCTAGCTAAACAAGGGGAAGAAAACCCTAGCTATTTGTAGTGTTTTATTCAAACTAGGGCAGTAAGAGAACATTACATTTCTTGCTGTCTACCTTTTATGCTGGAGGTTAGAACTGGAACAAATCTTTCTGCACAAAACTTCACAATGCATTGATCCAATGGCTTGATATATAAAACTTGGATAAAAACAGAATTTCAGGAAGTTTAGAAAGCTAATCTGGAGTTCTGAAATTGAAAACTGAATGCCACTTCCATTTCCCAACTCCCTTTTAAGACTCTGCTTCTGGATAGCAATCAGCGTGACCTGAGGTGGACCTTGCTTCTTTTGAGGATTTTGGTCTTCCCTTAATCACTTGGCTGTGCACCCTTAATCACTTGACTATGCAATGAATTACTTAATATTTTGCCATTGAAAATCTCACAATCAGTCATCAATTTAATACCATTGAGGAGATACAGAGTAATTTTATTTTCTGGATAGTATATCAGCCTCTCTGTAAACACGTATTTTCCACACTGGTCAGATTTTCAAAATGTACTTTGTAGTTACAACGACTAGAGCTGAACGTGGTGTTCAGATAAAAGGTGAGAAGTTGTCAAGGGTAGGAATGAGTGGATCTGCTAAACTGTCTGACTTGGGCAAGAGACAAGTGGTGCAGGAAAGCTTTAGACACCACTGTGGGTACAGACTGACGTTCCCCCTCCAGCCCAAGTTTGGGATATCACAGTGCTGAGAGCTACAGTCATTGACAAACACACAAACACAAGTCCAAAAGAGTGTCTAACATTTGGACCACTGTAAGTAAAGGACCTCAGATTAAGTTTCTTGGAGCATCTAGTAGGGTACACCTTGTTTTTTCATCCTATGCTAAGTACTGTGTGCAGGAAGACATGAAAGCCAACAGAGAAGCGTTCATCTAACACTTGAAATTACCTGAGAAAACACAGTTTGAGATTCTGAGCTGTGGCTGCAGCTCCTGGCCCTACCACAGACAATTCATGGGCCCTTGGGCAAGCCACTATGTACTCTACACGTCTCACTGACACAGTTTAAAATGAGAGTATTGAAACTTCATTTCCTCATTTTTGGTCTGTTTCCCTCCACAGAACAGCAAGTTGTGTTATGATTCTACTCTACAATTTCTAATGAGGAGATTAAGGTCTTTCATGGAGTTGTCTGTCTGTAGTGGACCATAAATGAGAAACATGCAATTCTGTTATAGAAAAAATAAGGTTTATCTTCCATACTATGTTGCTATTTAAAAAGTCCTATAGCTTTTTCAACTAAAAAAAACCCCCAAAAAACAGCATCAATTTTCACCCAGTACTGGGGCAGGGATCTTTTCTGCATTCTGCAAAAAAGGGGATAAGTGACACCCTAGAGCCACCTGCATATTATGATTATTGAATGGCATGACACGTGCATAGATGCTCTGCAAAATACTTTTCTATCTGCTAGGTTAACTATATGCAAGAAGGGCATAAATGGTGAGTTTTAGATAAATCCACTGCATTTCCATCTTAATGGCAGTGTTCAGCTTGCTTTCATTCCCAGTGCCAGCAGTACTTTTGTATCTAATTGTAGGTGTGTTTCTGCTACTGAACCACTCATGTCAAGTGACCTTTAAAGTAAGAACATGCAGACGGGGAAGATTTCATTTTTTTGTTTATTTGTCCCCCAGCGAAGACCACCGTAATGGATGGGATATTGCAATTACAGAATTGCAGTTTCACCCCCAGGATTTCACAGCTGGAAGAGATGACAGCAAGATACACAGCTTTCACTTCAAGGAGACAGCTCTGCAATTCTATACCTGGATTTTTCTTGATCCTCCCTGGCACAGTACACATGGCACCAGTTCATGCTTCCTCCTCCCTCCTCCCCACCTCTGTAATTTAAAGACTTAGATGTTTTAACAGAAAGTCACTATAAACCCATTCACGGCTCAGACCATCAATTAGCTTTTGTTCAGACCTGAGTCTAGATGGAGGTGTTTAGAAACACAGAGCTTTGCTAGGCTGTAATTCCATCACACTCAAAACTGAGCACAGCAGGAAGGCAGAGGAGTTATCCACTGTAACTTTGGCTGTATCGAGTTCAATGAAGAATTACACATTTTATATGCCTTACCTAGCAGCTCCCAGGCTTAGTTCCTCTGCACATGCTTTATAACAAATTCCCTAGAAATTTCCATGGTAACACTAGGAAAATATCACACTGAATTCAGTAACCACCTCTGCTTTACTTTGTTTTGAACAGTGGCAGCATCAGCCCAGTACTTTACATTGGTGTTACCTGCTCTTAGACATCTGTGTTACCTGCATCCGTGGCCAGTAGACAGAGAGATGATTCTCCCCCTCTACTCTGCTCTGGTGAGACCCCACCTGGAGCACTGTGTCCAGCTCTGGAGCCCCCAGCACAAGAAGGACATGGACCTGTTGGAGTGGGTCCAGAGGAGGGCCATGAAGATGATCAAAGAGCTGCAGCACCTCTCCTATGAGGCCACACTGAGAGAGTTGGGGTTGTTCAGCCTGGAGAAGAGAAGGCTCCGGGGAGACCTTATAGCAGCCTTCCAGTCCCTGAAGGGAGCCTACAGGAAAGCTGGGGAGGGGCTGTTTGCAAGGGCATGTAGCCATAGGACGAGGGGCAATGGTTTTAAACTTGCGCAGGGTAGGTTTAGATTAGACATTAGGAAGAAGTTCTTTACAATGAGGGTGGTGAGATACTGGAACAGGTTGCCCAGAGAGGTGTCAGATACCCCATCCCTGGAGACTTTCAAGATCAGACTTGATGAGTCTCTGAGTAATCTGATCTGGTTGAAGATGTCCCTTCATACTGCAGGGGGGTTGGACTAGATGACCTTTAAAGATCCCTTCCAACCCAACACATTCTGTGATTCTTCTTCTCTGCCCAGCTAGGTTGTGTTGGGGATGGGTACTTTCCATGATTCACTCAGGAGAAACTGGGCACTGTTCTTGGCTCTGCTAGTGGTCTCTGGGATTATGACTGGACACAGGAAAAAATATTTCATATTTAATGTGTAATTTTTCATTATTCAATTTATAAATAGATTTTTAACTGTATAATCATAAAATAATAAAATACTGTAATATATTGTTTCATATTAGTACCTAAGCACAGGTATCTGGAGCCACCTGAAGTACTCTAGGGTAGTGTCTTCCAGTTCCAGTTCCAGAGTCAGTTCCAGCTCCAAAAATACGTACACTTTTCATAGGACCTTTTCCACAGCTGCCAAACCCATGTGAATGTTTCAAGTACCTTGGGGCATCTGAAATCACACTGGATGCATCTATTTAAGCAACTGAACTGAGCTCTGCATCTCTGTTTTCCCTGCTAGCTCCAGCCTGATCAGCATAATGCTGAGAAATACAAAATGCTGCTGCAATGCACATAATAAGAAAAGGATCATACAAATTTCTTCTGAAAAAGAGAAAAAGCTGTATGCATTAAGCTATCAAATCAAGATTATCTCTATCCATCTAAGAACAATTATTCTCATCTGTGTTCATGTTAGTGTTTCATACAGGATTATTTTTCTTTTAAATTGGAGGAAGATAACTGCCTCACCTCATCCCTTCTACTCTTAATGAAAGCCTTCCCATGCCCTAAAATTACAGAAGACAAAATTAATGCCACAACATCTGGATTTTATAGGTAAGAGTGACAACAGGCATCACTCTTTCTAGCCAATTGCTCCCTGATAATGTAAAAAAAAAACCAAAACACCACCAAAGAAAAAGAACAACCCCAGAGCTTCTGCAGAAACTAGGCAGTTAGTCTGAATGTGAAGCAAAATGCACTCGTGAAAAAGCAAGCTCACCTGGATGACTTTCCCTTTCCCAAAAAAGGATGCAATCAGGCTAAAGAAAGTAGTATTTTTTTCCAAAATTAATTAGACCAAGGCAGAATAAAAGCTGGTAGAATAATAAAACCATAAAGTCCTATTTTGGTGTCTGCTAACACAGTTGAACACATGAGTGTGTGTGTTTGTGCATTTGCGTCACTTTTTGTACATTTTTAGAGAGAAGAAAGGTCTCTCTTCCCACACATCTGAGATTTTCCATGGGTAGTTCCACACAATTAGAGAACTTTGGGTTTTGTTCCCCCACAAAAAGTCACATCCAACAAAACCAAACAAATTTTAGTGTAAATGGATCCACTTCAATCAGTTTGTACCAAAAAGAGATCAGAACCTGTCAGAGACCTAGGGAAGACTTACTTTTCAGATTGTCTTGGAGTTCCTGGGGCTCCCATGCATCCCACCAGAGAATTTTGAAACAAGAAATTCAAGAAACAGCTTTAGGTAAAGCGCTCAGGACTTAAAGAAGATTTTTCTGGGTCCTAAGGACTCTCTGAATTTGGACAATCCTTGGCCTCAGAATTCTAGGAGATTTCTTGGTTCTCCTTTAAATTTGGGATACTACCTATCTCACTTAGGGAGATAAATATTTATTCCATTATTTTTCATGGAAATATTGGCCAGGGTGAAAGAAGATTTATTATGTTTAATTTTTTCCTGCAAGATAATGCAGGATAGTTTGGAGAATTTTTTCCAGTTAAGTAATCATATTATTTTGAAAATAGAGAGATGAAGCCTTCCTGGAAAATGAAATGTGTCTCATAAGACTGACATTTCTCCTGAAAACCACCCACCAACTGGGAATTAGCTGAAGCGTGTTGGCAATGCGGATCCTAAATGCAGCTGCTGGAGTCATGCAGCATCATAGAGATGATGCAGGAGATGGGGTTTTAAACTACAGATTCTCCTGTGATGTTCTACAGCTTTGGATGAGGAGGAAGCATTTGGGTACCAATGGGTGAGAACACGCTAGCAAATCCACCCACTCCCATACAGCAGACAACTTTTCTGTATGATTCATAGCATGTGTCTTACAACACCTCAGATCTTTACATCTTCTTTAAGCCATGTACAAGTTGTCCAACATACACTGTTATTCGCCTGGATTTCACATAGCCCACATAATTATATGACAGTTTTCCAATTCATTTCCTTATTGGGACTTACATTCAAGAAGTACCAAAACTTAGTGCCAAAACTGAGTTTCATGTTGTGACAGAACCTGAGTCTAGTTTCATGAGCTTCTGTTGGTCATTATCACTGTGTTAATTTATTTTCTCTCTTTTACCTCTGTGTTAGGTATTTGCTACTCCCTCAACTCTCCAGACTATAACAGTGGATGATGGACATGTATCTAATTTGGTCATGAAACCCTTATGGTTATCTCCCATTAGATTAATGTTTTCAAGTTATATTGCAGCAAAGTAATAACCATCAGTAGCTTTTATATAATATAAGTAATTTTTCTCCCTTGTCAGGACATCAAATTAAGATTGTAAAGGAGAAACTTAATGCCCATGCAGTATTTAGACAGAGAAACAGAAAAAATATGTCTAATTCCTATTCTAGCAGTTCCAGATATTTGATGCTGTGGATCATTTATTTTCCTTTCAGTTAACAAGAAACGTTTTGGTTTTTTTTTTTAACCTGTTTCAGGAAATCTGAACCCTTCTAATTACCTTTCTCAAAAAAACCCAAAAGATGAAAAGATTCATTTCCTTTCATGTGAAATGTTTCATCCACCATTTTTGGAACTTATTCCAGTGCAGTGCTCACTAGTTAATGAAAACCAAAGCACGTTACTAGCCAAAACAAATTGATGAGTCATAACTGTCTAATTACCTCTGTATTAATATATAAATAGTGTTGATGGAGACTTACAATTCTGTGGCACAATTTGGCCTAAGTAATTTGGAAAATTCTGACTGCTTATATTTGTCTGGGAAGACCTTGCTTCTATATTGTAATGAGGTTTTCGAAATTCAAAACTTAGGCACGAATCTGTTCTTCCTCATTCATAAACAACATCTGAAAAAATCTGCTGGATGCTCTAGATTTTATGTTATTCATACTGCCTCAAGAGAATAAATTCCTTACAGAGCCAGTTGGATTTTTGTGTTTTCTACATGTGTTGGTTCTTTGGTTGTCCATTCCCTTCCTTGAGTCATTTCTTCATTTTACCCATTCTTCCCAAGGTCTTCCAAAGGTTTTCTCAACTAATATAAAAAATGAATTCACTTTGTTTTATTTGTTCCCTCAAAAATAGACAGAGCTACTACTTCCAGAAATCAACTTGTGCCTTCCTTTATTCAGACTGAGAAGCAGACTTGCTCAACAAATAGCTCCAATTTATGTCTATCATTCACAGTGTAAGGTAGTTGTCAGTGTGGGAGAATATGATATAATACAGCTCTGTCTGCTCTGTTTCCTGAGCTCCAGGGGCCCTTTTGTGGTGCTATTGACCTTGGCAGAGTGGAGAAGTTTTATTTAATGTTGCTGTTTTCTTCACTGAAGTTTACATATTTTAACTGGCTCGGAAGATGCGTGTGTGTTTCAGACAATAAATGACTTCAGGCATTCTGACTCTATCAGTCAGTAAGATATATCCTCCCCTGCTCTGAAGGCTGCTAGATTTTATGGTGAAAGAGTTGAAGATATTATACGCTGGTTGTACTATTTGGTAGATGTGTGCTGCTAGGAGAAACTGGAAATGCATATTCTTTCAATTTTTTATTTATTTTTTTTATACATTTTTTTTAAGTAAAAAAGACTTTAACATTTTGTCGATGCTTTGAAAGCCCTGCATTCTACCAAGGTAATATGATATTTACTCAACACACAAGTAGCTTACTAATGCTTAGAGTTAATATTCGGAAATTTATTTAAGTATTAGAGGTTTGTAAAAATAAATGCATAAAAATAAATACTTTATTTTTTCAAGGATTAAGTAAAATAAAAAAATAAATATGGGAGACAAAGTGCTTGTCAATAATCTTACATGGAAGAGCATTCCTACAATCACGGAATCATGGAATTTCAGAGTTGGAAGGGACCTCTAGAGCTCATCTAGTCCAACTCGCCTGCCAAAGCAGGATTGCCCAGAGCACATCACTCAGGGCTGCATCCAGGTGGGGCTTGAAAGTCTCCAGAGGAGGGGACTCCACACCCTCCCTGGGCAGCCTCTTCCAGTGCTCTGTCACCCGCACCAGAAAGAAGTTTTTCCGNTAACCTATACTGGTGCCCAGCATTCTTCCTCCCCAGGGGCAGGACCTTGCAGTCGCTTTTGTTAAACCTCATTAGGTTCTTCTCTGCCCAGCTCTCCAGCCTGTCCAGGTCATGCTGGATGGCAACATGGCCCTCTGGGGTGTCAGCCACCCGTCCCAGTTTGGTATCATCAGTGAACTTGCTGAGGATACACTCTGTCGTCTCATTCAGATCATTGATGAATATGTTAAACAATAGTGGTCCAAGTATTGACCCCTGGGGGACACCACTGGTTACAGGCCTCCAACTCGACCCTGTTCCATTAATCATGACCCTCTGACTCCTGTCACACAGCCAGCTCTCGATCCATCTCGCTGTCCCCTCATCTAGTCTACACTTCCTCAGTTTCTTAAGGAGGATGTTATGAGACAGTGTCAAAAACGTTGCTGAAGTCAAGGTACATGACATCTGCTGCTCAACGACAAACTACTCAATGCCAGAAGAAACTTGATGAATAGTGCAGCCATCTCCAAGAAAATTCATGCACTATTCAGCCAATAAGAACTACTCAGCATCAGTCTGTACCAATACAATAACTTTAAGAATCTGAATGTAAAATCTGAATGAAAAGTACCTGCAATGTCTGGTTATCATCTCTGAAAAGAGTCCTAGTCTGAGAAAAATGTAAGACAGTTATCCACAGATCTTGGATAAGTTTGTAAAATCTGTTGTGTTTTTAGGTATCAGATCAGCACTTGGCCAAATACTGAACACAGCAGATCGGTAATGGCGTTGCAAAAGGAATTTTAAGCTGGAAGAGGATTGTGACTGAATTAACCTTTCTGAATTAAGAAGGGCTTACGTGGCTAATTTCCCTAGAGCTGTCTGGAAATTATAACCTCCCAAGCTGTTTATAAACTATGAAATATACAAAGAAAACCATCGGGAAATACAGAGATCAATAGAACATTTCCCCTTGTTTCTTCAGGGTTTTTCCCAGAGAAACGTTTGGGGTTCTCAGGTGTGAGCCTCCAAATGACCAAATAAACACAAACATAGTATTTTCCAGTGCAAGCATGATTTCAGGGTTGGCTGTGCCCTTCATTATAATGAGATTATTCAAAATGGTCTGAAGCAAACGTTTTCACATCTCACGACATCAGTCACAGCAAAATTGTCACCTTCCCCAATTTTTTTATCAGAATATTCACCTTCAGCTATCATTATTTCTGAAGAGGAAAGGTGGCAAAGGCATTGCAAGGAAAAACAACTGTTCTGACACTTCCTACCTCAGGTGCAATACTGGTCTTTTTGTAACTGTGAATAGAGGTGAAGCAAGGTCGGCAGAAATAGGAAATACCTTTTATAATATCCTTAAAAAAAAAAAAAAAAAACACCATAGGTGCTTTTAAGCCCCTTTCTTCAGATCTCAGATAGAAGCAGCTGCCTTCAAGATAAAATCTGTCTTGAAAACCGGAGTTCTGAATTTCACATGGTCTTTCACTGCTCAGAGTCTTTGAGGCTCTGCTGTATAATTGTACTACGTACCTGGAGATGGACATGGTACTCGATAGTTTTCGAACTGTAAAAACCTTGGTGTGTTGTGATGGGTTGACTCTGGCTGGACATCAGGTGCCACCAAGCTGCTCGATCATTCCGCTCCTCAGTTGGACAGGTGGGAGAAAATATAACGAAAGACTCATGGGTCGAGATAAGGTCAAAGAGATCACTCAGTGATTAGCATTATGAGCAAAACAGACTTGACTCAGGGAAATTAATTTAACTTATTGCCAATCAAATCAAAGTAGGGCAGTGAAAAAATAAAATCAAATCATGAAACACTTTCCCCCCCATCCCTCCCTTCTTCCCGGGCTCAACTTCACTCCCAATTTCTCTTCCTTCTTCTGTCAAGTGGCACAGGGGGACAGGGAATGGGGGTTGTGATCACTCCATCACAGGTTGTCTCTGCTGCTCCTTCCTCCTCAGTGGAGGGACTCCTCACACTCTTCCCCTGATCCAGCATGGTGTCCCTGCCATGGGAGATAGTCCTCAATGGGCTTCTCCAATGTGTGTCCTTCTCATGGGCTGCAGTTCTTCAGTAACTGCTCCAGAGTGGGTACTTTTAATGGGGTACAGTTGTCCAGGAACAGGCTGCTCCAGTGTGGGTTTCCTGCAGGGTCACAGGTCCTGCCAGCAAACCTGCTCCAGTGTTGGTTGCTCTTCCCACAGGTCCACAGGTCCTACCAGGAGCCTGCTCCAGTGTGGGCTTCCCACGGGGTCACAGCCTCCTTGGGGCATCCATCTGCTCTGCCTGGGGTCCTTCATGGGCTGCAGGTGGATAACTGCTCCACAGTGGACCTCCACAGACTGTCGGGGGAACAACGTGTTTCACCATGGTTTTCACCATGGGCTGCAGGGGATTCTCTGTTCCGATGCCTGAAGAACCTTCTCTCCCTTCTTCTCCAACCATGGTGTCTGCAGAGTTGTTTCTCTCACATATTCCCACTCTCTTCTCCAGCTGCTGTTCTGCTGCAGGTTTGGGCATTTTTCCCCCTTATTAAATAAGTTATCCCAGAGGTGCTACCATGGACTTGGCTTTGGCCAGAGGTGGGTCCAACTTGAAGCTGGCTGGCATTGGCTCTACTGGACATAGGGGAAGCTTCTGGTATCTTCTCACCAAAGACATCTCTACACTACTGCTACCAAAACCTTGCCATGCAAACTCAATGCAGGTGAAGATATATTTCTCTTTAAGACTTAGGGCAAACATCTTGATGTTTCAGTGCTTGGATCTTTATCTTTCTCCTATCTTTAAGTTTATCTGTTTACTATAATTCTGAAAACATATCTTTCGTCACTATCTATTTCTAGTGTGTTGATGTTTCCATCAAGGCTGAATCATCCCACAAAGCAGAAAGAACAGGACTTTGGGGTACAAGTCTTCTGACTTGTATGTCTACTTTGGGATGAGATGAGTCACATTTGATGGGTTTTTCTTTCCTCTATTTACTGTAGGAGTTCAGAGGACTACCTCAGATTTAGGTGTCTAAAATGAAAAAAGATGACTACCATGCTAGGATACTTAAGACACTTCCCATCCCTTTACACTTGTGTGTACCGTATTTGTTCAGTGATCACACTAGAGGACTCAATGTACTCACACTTCTCTTTCAGAAGCTGGGAGAACAAGAATTTTTATTTTTTTTTTTGCGCATATTACTTGTTACAGTAAGATAATACTTGTTACAGTACGGACAATAAATATTATTTCATTATCTACTGGAAACAAAAAAAGCTCCCAGAAGTCTTGCTATGGCAGGTACAAGACAGACCTCATTCAAAACATACCATAAATTGTTCAGCTCCATCTGAGGGACCAGTAGTCTTTGGAGCTACTTTCTTAAGCAATCTCAGCAGTTTTGTGTGGGTCATCCATACCCTACTGGAACAAGAATCTGATGTAACTGAAGGAGTTACCAAGATGCCATCCAAACATATTTCCTCTCTCTGCCCTTCCCATATCATACGTGTTTCTCCATGACTAGTGCCTCACTTGTCCCTTGGGTGTCATATCATTATTTTGTGATATTCAGAGGTTAGATGGACTCCTATCCAGTAAGGATTATTAGATTTGCAATTTAAAAGAAACTGTTATGACTACAACTGTGGTTAAAAATCAGACTGAGTTTCAGAGCGCTCCAGGATGGTCCACAATAGGAATAGGATCACTGTTGGGCAATTTGTATATCTTTTATCTCCTCTTTCAAGCCTTTATTTCATTAAGATCTTGTGATAATGATACTCCTCAGCTTTGTATCAGACTATTTGTGAGCACTGGAGGAAATGTTTTGCTATTAGGGCAGCATTTGGTGCTAAAACACATTTTCCAGTCTCTCCTGGGGAAAGAGCAGGGGAGAAGATGATAACATCTACTTGGTTGCATCTGGTCTACATTTCATTTGTTGTCCACCTTCCCTTCTCCTTCGCCATCCTCTATTGAAATAGCATCCTGCTAGACAAAACATACAAAATTTCATTCAGCAGTTCTTGTGCTAAAGTCAGGAGCCTGTAATTGGACTAGAGCCTATCTTTAGAATACAAAGAAAGAAAGTAACATCACCAAACCACTCAACTCCAGATTTGTGAAGTTCAGGTGACAACAAATATTTCCTCTTTCATCAGGATTCTGTTCCTTGGGCTAACATACTTTGACTGTTATCTTCCCAAACATGCAAAAAACACCCCAAAAATAAAAATCCATTTTTGCTGGCTCTGGCTCTCTACAGCCCAGTTTTGTAAAATAGCTGTCTGCTCAGCTAAAGGGCCCTGTGGCACCATTTCAGGGAATGTCTTTTCTAGATTCAGGTTTTGCTGTAAATCTTTTAGAACTGCACACAACAATGACATGCTTCATCCTGGATTTTTGCAGCCCACAATCTTGACGTTATGCTTTAATTGAACTGAAATTAGGTTTAGTGAGACCTTGAAATTTCTGATTTGCTCAGATGCCATTGTTTTCATACATGAATCTCTTGCTCTGTACATTTTTTCCCCTCACCCTTTCTCCCTTGAATTACTTAGCATTTAGAAAGCTGAGCTTTGCCACTTTTATTTCCATCCCCAGTTTTACTGCTATCTAAGTGATTTACAAATCAAGCCTTGTATCTAATGGCACTGTGTATTTCCATTTCCAGTGCTCTTCTTTACTGTCGGCTCTTGTTGGATGGGGCAAACCTCAGACACAAATAACTGAAATTAATGTCAAATTGCATCATGTGCAGCTTGAATTTCAATTATGAGATCTGAGTAAAAATGTGTGTTTTCAGCAAACAGCAATAACACTGTGAATCGCCTGGCCCCAGAGCACACATTACTAGAAAGTATCCTACTCATTGCAAAGATGCAAGATTTCAAAATCTTAAAGCAAATCTGCTTGGCATTTAGTTAAGGCCAATAAGCTATGAGAAGGAATAGTCATTCAGTCCTTCAACTTTTGTATCCTTTGCCCCATGGTATGTCTGTGGCTGTTTATAGCCTGAAACTCAACTGCATTTTTCCTGAATATTATGAAGTTATCAGGGATGAATATGCTCCCAAAGTTCTAATGCATCCTAAATCTGTGGAAGTTTGCATCCAAGGCTTGTGTTTAACCCCTTTTCTAGTTCTGAAATTCACTGATAGGCCCAGTAGAAGCCTGTGTATGTGAAGACACAATGGGAAGATGCATTTCTGTAGTTATTATTTGGTGTTCAGCTGGTGATACAAGAAATCAGACTTTGCCTAGGCTTCTGTTATAGCCAATGGAAAGAATTATGTGTTTTGAGGGTAGATACTTTTTCTCTCCATGCAGATGTCTAAATGGGTCAAAGGGATCACAGTCTCACATACTTTTTCCTCTCCATTGTCTTCAAAGGGTGTTGAGGCACAAGGTTATATTTAAAATCTTCAAAGTGTGGTACCCTATCACTGCTGAGATTTATGTGTCTTCAAAATCTTCAGTCAACAGAATGACCAACATATCCCCTCCAAACAGGGATATTGCAGTGCAGCTAAACATTTTTCCTCCTCAGCTTCCTGAAAAATAGAAAACCACTTCCATTAGAGACTGGTTGAAATTTTTGGATATTCTACTCAGGAGAAGAAAACAAACAAAACCATCATCTTGCACACCTGTTGCTCTCAGAGCACTGTCTTCCAAAGAAAGAGAAAATAACTTTCTATTAGCATAAAAAATATATTTTTCTTAATGCTACACGCTCACGTGAAGCTAACAGAAGGTGTCCAGCTGTCACTTTAAAAATCATCTAGATCACACTTAACTAGATGACACTTAACTTATTTTTGCAAACACCATCTAGAACGTGATGTTCTGGTTAAAACAACAGCCACTTGGAGTACTGGAAAACTTTCTTATAATCTGGTGCACATCTTACTGTCACAATCAGCTCTAAACAGACATTGAATAGCTATCCAGCACATTATTTAGTCAAGTGAACTTTAAAAGTGCTATAACTTTAAAACACAGTGAGATTGTAAAGAGATATTTTTAATGGGGACAAGGATACTGATTTACTTTAGACTCTTAGTGATTAAGTCTTTAACTGCATAAGAGAAAGAACAAAGTTAGATTTCTATAATTATTCCTCTGAAAATGTATTTTAGGCACAGGAAACAGATAGTAAGTCAGCCTTTACTGTGTCTGTCGCCTCCCAGTTTAGATTATTGGCTTTTGGTTGGCCAGTCAGACACTGAATTGAAAATCTGAATTTAGGTCACAAACTCCAGTTGTATGCCCCATCAGATGCTTACAGAACTTAATTGTTACTCGGGGCTCTAGAATCGGAAGGGACAAGCCAAGCTCAGTCTCTCCCTGTAGGCACCACATCACATAGACCTTGTCTTTCATGTGCTCTCATGCTTCTCTGCACATTATGGGTTCCCAAATACAAAACAGCTGCTCTCCCACCTCCTTGCAGGGCACTGAAATTGCTCTGAATGAACTTGGGTAAGTTGCAGCTGTCACTGTCAGGCCTACGTGTCAGGAAAGAGATTTTTTTCATTTATTCTATCTGCCTGAGTATCGAGCCTAGTTTAATTTAGTGAGCTAGGCTTGCACTGTAGCTGCTGGACTGACAGATTCAACACCAGAAGGTGCCTCATCCCATTCTGAGACAAAGCTGAGATGTCTCTAACAAATATACATGGAATTTAGACAACTGTTTCAGATTAAGTATTCAGCTTTTAGATAGTAAAGTCAGGTGAAAGCAAATTCAGCCTCAGTACAAGCCTGCAAAATTGCTGACAACTGAGATTAGGCATGTTAAAATCAAAACATGCAACTTTAGCAAAAAAGTTTTTTTTCTGGAAGTGTTTCTGCAAAAAAGATGATAATAAAAGTCTACAAGGTATAGTCCTTTACAGGGGAAGGCAGAGGGGCTATAGAAATATGTAAGAGCTCTTTTCCGTAGCCAAATAAAAAACAATGTCAAGAGTAAAACAAGCCATCTACATTTTTGCCAGGTTCCCTGGTTTATTGTGAGGCAAGAGCTTCTGAAAGTCAACAGAAAGGTCAACAAGCAGGATGGAAATTTTAATAAAAATATTTAGACTGGCTTTTATGACCAAATGTAAATTAAACCAAATTAGATAATCAGATTAAATGTGGGCTAAGGAATAGTATTAACACTCCCAGAATGTAATGATCATTACTAAGTAAGTGTATTGTCCAGACTTCATAGAGGGGGAAAAAATCAGTTATGTTTCACCTTTTAGCTACCTTTTAAAGCCTTGCAGAATTGATTTGATACAACACCAAAAAATACAGTAATAAAAGAGGGGTGACAATAAAGCAAAAAGTGGGTAATAGAGAAAGGATGATGTACAGCACCTGTAAATGCTGGTCTGAAAGCCACAGGCTGCTTTTCTACTTGGGAAGCTGGGGTAAATAGGAACTGCTTCATTGCAACCATGAATGTGGTGCCAAGTTATAGCGGTAGCACCTTCTGTCCATGAAGTATGTAGCACAATTCCTACAGTGTAGTCCCCTTGTGGAAGATCTGGCCTTTGATCTTGCTGAGTTCTGTTCTCCAACAAAAAGAAACAAACATCTTCAACTTGTGACCACGTGAGGCCATGTGACAGTAGTCAGTATATCACGAGTTTGTGATACATATGCAACAGCCCACAATGTGTGCTTGCAGCCCAGAAAGCCAACTGTATCCTGGGATGCATCATAAGAAGCATGACCAGAAGGTTGAAGGAGATGATTCTGCCCTTCTACTCCACTCTGGTGAAATCCCACCTGTAGCGCTGCCACCAAGTCTGGGGCCTGCAACAAAGAAAGACATGGACCTGTTGGAGCAGGTCCAGAGGAGGCACAAACATGTTCAGAAGGCTGGAGCACCTTTGCTGTAAGGGCAGGCTGAGAGAGTTGGGGTTATTCAGCCTGGAGAAGAGAAGGCTCCAGGGAGACCTTGTTGCATCGTTTCAGTACTTAAACAGTGCAGAGAGGTGGTAGATGTCCCATCCCTGGAGATATTCAAAGTCAGGTTGGACAGGGCTCTGAGCAACCTGATCTAGTTGAAGATGTTCCTGCTCACGGCAGGGGGATTTGACTAGATAACCTTTCCAACCCAAAGTATCCTAACGATTCAATGATTCTGTGAACGATTGTGTACCTTGTGTTGATCATCTGGGTGTCCGCCTTGCGTCCTGTACTTTGTGATGCTGTACATATTAAAGGTAGCCAAATTAAATGGGAATCAGGACCCTTTAGGTTTCTCGCCTCCCAGTTGTGAAGCTGCTGCGGCTCTATGCCCCCAGGTCCAGCCAGCAGTAAAACTGAACATGTGTTCTCACTAGCCACACACACGCAGAAAATATACACACAACCAGTCACGAACATGAACACAGAGCGCAGGACCTTTACCAACACCCTGTACACACACACAGCACTCACATAGACATTAACACAACCCCATCATCTGCCTCCTCCCCAGATGACTGGGATTGAAGTTGCTACAGAAATATACACTGGTGGTTTCTCCCGCAGCTGGACTTCAACAGTGTATCCAGTAGCTGACCCCTAGGTTCCAGTCCTTCCCTGAGGCTTGTACCAGGACTCTCGAGCCCTTGAGTTCGGTGGCCCCAGTCTAGTAGCTGTCACCAGACCTCACAGCCTACTCACAGCCAGCGTGGCTTGCAGCTCATCATATTTATAGACTGGCTCAGAGCAGCGAGACTGGTAGATCAGGAGACAGCAACAGGATTTAGGAGGAAGACAGGATAGATTATGGTGACACCAAGTGAAGGGCTCAGTCAGACAAACCTACTGAGCAGCAGCCGGTTTACCCATAGCCTTTTCCCCTCTGTTTTCCCACCCTTTTTTCCTTCCTCATCCATCTTGATCCCTTCCTTCTCCTGCCTTTGGTCCTTCTGCTAAATGTCCCATCAGCAGTCTTGCACATTCCTGCAATCTCCTTAAAAACTCCTGTAACAACTTTTAAACAATCTCCAAATACTTTCCCCCTCTGCATCCCATAATAAGTCCTGAACCCCTACAGGCAATAACCCCTCCAGTTTGCTGGGCATTCCTGAGAAGGTGTTCCGTTGGCTGTCTCATCCATCAGGAGCAGATTCACTGATTAGGTTACAAGGATTCATTGGCCTCCCTGGGTCTTTGTGTTCAGAGAGATTAGCCCATAATCACAAAACACAGCAAAGAGAACCTGACATTTCTTTCAGATCTTTTCCTGTGCTTTGTTTTTTCTTTCCACTTGCCCTTCGTGTTGTCCTCCATCCCCTGCCTTGTCTAACAAATAATAACTAAATGTCAGCACTTTCTGCAACATGGAGAAAATTTCCATACTGGTTAGCCCGTACAGGGAACTTTCTCCCTGTGCCATGGGTCATTGTGACATGCAGTTGCATCTCTTCAGACCATGAAGCAGTGCCATTAACCCACATACACAACAGCTTATTACATTCTAGTGGGGCAGCTCACATTTCTCACAAGCTATATCAGAAATGAGACTTCAAAGGATCACAGACTCAGTCAAAATATAATATTTGAAATGGAAAGTCATTTTCCCGGAGTGTTCCTGCAGGGAGTTGGACAACTTGTCCTGTTTTGCACTTGGAGTCAGTGCACCTCAGTGGTACCAAATTGAAGATATGCTTATTCATGTCTAAAACCATACACATGTGCACCAATACATTCACACGGATACATTAAGACTCCTTTATAACCACTCCACATAACAGTCCATATTTCACTACAGAAATATTTATGAAATTATTTTTATGACACTATGATTATTGGGCCAATTATTTAGACAGGTTTTTTTCCCCAAGTTTACAACACTGTTTTTTCTTTCCATCCCCCTTAATTCTATATAGGTTTCATATTTGCATGATTATATTAACCCGCAGTGCTTTTGGCTCTCTACAGTCTTGCAGTTTAGTTGTTGTGTTGTTGTGTTGGAATTGGGATGTTTAGTGAGATTCAGATCAAAATCTAGTTTAAAGGCTTTGGAGCTTCATGACTCAGAGACAGCAAGACATAAATGTTATGTTGAAACAACAGGATCTAGTCTAAGGATCTTTTAAAACACAGAGTGATTTTTCTTGTACACTCTCAGCACCTCAGACCACTTTGCTGTGGCTTGGGAAAGCAAAAAATATATTATGGCTATCGAATTATTTCCCATAACAGTAACTCATTTGGCTGGGGACAGATACTAAAAAAAATTAGCAAGTTGGAGAGAGCTTTGTGAAATGCTAGAGGCTGGTTTGTATGGATCAGTGAGATTACAGCTAACGTCTGTCCTTATGAACTGCTAAGATATCAGCAATGCAGCTTGACTAGTCAAGACCCCAATTGTACTTCCAACTTTTCCTAAATTACTGGAAAGGTAAGGAAAATGTCAATCTCTACTTTATTGTGATTTGGAGCCTGGTCTGCTCTCCAGACTAGGATAATCTGTTCCCCTCTATTAAAGGAAATGGAAAATCTATTCCATCTCGAGTAATCCATTCCATCTCAAGTAATCCATTCCATCTCGAGTAATCCATTCTATCTCTATTAAAAGAAATAGAATGTGGTTAAATAGGAAGATTTTTATCTCTGTCTGAAGTCGAGTTCTTAGACAAGCTTGGGGCTGGAGAAGGGAAACTGAAACATGGGATCTCTTTCACACTCCTTCTTTCCTTCTTCCCAGTGTTTATTACTGTATGTAAATACTTTAACTGTAATATCATACACTTAATGGCAGGGAAGAAAAAGGGACATAGGACCAGTAGTGCTTTAAATCATAAAAGCTCTGTTTAAACAAATTGCTATCTTTAACACAAAGTCATCCTTCAGAATATATATGATGTCATGAAGAAAGGTCAAAAGCAAAGTTTTTAAACCCATCTAGAAAATAGGTTTAAAGACAGTGCAATCTTAGTCCTTTCTTATTACCTATTGCTTGCATTATAGGGGACGTGAAGGATACATGTTGTCTCCCCAGTCCAAAAGAGTCTTATCATGTCAGATTCTCTTTCAGATCCTTTCATTTTTGTAGTTACTTAATTTATCTAAGAAGACCTGTAAAATTGCTGCAAGGAACAAAATTCTTCCACATGAGAAGAGGCTCTGTCTTATCTTTTACATGCCATCCTTCATTCCCACTTGTCCTGTCCAGTAGTCACGAAAATTTCGCATGTGTTTCTCCTGTATGATCACCCTAAATTGTAATAAACCAAATTAGTGCCATTGTCTTTAGTGCATAGGAACTTCACTGGTGCTATTCGATTTTGCCTTTTATAAGAACCTAACTTAGAAACGTCATTTTTTTTTTTTCTCATACTATTGGATGTTGCATTCTTTACAAAACAGTTAACATCCTCAGGGGCAATTAAAATACAAATGCTGACTATTTCCATGCATCCCCTTTTATTTTCCTGGAGACAGTAAAACACAGCTACAGCCCAAAGGCTAAAGAGAATTCATTACTCTGCATGTTGTTATCCTTTAATGTCATCATAAATTAGTTGGAAGTCTTTCCTCCCAAGCTAGAGATCAAAAAGAATCTTCGAGGTTAAAGTTTTGCTACAGCAAGATGTCCTGAAAGCATCCTGTTTTCGGACACTCTGCAGGTTTGGAAATGCACATACCTCAAAGATGCCCGTTTTGAGTATTGCACATTTCCCCAGGCAATGGTGAAAATTAGTAATATAGAAGATTTCCTTTCTCACCTGCTTTCTAAGTATGCTCTAATTGATCAGAATTTGGAGAGCTCACCTTCTTCCTTCTATGCAAATTACTCATCTATTCTAATGTTTTAAAATAATTTAATAATTATAATAATATTTTATACAATATCTTTTTATTACACATTGACTAAGAATTGCAGCCACTTTCTCTTTCAGATTCCTTGCATTGTGTCTTTCCCAGAATATTATTTATAATTTCTGTTGCGTTAAAACATACAGATCCACCCAAGAAATGATGTTTCACTGTGTTAGCTACTGTGATCTAACACATAGTAACAGAAGATTATTTCTCATAAAGGCAGAAAAGACAGAGTCTGGAAAAGGACAACCCAAGCATTTGCAGGGGCCATGGACCATGAAAGACTCACAGCTAATCTGATGCTATTTGAAACATGATAAGGTGTCTGCTGCTCCAGAAAGGAGTGGCTCTCTTGTGGGTCCACTGTCGTGTTTACTAGCCCTGTGGAGAAATCATGGACAGCCTGATGTCTGGAATAACACTAGAAACCTACAATTAGGAAAAGGAATTGGAGGCATATGGTGGGATGCATTTCCACTTTAAGACATCTAAATGTAGGTGTATATGTGAAGCTACCTTCATCGATGTGAGGTGTCCAACTTCCCATTAGAGCAGATGGAGATCTAGTTAGTACAGTCAATGTAATCTAAAGACTAATTCAGCTGACAAACCAGTAGGTGTTTATTAATGGTAAGCACAATTTTTAGTCTTTACTGACTATTTTTACCAGTCATTTAATTCCAACACGTGAGTACCTAGCAACATGTGATAGATTTTGGAGTATTTTACCTGTCCTCCAGCCCTGCGCAAGCTGGACATTCATTCATTCACTGCAGTGTGTCCACCATATCTGCCAGACCCATGCTGAAGTCTCAGGTACTCTGCAATGGTTTTAAACACGTATGTGTGAGCTATTGCATTGAATTATAAATCACTGTGGACTTAGATACCACAGGCATGCGCAGACAAACTGTATCTCACACAGAGCCTCTAACAGTGAAAGGAACTTAATTCCTGTCTGCTGATCACTGTGTCCTCGCCATGAGACTTCATTCTTGGACTCAACAACATCTCTAGTAAGTTAGAGCTGAGGTCTGTCCAGACACTTTTTCTGTTGCTGACAGTAGTCAATAATAAATAACCATAAAAACTATGGGAACAGCAAAAATGTATGGTGATACTCCCCAGAACAATCTCCCAGTGGCCTACAACTGAGAGCATCAGCTGTTGATGATTCAGAATGTGGGGTTTTTTTGTATTTAATGAGATTACCGGAGATGCTTTGGTTCCATGCAAGTTTTTGACATCAATGAATTTTTGTGGCAATTTATGCAACACTTGTAAGGATTTCTTATATTATTTTTGTTGATTTACTTTTATTGTTTGTTTGTTTTTCCAAATCATTACTGTACTTATTTAAGTCTGTATCTCAAATCACATTTTGAAAATGGTCAAGTTTAAACCTATCGTTTCTGTTGCACTGTCTAGTATATCTTTTGAGTGATTATAACACCCAAATAATATACTGAGTAATTTCTTAGGTCCTTAAACACACCTCATTGTAGTGACAGAATGCCTGCTTCCCAAAAATAGCAATCTATCAACTGGGTATGTGAAGGTCATATCAAGTACCCTCAAAGGACTGCTGATTTGTTGTGCTTCTGATTTTTATTTTAGTTTATTTTTTATTTTTAATGTGTAATATAAAGCAATTTAGAGAGGTCTGATTTTCAGGAAGAGTGTGAAATCCACCCGTCTCTTCAATTTGGTTACCAGCATTATTAACTTGCTGCTGTCTTTGATGGGACTAGTATAGCAAAAAGGCACTGGAAGAGTTTCTCATGTTTCCCATTGACTGAGAAAGTGCAGCATTCAGTCATTCTGAAGAGTGTTTCTGTTCCAATTTAAGATCTTTTGCCTAGAATTTCAGATAATATCTCTATCTGAAGATAATTTCTTATCCAAGAAAATACCTTCAGGATTAGAGTTTCAGACCAGGAAATAATAATGAGAATAAAGTACTGAAAAAAAACAAAGATGAGTTTTCTACAGCTATATCCATCATAAAGAGAAGAAACTTCTTCCAGACTCTGATATTTAGGAATCATAGAATCATTCAGGTTGGAAAAGACCCTTGTGATCATCAAGTGCAACCATCAACCCCACTCTACAAAGTTCTTCCCTACACCATATCCCCCAACCCCACGTCTAAACGACTCTTAAACACATTCAGGGATGGCGACTCTACCACCTCCCTGGGCAGCCCATTCCGGTGCCTGACCACTCTTTCTGGGAAGAATTTTTTTCTAATGTCCAGTCTAAACCTACCCTGTTGTAGCTTGAAGCCATTCTCTCTTGTTCTATCGCTAACTACCTGTGGGAAGAGACCAGCACCAACCTCTCTACAATGTCCTTTCAAGTAATTGTAGAGAGTGATGAGGTCTCCCCTCAGCCTCCTCTCCCTCAAACTAAACAGTCCCAGCTCCTTCAATTGCTCTTCATAAGATTTATTCTCCAGGCCCTTCATCATCTTCATTGTCCTCCCCTGTGCTCGCTCCAGCCCCTGGATAACTCTCTTGTATTGGGATGCCCAAAACTGGACACAATACTCAAGGTGTGGCCTCACCAGTGCTGAGTACAGGGGGACAATCACCTCCCGACTTCGGCTCGTCACACTGTTTCTAATACAAGCCCGGATGCCATTGGTTTTTTTTTGCCACCTGGGCACACTGCTGGCTCATATTCAGCCACTTGTCAATTAGAACCCCCAGGTCCTTTTCTGCTAGGCAGCTTTCCAGCCACACTTCCCCAAGCCTGTAGCGATGCATGAGGTTGTTGTAGCCCAAGTTCAGGACCTGTTAGGTTTGTTAAATCAGTTGGGTTTATTTAGTTACATACCTTGGGTTTTTTTCTGTGCTTCCAGTTAAAGTAGTATGCCATGAATGCGTAAAAAATTATTCCTATGATAGTAAACCATAAAGACTTTTTGTTCTTGTTGATGGTGAGTTTTTTTCCTCTAAACTCATGGGAAATACAATATATCAGGATCAGATTCTAGACCAGTAATTTATTTCTTTATTTGTCTTTTGCAGACTGAGATACTGACAGGGTAGGAAGCATGTACAATTAGTTCCTACGTGCTTCTAGAAATAATTGTTAGTGTTCCATGACATTGCATATCTTACGTATCTGACATGTCCAAAAAGCAAGACAGGGGAATACTTTTAATAAAAAATCTAAAAATCAGGCAGATCTCTGTCATGGTTATTCTGCTCCTCGCTACACTTGTGCTTAAATTGGGTGGTTTTCTTATCATGAGTTTATTCAGAGTTTACATTTTGCAGATGTCTTCTGGTTACAAAAGTGATTTAAGGAAAATGAATTTATCAATATTTCCCCATAACTGAATCTCCAAACTAATTAGTTTCATATTACTTTCAATGTTTTCTTCTAGAAGACAGGTGTTACCTAATTATTTTTGAACTCTGCATCTTTGCTGTCACAATAAAGTGAATATCCTTTCATTTGGTTTGGTTTTGGCTTTTGTTGTGGGTTTTGGTTTTTTGGTTAGGGTTTTTTGTTTGTTTGTTTGTTTATTTTTTTTAATTACATAAGCTCTCATTGCAATCACTTACTTTAGTGTCATATATTTAAATACTTTGGCCCCCCAAACCACCTTCAGGAACCAGGAGCATTAGTTTCAAGGTATCTGGCTACTGATGATCTTGCTTTTAGTGCCCAAAGTTCAGATGATTCCATGGTATTTGAAAGAAATTGTCAAAACCCTTCTATCTACTTTTCCAACATCAGCTTCCTCACCCTGATACTGTATTTGATGAAACACCAATATCTTTGGTAAAAATGAGTCATTCGATATGGTTCAGTAGCCTGGTATGAAAAACACGGAGCTGCTAACTTTTCCCAGACTGCTGCACTCTGTATTTCAACCCAGCAGTTGCTGAAAGTCTGTGGCTATCATTGCCATGTATGGAAAAGAAATCATTGGAGTAAGTTGTCTATAAGGCAAAACTACTTGTTAAATCCTTAGGAATGTGGGGTTTTTTTCAGATTATGTACAATTGTATACTTCTGAAGTACAAAAAAAAAAAAAAATTCTTTTTCCCCCAGTATTCAAGAATCAACAGAAAGAAACAGGCATTTCTAGGATGTGATACATCTGACTGAAGTAGACATCTAAAATAGATCAGATGTGCTGTGTCTGTTCCTATCCACTGGCTCCATAAAAGGAACTGGAGTTGACTGGTTCAGATGTAGATTTCTGCACTGCAGAATTGATTTCATCTCATTTCAGCAGTGTAATCTGTTTTGAGATGAAGACATCTGTATGTCTATGAGTGTGTTAGGGGCCTACAGTAGCATATCACAGTAAAGTTGAATGTGTAGGGTAAGGGAAAATCTTTTATTAGAACATCAGACAGGGAAAAGACAAGACTTTCTGCACTTTCCCTTTTTTAGCCGAGAAGGAGTAAACTTCAGGCTAAGGATAAATTGCTGTGACAACTTAATTCTGTTAATCAATTAGACAATTCAAGAGAAAAAGGTGATTACTGAAAGCTGACAATGTGGTGCCTGCAGAGGAAGACATAAAAGCAAACAAACAATTGTCCCTGACAATTTAGCCTGGAGCAAACACTCACATTCTCTTCTGACCCCAAATCTAAGTAGCAGTTGAACTTTCAGCACAGCAGCAAGTCACGTCAACCAGCAGTTTTCTATTCCACACAGGATTTCACTGTCCAGCCTACTGTCTCTAGCCTGAAAGATGTGAGGATGTGCTTCCAGCAGCCATTCATCAATTTTTCTACTCTGCTGCAAGGATGCACAAAATGCTGGAGGTGTGCAATTATTTTTTTTTACTCCATACCTACCCAAAATAGAGAATGAATAAGCTTTGTTCAGCATCTAACCTGCCAATCCACTAACCTGGAAGATCATTTTGAGAGGGAAAGCGGGTCATAGAATAACAGGTTTTGGCTGCTGTTTACCAGATAATAGAAGCCATCAGAGAAAGAGGAAATTCCGAGTGGCACTTTCCTGACAGCTAATCTCTGGCAAGCTGTCAGGTGCAAACTGTGAGGAGAGTTTCCCTAGGGTCTGAGCAGACCCAGCTGACAGTTCAACGAGCCATTCAAAGCACACTGCTCTGCAAAAGCCTGACCTGCAGGGCAGTATCCCATCGACTAGTCTGATGTGTACTAATTGTATACCAAAAGTATTAAATTAGCAAGGCAATCATCTTCCATTTGCTTTTTTCTCCTTCTCTCTCTCTGTTTTCTCATTTGCCTGAATCATGCCCTCAGGAGGAATTTTTAGACTAGGAAGCTTGTTAGCTAAAATATACTTCTTCATTCACTTGATTTCATCTGCCAAAAGCCTCAAGCAAAAGTGCAAGTAAGGACAGATAAAAGGGTAGTAATTAGAGCATATCGTGATTTTTTTTTTTTCTTAAAAATCATTTAGGCAATAAAGAATGTGGTTTTATTGCTACTTATCTTTCATTTTGGAAATCAGAAAGGCATGATTTCATGACTTCTGACCTCAGGTGTATAAAGACTGAAGATTCTTCTCCTTGGTGGGTGATTCCTTGAGATGTTAATGAAATAATTTTACTGTCTTTCTTCAGATTAAAACAATGTCCTTTAGTGAGACAAGAGTCCCTGTGGACTTAATGCAGTAGTCAGAGATTTGAAGCCCCTTCTGTGTTCTTCGGAATAAGTCAATAGAGAAACACCAGTGTTACATCATGGTATATAAGCAGCGCAGTTTGCATCTATAGCATATAAAAGTTTGTATATATATATGTGAAGTTCCCAATGACTCTTTTCATTTTGTTGTCTTTTTTAGTTTAAGTACCAGATGGATATAGATTATTTCAACGATAAATAAATACAGTAAAACAAGGGCAGTAGATTTAAGGAAAGCGAATTCATAGTTGTAAAAAGAAAAATTAAGAAAGGCAGAGGAGGAAAAATTGGATTACTTGTGTGTGAATAGGCCTTCTCACGTCCATTGGTCCACAGACTCTATACCTATGGGTAAAGGTAATGCTAAAATGCTATAATTGTTCCTTTAAGGAAAGTATGAGAAGGCAAAGTAAAACTAAAGTCAGAAGGAAAGAATAATTTTACTGATATTCTAGTTATCTTGTCTATCTCAAATTTACCGAGACATTTGAAGTAAGCAGAGACTGGAATACTTTAAGCACAAAGACTTTAATTTCTATAGAAAAAACTGTGAAACACAGGCAGCTGTCTAAACTGGAAGAGCTTTTTTTCAAAAACTGGCACGTTACTCCCTGCCTTCAGTGAGGGATTTTTCACCCATCTAGCCATGTGATAGAAAGGCAGTGTAGCACTGTGAAAACAGGGCAGGGAGGTTCTATATGGTGTTGGTCAGAGTTTATTAATACAAATGTCAGAGGGGCCACCAAGGGTAATGTTGTCTTTAAGCTGCTGCTCACTAACAGGGAAGAATTGGTGGCAAATGTGGCCACAATGGTGAACCTGAGATGATTGAGCTGAGAAGGCTGGGAAGGTGAGTAGAAGAGCCAGAAGGGGATTCAGAGCAGCAAGTTACAACTCCTCTAGGAAATTCCTGAGCAGAATTCCCTAAGAAACTTCAGTGCAGGAAAAGGCAAGAGAGTTAGCTGATTTACAGAGAAAACTGAGGAACAAATATCTCATTATGCACGAAATCTGGGAATTTCAGCAGAAGACCCCTGTGGCCAAGAAAGACACTTCTCAATGACCTTTAACACAGAGAGATGGTATGGAAGTGTAAACAAGGACCGGTGGTAAAGAAGAAATATCAGAGCAGAGTTTAGGACTTTAAGTACAATATGAGAAAGCCTAAGGCTAGATGAAGTTTAGGAAGGAGCCATCACTGGTGGGCAATAGTTTAAAAACTACACAGAGAAACTGGATGCGTACAGATCCATAGGGCTGGATGGGATAGACCCAAGAGTACTGAAAAAAAGTTGTCAATGTGAGTGTAAGGCTATTGTCTATAATTTCTGGAATATTGCCATAAGTGGAGGAAGTCCTTGACCACTGGAAAAAAGCAAACATTGCACCCATCTTTAAGGAAATGAAGATAGAGGGACCAGGCAACTAGAAACTGCTCTGTCTCACCTCCATCACTGGAAATACGATAAAGCAAATACTCCTTGAATCTATGGTCAAGAAGATAAAAGAGAAAATGGTAGTCAGGAGCAGTGAAAAATGGATTCACCAAGGACAGATCATTCTTGAAGAACCCAATTTCCTTCTGGAAATGTATAACTCACTCTTAATGGTGGTTGTACATACTTTGATTTACTAAGGCTGCCAATACCATCTCCTCCAGTATTCTCATTTGAAAATGGGGTCTGGAAAGGAAGACTGTAAGGGAGGTTCTAAGTTGTCTGGACCAATGGCTATGAGAGAAAATAACAGTCTAATCAATTCTGTCTTCATCTAGTTCTGTCAATATTGTCACTTCAAGTGGGACGTTAGACTAGAGACCTTCACAGGTCCACAACTAGGAATTTCTAGGGAAATGAGAGATGCTTTTTACTCTTCAGGGGCTGTTGGTGTCAGTGACAGCATCAATTCAATACCAAAAAGCAAGAAGACATCCTGAGTATATAGTCTATATTGTCATGCTTCTACAGGAACAAAAGATTGATAGCTATGTGGGTTAGTAGCTAACAAAAATAGATATGTAAATATTTCAGACAGATAAAAGAATATATCCGTCTTTCCTGCTCTCTCCTTGGTAATCTGTCCTGAATGGAAGTACCATGTAAACCTGAAAATCCAGAGCACATCTCTCAGTGTCACACAGTGTCCAGAGAAGGGCCACGAGGATGCTCAGAGGGCTGGAGCACCTCTCCTACGAAGATAGACTGAGAGAGTTGGGGTTGTTCAGTCTGGAGAAAAGAAGGCTCTGAGGAGACATTACTGTGGCCTACCAGTATCTTAAGGGGGCCTACAAGAAAGCTAGTGAGAGACTTTTTAGGATGTTGGGTAATGATAGGACTAGAGGGAATGGGTCAATTCAGAATGGACGTTAGGAAGAAGTTCTTCACCATGAGGGTGGTGAGACACTGGAACAGGTTGCCCAGGGAAGTGGTGGATGCCCCATCCCTGGAAGTTTTTAAGGCCAGGCTGGATGGGGTTCTGAGCAACCTGATCTTGTGGGAGGTATCCCTGCCGATGGCAGGTGGGTTGGAACTAGATGATCTTTAAGGTCCCTTCCAACCCTGACAATTCTATGATTTCATGATTCAGTCAAGGTTCTCTTCTATCTGCATAGCAAAGGTTGTCATTGTACTTGGAATACTTGTCATTTTCAGCAGACAATTATTTGGTTCAGTGAATGCTTGTTAGGTTAGACGCCAAGAAAAAAACTTCCAACCAGCAAGGGTAGTTACCCACTGCACTATGCATGCTTTTGTGAGCGTGAAATCTCCTTCTGCCCTCGCTGCAGGTTTTAAGAATGGGATAGTCAATCATATGTCAAGAATGATTTAGATAAAGTTTGACCCCCCCTTAGGTCAGGAATATGGAAGAGATGGTCTTTTAGAGTTCTCCTCCAGAGAGCTGCATCTATGAATCTAAATTTCTACTATTGGATTTCTATGATTTTCTATGAATATTAAACAGCTGTCTAGGTCCAAGGTATATTGAGATAAAAAATGACATTCCTGGAGGGTGATTCAGTCCACCCTAAATAGAGGTGAGTATTTTACAAAAGGGAGAGAGTGAGGGTGAATACATCTGAAAAATATGCCCCAGAAAATTGATTTCTCAGTTCATCTTCTTAGCAAGAAGCCCCGAAGATGGATTGAATTATTGGGATAAGTTATTCATTTTGCCATCACAAGTGTTTTGTCGTACTGGAGATAACAACGCTGCCTTGTTATTATTAAACTTTTCCCAAAACAATGAATTCACAGAGAGCAGTGAAGGTGGGAGCATTGCAAAGAAAAATCAGTATTTGGAAATTTCAAAGTTATCAAATAGTAGTTTTATGAAATCAAAATTATATATTAGCTTGGATTTGTCAGAAACAAACATTCTATACCACAAGTCTTAACAATTATTTTCCTAGCAGTTTATTGTAGATGTCCATAGTAATTCTACATTTGAAGTAGCTGTTCACCCAGGATTTCTTATTTTTACTCTTTTTACCTTTTTTTTCTTATTTTTTATCTTTTTTTTTTTAACCTTTCAAATCATTTAAGACATCTAATAATTATCAAAAGGAAAAAAAAGAAAAAAAAATGCCAAACACACCCAGTTGCGTGCCATAGTGGTTTTTTGGTTTTGAATTTTTTTTTCACAATGAAAAGGAAAGTCACATTTTGACACCATAGAAGAGAGGTTATATGTCAGAGTAAGAAATGTACAGGTGGTGTCTTGATTGCATCCCGGACTCACACCAAGTGTTTTTAAAATGTCTGTAAAGATTTCTGCTATTTTCAGCAATGAAGGAATTGAATTGCTTTAAAAAGCATAATATTCTCAGCAGATTCTCCTTCCAGACTGAAGTCTTATATTAATTCCTGTAAAAGCAATTTTCAAATTACGAGAAGAGACCTCCTGGGTCTTGAATTTTGCAGCTCTCAAAGCAAGTTTTTTGGGCTGCACAACACTAAACTGAATAGCAATCTCTCTTACTGATCATGTAAAGAGAATCTCAACCTGTGCCAAGTTGCAAAAGTCTTGTAAGAACCTTTGCCTGCAAATGCAGCTACTGCCTATCCAGGTGTCATACAGGTGCATTATGTGGTGCTGTGCCCAAGATAATAATCCTCTCTGGGAGTCTGAGTAATCTTAGGTCAATCCCAGCACTACACTAAACATCTGGTCATGCAGAGCCTGGATCAATGGGTCATCAGCAAATGTGTGCTCTTTGTGGTTTTTTGTGAAATCATCCGCTTTGCCAGCCGGTTAGCCGGTTAGCGGTCAGAAAAGATGAATGGTTTTACCTAAGAAAAAGTATGTAAATAATGCATAGGTGCTGGCAGACTATACGGCAGTGATTCTAAGCAATTAACAACAGTAAAATACAAATCCTTGTGGTCAAAGTGTGTAATTATATAAAACTGATCTCCAATGTAATGCTTTGACAGAAAGGACCGAGCTTCTTCAACGTATCTTTACACACACACAACTCCTAACCCTCCACTTCCAGTCCCTAAGGTGTCACCTCACCAGCCAATATTACAGAGATTTGGAACAGGGAAAAGGGAGTTTGTGTGTTCATGCCATCAGTATATGGCACGACAGAGCCAGTTTCTAGACTATACAGTCCAGTTCAGGATCTGAGTCACCAAAGGACTCATAAGATGATAAAATCAGACCAGAAAAACAGAAAGGCCCTCAAAAGGAAGAAAAGAAAAAATACTTTGAAAGTGAAGGTGGAAACCAATCAAAATTAAATAGAAACCTCCACTTGTAAGAGGAAAGGAAATCAGCTATTGAAATAATATGTCATGGAATGTAATAAGATCTTAACTTCTTAAATGTCTTCAAATAAGGATTGAACTGCATAGCCCCTTGTTTAAAAACTCATCAACCCTCTAATGAACCTGATTATTATAGATTATAGAATCAGGGAATGGAATGGAAGGGACCTTAAAGATCATCTAGTTCCAACCCCCTGCCATGGGCAGGGACACCTCCCACTAGACCAGGTTGCTCAGAGCTCATTCCAGGCTGGCCTTGAGCACCTCCAGGGATGGGGCAGCCACAACTCTGGGAAACCTGTTCCAGTCTCTCATCACCCTCAGAGCAAAGAATTTTTTCCTGATACCTAATCTAAATCTACCCTCTTTCAGTTTGAAACTGTTACCCCTCATCCTATCATTACACTCCCTGATCAAGAGTCCCTCCGCAAGTTTCCTGTAGCCCCTTTAGATACTGGAAGGGACTATAAGGTCTCCCTGGAGCCTTCTCTTCTCCAGCTCTCAACTCTTCAACCCCACCTGTCTCAGCCTGTTCCCATAGAAGAAGTGTTCCAGCCCCAGCGTTGCCCATTTTGAAGGGTAACATTTTTTTCTGTAATGGACGAAACTAAACTACATGGTTGAATCTCTGTTGAATCTCAAAAATCTATGAATAAATTCTTAATGAATGCTGACTCTGAAAGAGGAATATTTTTCACCAGCTGCAGCTATCTAAATTTCACTCTTTAGTCTGTAAGAAATTGTGCTATACTCTCCCCGTAGTCAGAGCAGACATACAGGTACATCCAGAATGTAAATATTTCATTCTCCAAAAAAGCTGCTACCAAACGTGTGGTTAGGAGCTGGACGGTAAGAAAAGGCAAAGGTAATTTAGACGAACCCATCCTTTGTCCTCATTTCCACTTAGACTGTATCTGCTGAAGACCTGATGAAACTGGGAGAAGCTGGATGTGAATAACTGCAGACAGAAATGTCCCATCTTTGCATTAACTTCAGGCTTCTCATGCTCTGGGACTTGTAAACACACTGGAAATAAATTCTTATTTTAGACAGTAATCCCTGGCATTATTTTCCTTGTATTATCTTGTCTGTAGCATAAAACTCAATCCTCTATTTTTTCTCCCCACTTTGAGAATATCATTAATGCTAATTGTGAACTTGTCTGTGATTGCATATTGCTTAGTTTGATGCTAATGAATTTGAATAGTAATTTGTACTATATTGAATTAGCATCATATCTCAGAGACCATGGAGAATTGAACCCTAAAGCTCTCATCATCCCTTTCTTCTCTTTTTTTTACCAGCCAGACCTCGTAGCTTTTCTGCTATTTGTAAATCATTTAACAGTTTGCTTACTGCCCATCTAAGATGAGATCATCACCACTGACAAGTGCACAGTAATATCTAATTACCGGCTAAATATAGACTCGTAGTTTAAAAATCAGAATGAGTTAAGTTTAGTGCTATTTTTTTTTTAATATGGTGATAAATTATTTTGAAAATTTGTAATCATTATGTGAAATTAATTTATGTTGCAGAAAACGCATGCTTACCCACAGAAGTCTAACTGTTGCACAGTATCAGAGAAGTATGTTTGTTAAGGTCACAGTTCAGAAGAAAATTAGCCTCTTGTTTTTTAGATCATATACAGAGCTTAAACGCATCCCATGTCCTCTGGGATGACTTAAGTAAAAGTAAAATCAAATGTGTATTACATAAGAGCAAAATCTGTGTAACAGTTATCGAGTGAGGGAATGAGACTTTTATGCATGTATCAGTACCAACAACAATTACATGCTTGGGCTTCAATTTTAGAAGCAGATGGAAAATAAATAAGTCATTTGGGTAATCAAAGATTTTACTCTTTTTTTTTTAAAAAAAAACCTCACAAGCTTCATGAGAAAAAAGATCACTCACTGAGACCAATAACCTTCTACACATTGTGTGAAGAAGAAAACTCGTCAAATATGAGACTATAGAAGAAATGTATTGGAATTCAGATATAATTTTCAAAAACACACTAAGTTTCAATATATTATGGAAGTTCTTGGCAACAGAAAACCCAAGCAACACCAGCTTTCACTTTCAGGCTCCTGAGGAATCATAGAATAGAATCATAGAACTGAGACCTTTAAAAGTCTGTAGTCCAACCTCCTCTACAATGATCAGGGACATCTTCAACTAGATCAGTTTGCTCAAAGTCCTGTCCAACCTGACCTGGAATGTTCCAGGGACGGGGCATCTACCACCTCTCTGGGAAACCTGGGCCAGTGTTTCACCACCCTCATTGTAAAAAATCTCTTCCTTATATCTAGTCTGAATCTATGGTCTTTTAATTTAAAACAATTACTCCTTGTCCTATCGCAACAGACCCTGCTAAAGAATTTGTCCCTGTCTTTCTTGTAAGCCACCCTTAAGCACTAAAAGGCCACAATAATGGCTCCGCGGAGCCACCTTCCCTTCTCCGCTCCGTATAAACCCAACTCTCTCAGCCTGTCTTCATAGGAGAGATGCTTCAGCCCTCTGATCATCTTTGTGCCCCTCCTCTGGACTTGCTCCAAAAGGTCCATGTCCTTCCTGTGCTGAGGGCTCCAGAGCTGGATGCAGTACTCCAGGTGGGGTCTCCAGAGCAGAGGGGCAGAATCACCTCCCTCGCTCCTCTGGTCACACTGCTCTTGATGCAGCCTAGGATACAGCTGGCTTTCTGAGCTGCGAGCACACGTTGCCGGCTTATGTTGAGATTCTCATCCACCAACCCCCCCAAACCCTTCTCCTCAGGGCTGTTCTCAACCCATTTTCTGCCCAGACTGTATTGATACAAAGGGTTACCCCAACCCATGTGCATGACCTCGCACTTGGCCTTGTTGAACCTCATTAGGTTCTCATGGGCCCACTTCTTAAGCTTGTCAAGGTCCCTCTGGATGACATCCTGTCCCTCAGGCATGTCAACTGCAACACTCAGCTTCTTGTTGTCTGCAAAGTTGCTGAGGGTGCACTCCGTCCCACTGTCTATGTCACTGATGAAAATATTGAACAGTACTGGTCTCATCATGGACACCCGAGGGACACTACTAATTCCATCTGGACATTGAGCTGTTGTCTGCTACCCTCTGGGTGTGACCATCCAGCCAATTCCTTATCCACAGCCCATTAAATTCATATCTCTGCAATTCAAAGAGAAGGATGCTGTGGGGGATTGTATCAAAGGCCTTACAGAAGTACAAACAGATGACATACGTAGCTCTGCACTTGTCCACTGACATAGTCACTCCATCTTAGAAGGCCACTAGGTTGGCCAGGCAGGACATGCCCTTGGTGAAGCCATACCGGTTGTCTAAAATCACCTCCCTGTTTAGAAAGCAGAGTTAATTATTTCCAAATACGTTCATGAGATCGTAAGTACTCTAATTGTCAGAAGATGTTATGTTTGAGTCATAGTAACAAAACTGTAGTCATATTTAAACTTTGCAAATGAAAAATAAACTTGATTTGCAAAGGAAAAAAATCAGAAAAAAATTGAAAGATCTTGGGTTTTTTTTACTTTCTTGCCTGAATTAATAAAATAATTCATTTCGCAATCATTTAAAAAAAATCCTACAAAACAAATGAAAATATTTTATTATCCTGCTATGTAATATTTTTCAAAATAATCAAGCGAAAATAATATTTTAAATGATACTACACAGTTCTTCAAAAGAAACTATTTTTTCTTTTCCAAACAAAATGGGTAAGATGAAACAACCAAAAAAACCTGCATTTTTAACTGCAATTGTTTAGAACACTGAGCTCAAATAATTCAAATAATATCTTTCTTGCTAAAGCTTTCCAGAAAGCCCTAATAAATTCAGTTTTTTCCCCAGATTTGGAAGTGATGCTTTTATAATAGTGAGGGTCTCTGACTCTAGTTCCTTTAAGTCTTACAGTCATATTGGAGACTGATTCTCGTTGCCTCATACAAGAGCATGAATATTTTTCAGTCTTTCACTGTGGTCTCAGAGCTGTGTGACATTTCATACATATACATTCTAGAGGTTACCCTGATAGTCTCTGTAACAAAGGAAAAAACTGAACACATTCTTTGTAGATGTAAATAAAATAAAGGAATTTAATGAAGGGATTAAAGCTATTGTTGGATCATGGATATGTCTGTGTTTGAGTGTACGTTTGTATGCTATACTGAGTAGAAAATAAACAAACATATGGGCACTGGGTAGATCCATGCTTATTCCTTTTGAAAAATGAGATTTATTCCAGAATCAGCCTACTTTAACTGATGGCAGCATTAAAGTTTTCATCTTTTCTCCTTAGATGCAATTTGCCAACTTAATTTTCCTAATGTGATATTCACCCTGATATTCATTTGCATTCCCCCACAATGACTTCCCCACCTGACTGTTTATGACCTTGAACTAGTCTAAACAATCCTCTGACAAGCTCATCAGTGCTTTATGATTGTTCCTACAGAAGCAGAAACAATAGCTGAATGAAAAGTTTCAATTAAATAAGTAATCTATGCAATATTCTTTCAACCCTGAATCCCAGTTTCAGGCTTAAAAAACACACACATTGTTTTGCGATTTTTTTTTTCTTTTTAAATCTTCCAATTAATTTCTGAATTAAGCAGTAGAGTTCAATATGACCAAAACATCTGTGATATTTCCGTAGCTGTTTTAAATTACTTCCGGCTGGAATGAACATAACTCATTGAATTAAACCTTCAAAGGATGAAACCAGAATTGTACCATCTAAGAATCTTAACTACATACCCCATATCAGTTTAAATGTCCTTATAAAGAATTGAAATAACATTTGGCCATTTAAATCACATTGTTACAAATGCTTGATTCATAGAACCATAGAATGGTTCAGGTTAGAAGGGATGGTAAAAATTATCTAATTCCAACTCCCCTGCCATGGGCAGGGACACCTCCCACTAGACCAGGTTGCTTAAAGCCTCATCCAGAGGCTTTTGATTCTGCTACTCTAAACCTGAAAACTGATTAGGACCACTTCAGGTGGGGAAAGTGGGGTTCAAAGAACACAGTATCGGGACAGTAAACCAAAAATCTATAGAGAAACGGGCTCTTCAGAGGTCTGACCTCAAGAAGATGTTCCCAGGCCATTCTGTCAGAGGGGAAGCTGCAAGTGTTGGGCTCAGTGATCGAAAGCATTAAAATTTTGGGTGATATGGGTGGCTTAGAGACTGGAAACACCTACAAGGGAAAATAAATTAGCAGTGCAGCAAATTTCTGGTAAGAGATGGAAGGTGAGAAATGGTATGGTCTCTTCAAAATCTACTTCTCCACATGGGGTTTCAGATCACCTCTTTGTGGAGGATTTAGCTAAATCTAAGGTGTTGCATGGAGACATTCTGAGTTTGCTCTTATTTACTCCAATTACACCATGATTCTCTCATGCTTCATGGTTCAATGTTTACTTCCCTGGGATGGAAACCACCTTAGAGAGCAAAGCAGATGTGTCAAAGTGAGGCAATGTGTGCCCAGGTCCAGCCCCAACATGAAGTCATGGCCTGAATGAGACATGCACCTATAGAATTGCAGAATGATAGCATTCGGAAGGGACTTCGGAGGTTATCTAGTCCAACCCACCTGCCAGAGCAGGTTCAGCTATAGCAGTGAAAAAGAAACAGAAAGGAAACAGAGAGAGGTCTCAAATCCTATAGTTAAGGAATGTTTTTATATTTTTACTGCTCTGATCACCCACACTCTTTCTCTTTCATGATTATATAGCACTGTGGGTTGAGTATAAGAGACATGTGCCAGTTTGCTCCACTATAGACTTGCCCATTCCTGTATATTACATTTTCCAATGTGACATCTTTTACGTACTTAAATGCTTTTCAAAGGTCAGCTTCCTTTTTTAGTTTGTATGTATCTCTGCTCTGTCTTAGTAAAAATGGGTAACAGTATTGCCTTTCCTCACAGGACTGTCATGAAGATTACTAAATTGAAGTGTGTGAGGTCATATTTAATGTATCATAGATGTCTTCAGAGCACGTGCTAATACAAGACTGGGGAAATTAACCTGAAGTGCAGAGCACGTCTGCTTTGCCCTGATCTTCAGTAGACTACTTACCACAGTTCCTCAAGTCAGACTGCAGTATGGTGATAAATATAATCACTGAAGATATCAGACAGAGAACAGCTATTAGTAATACAAAGATAATGTGTGGTATGAGTGGAAACACTTCTAGAATCTACCCTGAAAAAAAAATTTTTAAAATACCAGAAAGGGCTTAGAAAACAGTAATTCAGCTTTCTTAGAGTGTGAAACTCATTGAACATCTTGAAGAGGAGATTAGCAAGTAACTTGGTTGAGGTCTATAAGTATGTGTTAAGATTTCTTCACTGGTAAGAGAAAAGATTGCTGATAGATGAAAGCTTGGTGTCCTGCAAAATGCAAGGTCCAGTGTAATAGTCAAATGCAGGAGCCATTGTTTGAACCAAGACAAATTCAGATTACAGGTAAAATCCAAATACTCGTCAGGGAAATAATTAAACATATGCAGAGATGCAATCGACTCACTCACCTTTACATTAAGATGAGATGAGTAATGCACACTCTCGGGAACAAAAATAACTTAATGTAAGTATTATGGTTTGTGTTACACAAGAAAACAACTTAGTTGTCAATGATGTTGTCTGACTTGAAAACATAAACACGTATTATCTATCAATCAACTATTTGGAGAATTCTCACACCATATTTAGAAACACCATGATCCAGGTGTGGCTTACTTTCACCAGCATGGCCATTTATTCTCACCTCTAACACCATATTATGCTGAAACCCTATTTGGAATCAGAGTCCCTTTCTCCCAAGCTAGCACCAAACCCATAGCAATGATCCTGCCAACAAGTAACATACCTTTTGAGTAAGATCTTTAATAGTAAATGGCATTCAACCCCTCTGCATCTCCTGCATGTGGTAGCAGAAAGTTCTTCTCTGATACATTTCAAATTGAAACATTAAATTAATCTTAGCTGAGTTTACGTCGGCAGGCGTATTTCAGCAATTTGACTGTGTATGCCTTTTGTCAAATACATTTGTCATAAAATTTTGGTAATTTCCACAAACATTCCAGAATAAATAAAATATTTTATTTGCAGAAATATCTTTGGTTTAAAGGGGAAAAAAATACCCTGATACTGTCTTTTTCAATATATTTTTAACAAAGAAATCTTAGAAGTATTGGAATGTTCTATAAAAATAGTATTTTTAAATCCAGTAAGTGCCAAAGAAGCTTTGAAGTTAAAAAATTTAACAAACACTTAACAAGCATTATTTAACAAGTAATGAAGAATTGTTTCTTCTTCATTCACATTTCAGTTACCACTATAATATTACATCTGTCCAAGAACAGCAAAAAACCTCCAAGTTATTTTATATAAAGAGATGAATAATAAGTATTCTAAAAAGATATGAAATATTTTTAAAAGATATTTAAAGAAATGCAAAAGATGAGAATGGAATATGTCTGTGGAAATAGATCTTCTTTCAGAATCAAGGTCAAAATTTCATCAAGGTCTAGGTGGCTTAAAAGAATAAACTCTGTCACTTTCACCACCAAGGAAGTGGTGTGCCCATCTGTTTTGGATTCTCAAGGTGCCACTTAGAGATGCAAACACCACGGCTGGTCTTAGATGCAAAGCTTAGACTCATGTTCCTGCATTTCGACGGAGATAGATACCTTAAAACCTCTTCAGACATATCCTCCACTTTCAATATAGAGGCAATATGTCAGTATCACAGAGAAGACTCTTGTCTTTGTATTTAGTTATCACATGCTCATACTCAGCGATCCACTTGTCATTGTGTACATAAGGTGAAAGAAAAGCACTCACTATTTCAAATTAAAATTAAATGCATTGCCTGTTCTTTTTACCCTTGGGTAATGTGGTCAGACTTGAAAGCACCATGTACTCTCAATTAAAAAAACCTATATCTAACAGCTGTTTTCCATAAGCATTAAAAAAACATTAAAATTGCCCCTTAGGAACATGCAGTCCAGACACACCACTCTGTGGCTAAGTCATACATCATTACTGAAATGGATGTGGAGTGTTGTCTCTGTTCAATAGATGTCCAAGATTTTAGATGTTCAGTCATGTTTTGTGGATTTTGTTGCAATAGTAAAGCATTTATCAACAACGACAAAAAAAAAATCACTTTCAAGTGGACTTCAAGGCTAGGCATTCACTAGCAAAACACAAGTCATAAATCAGCTTTAAAATATTATTATTTTTCTGTGAAATAGTTTCTTTTACTGATGTATCCTGGGAACTTGTTGACTTCCTTACGCAGAGTTGCAAGAGAAATATTGCACATTCCTTTGTCAAAGTGAGAGGCTTTATTGGAACAAGTTTGATGGGAGACACTTGAAGCCAGGATGGAGATTTGGTCTGACTTAAGATATTTCGACCACATAATATGTGGTCAACCCAACATCTTATGCAATAATGCTAAAGTCTTCAGGAAGAGTGGTAGAATTCATACTTTGGATGATTATGAAGCAAAACATATAGTCTTAAAAAATGAAGAAAGAACCCTACAGGAAAGCAAACTCTGTGATCATGTGAAAGTTAAAGGTCAGACAAGAATTTACTGGACAGCTGAAAGTAAGACTCAGATTTTCTGGGTCTTAATACAGTACCTTTTCCATTAGAATTTATTTCCAGTATGTTGTCACCACAAATATTTATGAGTGTGCTGGAATGTGTCCAAAGGAGTGCTATGAGAGTGATCAGAGGGCTGGAGCACCTCTCCTATGAAGACAGACTGAGAGAGTTGGGGTTGTTCAGTGTGGAGAAAAGAAGGCTCCGAGGAAACCTTATTGTGGCCTATCAGTACCTTAAGGGGGCCTACAGGAAAGCTGGGGAGGGACTTTTTAGGATGTCGGGTAATGGTAGGATGAGGGGGAATGGATTAAAACTAGAGATGGGTCGTGTCAGAATGGACATTAGGAAGAAGTTCTTCACCATGAGGGTGCTGAGACACTGGAACAGGTTGCCCAGAGAGGTGGCAGAAGCCCCATCCTTGGAAGTTTTTAAGGCCAGATTGGACGGGGCTCTGAGCAACCTGATCTAGTGGGAGGTGTCCCTGCTGACGGCAGGTGGGTTGGAACTAGATGATCTTTAAGGTCCATTCCAACCCTAACAATTCTATGATTCTATGATTATACTCTTGAACGCTTTTGTACTTTTTTAGATTTTACACTGAATAGAGATTCTGGGAACTAAAGAGCCAGCAACCCCCAGACTCTAACTGGCATATTGGCTGAAATAATAATTCAATAGAGAAAAACAAATACATTAAAAAGTATAACATAATGTGTTATCAGTTTCATTTTCTAAGGGCAATGGTAACTTGTTGCTCTTTCAACTTTTATACATACTACCAGTAAAACATTAGCTGATCCATAATACCTGGTCCTGGGTGCTCATATCCTGTTCCAAAAGACAGATAATTCACACTGGCTGAGCCCTTTTCCACTGGAGAAAAAAATATTTCTTGTTGGACCTGTATTAAGAGCTCACAGACAGACAAGAACCACGAAAGTGCTGACAAGTAGTGAGTGGCTTCCTCAGCATGCATCAGAGCTTTTAAAATTCTTCAAACATACCAGGGAAGTGTCAAAATAAGCTCTATAGTATCAGGCATTTTCGTTTGCAAAGGGCCTTTGGCAAGGTTACACACAAAGAACTATTAGAAAAATCTTACAAGTAATCATTATCACAGAAACATTGAGGTTGGCAGGTAGCTCTGGAGATCATCTAGTTCAACCCCTCTGCTCAAAGCAGGGTCAGCTAGAACAGGTTACCCAGAACCACGTCCAGCTGGGTTTTGATTGTCTCCAAGGATGAAGACTCCACAGTCTCTCTGTGCAATTCTGCACTTCTCAGAGTTGATCAGCAGAAGTAATACGGGATTCCATTGACTAGATCTCCCTTGATTGTAACAGGAACTATGAGAATTATCTTAGATGGAGATTAGTCAAGGTGATCTAAAGGCAATACTAAACTCATTTTGGAGGTCAGGATGTCAAACAAGACATTAATGGACACAAGGAGTGGGATACTGAGTCATGCTCTAGTGCAAATCAGTAGTGCCGCTTCCTTGAGACAGACTTTTTGATTGGTAAAATGAAGCTGAAGACAGAAACTGTATAAAGGCTGGATTGAACCACTAGGAATGACTAAAGAACTGCAAACTCACTTGCATACTGTGAGAGAAAAAAATAAAATGTCACATAAAAAAAAAAAAAGACTGAATGCAGTAGAAATAAAGGAAAAGAATGGCTTAGAGAAGGCAGATGTGAAGTACTGTTCTATTCAACTCAGACTGAAAAAAGACAGTGGAGTGAAATGAGAATAACAATTTGTGCTTTTTTTCTCAGATGCTCCTAGAAGTTAAGTCCATTCAATGTCTGCTCCTACTGTGGAGCTCTTTGCTACAGTAACTAGTCAGGGACAGAAAGTTACTAGGATTAGATGTGCAATTGTAATTTGTAAAACAAATAGCTTGAGCTAATTAATGGTACTAATTTTCAATTTCTGTAGCCATAAAGCTCAGGAGATGGTACTTTTCCTAATGGGTTGGTATTTTACTACACTAGATTTACTCTGTTTGTCACTGTTATGTTGTTGAAGAAACAGGATTTGTTTTTTTGTTAATGAAATTCCCTTACCAATAAATTTAATATTAACTAATATGAAATATTCCAGCATTTTTTCACTATGTTTTTCATATTACTGCTTTCTGCAGCAGCATGAGTGGTTATTTTATTCTGAGATATGTTACTTAGCTCGGGAAGAGTTTGAGCCACCTTTGTCCAAAAACATGCAGTACAAAATAAAATAACATCATGATGAGTTTAATGGTTTATTATTTTCTCTTTTCAACAATAGCTGGAGCAGCCTGGTGAAACTACTCAATATTGTTTAAAGTATCCCTTACCTTCACTTCATCTTGCTGTTTTCTCCCCTCTTTGGCTGTCTTTCGTCTCATTTTACTGCACGTAGGCCAATGGATTTCTCTAGCTCTCTGTGTCAGTGCCATATGCAATTCATTCAATGTAATAAAAAATAATTATTCTTGCAATTAAAAGGAACCACTACTTACTCGGAGTCAAATGGAAAGCTGTCCCAGCTATCCCAGGTGAAAGGCATGAAGGGGGAGAGAAACTGAATTTCTGGCTCTTTTTTCCCTTTGTTCTGTATGTCAGAGCGCAAACAGGTCCTGGCTGGCAGAACATGCTGTAGAACGGAGCTGAATTCAGCCACTACATTTCCCCATCCAAAATCAATGGGGATAATTAGCAGATGAAAGATCTGCTGGAAACGGGTAATTTTCCATGTCAGCAGGTAGATGAGGAATCAATGCGGTAGTCTCGTTCCTCTCATTTCAACAAATTTGTTTCCATTTGAGGATGTAACTTAGCTTGCCTGACCCAAAAAATATTAGTTTGGAATGCTTGTGTCTGTCTCCGAGGTAAAAACACACTGCATAAAATAGCTGGAACCAAGTGAACAGATTCCTGGGTATAAATGTTCATTTTTCCATTTATATGAGACAAAGGACCTGACCCAAGATGCGTTATTCCCTGACACATCCAGCTGTCTTGAAACTGGATACAATACAGATTATACAAATTGGGGAATGTCCTTCTTTATTCAGAGTGATCTCAATCCAGATTGGATCTATAAAGACTCTGAATTCACAATAAGGTATCTAAGACAAGAATCTCCTTATCTATGTTCCAAAATTTCCAAAAAGGTGGATATTCATTAATCCCCTTCCCTGGAAAACTGAATAGCCACAAGATGAAATAAAAAATGGTTTGACTGGGTTGGTTTGGTGGAGGGAGCTTATCAACAGCAGGTCTGAGGGATTTTAACTCAACGAACATATGAGGCCAGCTGATGATCTGTGTCATTTACAAGGAGAGAGGAATAAAGGGTCTGGAGATCTCAATGTGGGACAAACAGGGATTCCATGCCTACAAGTGAGGCACACGGAAACTCAAGATCGTGGCATTTGCTGGGCGAACAGGGACCTTCTCCTCCTCTTCCTTGCTCAGACTGGCTTGGTCATGGCAGGCAGGGGAACTTCTATCATTTGTGACTATATTGTCCATTCCTCTCTTCCTTTCCCTTCCCTTGCTGATTCTCTCTTTTTCCTCACCCATACATTTACGTGGGCACTTTAACATACAAGAATCCAACTACTCTGTGTTCCCAACCATAAAACTATGGTTGGAATCATACCTACTCAATTACAATTGAGTAGGTTTTACTTCTTTTTGTGTGTACGACTCCATTTGAAGGATGATCTCTACCAGGTAGGAATAAGAGAAAAGATCCTCTCTTCCTGTATCACTGCTTTAAATATAGAAATTTACTTTCATGGACTACAGAAGACTCAACCTTTTAGAGTCATTATAATTAAAACAATGGTAGACGTTTTGTTTCCACAATTAATCTTTCTCTTTGTGAATAGGTTTCTTGGATGTTAACCTCTCTCCTTTCCCCAAGGCAACACGTAAACACTTTAATAAATGTATGTGCTTATTAAAATGTTACCAAAATCAGATTTTTAATAGATCACTTTTCCAGTTCACTCACAAGTTTTTAAAAAGGTCACAGGAAACATAAATTATTTTTATTTATTTATTTATTGTCCTGTCTTATTGCTGCTGCCAAGAGAGCAGGGAGCTGAATTGCAATTGTCATCATTATGAGCAGTAAAATTAAACATGCATATGTAATGTATTTAAATTTACATAAATTGAATATTTAAAAAAATGAAAGTCTGAGGGAGCAGGTCTCCTTTGTTCAGAGTAAGCCCTGCCCTTCTCTTCAACAAGGATTTCACAAATAATTATGAACCGCTATTTATAATAAGTCTGGGTGTTATAACAATTCGGACTTAGAGGCAGAGGATATTTCCTGGTCAACACAATGCTTTTCCTTAATTAAAAAAGGGGGCAGCTGGCTATGGTTCTCTCTCTTTCCAGATTGATAGTAACCTTTGAGCAAAAATCCCTCTCTCTCCTCTTCTTTCTTTTCTTCTTTTCACTGTTTGTTTGAGAGGGGTGAAGAGTACAGGTAAGTCAGGTTGCACTGCATCACACCCTGTGGATACCAAAACACCTAGCCCTTATTTACCAAGGCAGAATTCTAACCTTTTTCATGAGCCCTTTTTCCACAATCAGGTTTGGTTGTCTCTGATTTATCTGAGTTTTCATCAAAGCTTGGATGAACCTGGTCACAAAATGCCACTAAGGAAAAAGGTTTCTGTCTGTTTAAATTTCTCCTTTCCCCATCTCTGAGAAACTATGTCTTGAATCTTAGAACAGGTGAGAAAGGAGAGGTAAGGTGGTTGAGGAGAGGCTGCAATTCTGTTTATAGTTATGGGGATCCTTCAAATGGAGTCCTTTCAGTCAGGGGGCTATGGCAGTCAGTGTAGACCCTGATCACACCTAGATAAAACTAATTTTATTAATTCTGAAGATCTCTGGTACAAGAGATCAGGAGAACAACAGATGTTTCATCTGTAATCTTCATCTCTTCAAAAGAGGCATTATGTTATGTGATAGATACACCCATGAACTTCTCTACAAAGGTAAACATCATCCAGGAAAAGTGAGTGATCTCAGACCGTCCACTTAACACAGGAACATATTTGCCCCTCTAATACTATATGGTGGGATCTGGAAGGACCCAAGAGAGAAGAAATACAAAGCTTAGGAGTCTGCAAAATGACTTTTCATTTGGTTTGGTTTGGTTTGGTTTGGGTTTGTTTTGGGTTTTTTTGTGATGACAAGCTTGTTCTGGTTAATGTTGCTTGATAAAATTTCATTATGATCCAGAATAGGAGATGATCAAGGCCAAAGAATGGCAATTATTTAGTGAAATTTTAAGTTTTTTTGTGTTTGTTTTGTGTTTGTTTTTTTTTTTTTTTCCTAGGACTTGATCTGTGACTGTACTTTAAATTCGGGTCACCTTCTTTTTTTTTTTTAAAAAGAATCTGCTAAATACACCATGAACAAACAATGAAATTGTAAAATGACAATGGAAAATAAGCATGCTTTGTTATAGTGGGTGGACGGATCACAGGAGCAGAAACTTTATCAGTTTATTAGCAGCAAAACTGGCTGGAAATATTGCTACAAAGGTATCTCCAGGGCGATCTTCTGTATAACTCTTAACTGAAGAGTTCCTGTCCCTCCTACTAAGGCATATAACACTGGGCAGTAGCTGAGGAGATTCTGGGCTCATTGGACCCACTGGGGCAGCTACCATGTCCAGAATAGTTATTTTACATTACAGAAATGTTAACTATTATTGAAACAAATTTATTGACTTTTGACCAAGGTGTAATGTCATGTGAGTCTTGCATAGGGGTTTATGTATTTATTTATTTATTTTAAACCATGATTAAGAATGCAAGAAGCAATTTCTCAACTCTAAACGAAACACTTATTCAAGACACTTCATTTAAAATTAGTCATGCAGGGGTTTTTTTTGTTTTTCCCCTGCTGGATTTCACCCTTTGACTGGGGAAAAGAGCGATGCTTTGTGCTTAAAAGTTGGTAAATTTTGGCTGAGTGGGAGACGGTCTGCACTTCTGATGAATGTTATGAGTCCTAAAGTGACTCTGACAAGGTGCTCTTAATACAGGGAGCAAAGCAAGCCTAAACTGAGCCTTTGACAATAATTCCGATGGAGACTAATGGCTAGAAAAGTAGTTTCTGTAAAATTAAATTTTAATTGGAAAATTCAGCAAATTAGATCAATCTGTGTTTCTACTCGAGGTGGATCAAGAAATAAGGGTGATTCAGATAGTCTTCTCAGCCTTGACAGCTCAATACTGCAGTGTCTATGTTTGAGGACCAGAAGGTGAAACTGGTCACAAAGGAAAAACAAATTGTGTCTGGTTTCACAGTCCAAGCTGAGGGAAATGCAATATGGAAAAGAGAAAATCAAATGGAAGAAAAATAATTAGAATTATCAAATTATATTTTCTTACACCTCCAGTTCTTAGTGCACTGCCTCACTGGCAATGAAAACATACAGCTGTATATGTAGATGCAGAACAGAAAGGAAATCCTGTTCTAAGCACTGAATGAAGCCTGCTTAGGTTTGCTTGTCTGCTTATAACAGCTATCACCCTTCACGAATACAGATACATTTGTCTCCCTTTATTCCTTCCCCTTCCTCATTTATGTCAAGAACTCAAAAATCTGTTGCCAGTCATTCTGAAAAAAAAAACCAGCTTATTCTTATACTTGCAGTGAGTTGCTGGGTAGAAAGGACAGAAAGTTGTCAGAGAACCGCCTGCAGTAACAGCAAAGTTTCACCAGAAAGAGTTTGGACACCATCTGACTTCTGCAAAGAGTGTCTAAGTGGTCTTGAGCACTGTGTCCCTTCGCAGGAGGAATCTGGAGACCTCGTAGACGCCTGTATGTGACTCTGAGAAAAGGCTGTCCTAAGATAATATTGATCCAAAAAGATTCAGTGACAAGCCTATGCAGGTTGTCGGATAACATTTCTGTGGCTTATTTGCCTTTTACAAGGAATAAGTGTATTCTTACAACTCAGACGCTCCCCCAGAATCCTCTCCAAGCCTCTGGGCTTCCTACTGATAAGTGCATCACAAAGGAGAAAAGTAAGAAAAAGAAAAAAAGATAACTCTGTTCCCAAAGAGTGCTTGATGCACGTAGACAGGCACAGATGGTGGATGAGGCAACAGTGACACCGTACTTCACTGTAGCTTACACACGCTGATCAGTAGCAGAGCTGAAAACAAACCCATGGTTTCCAGAACATCATCTTTCTGTCCTACCCTGGGCACAGTGGGGTTCTTCCTACAACTCCAACCAGCCTGGACCACAGATATCTCAACCCTCCTGCTACTGGTGGCCACAGCCCCACTCCGAACACACCAGTGCCCCTTCTGCAGCTTGTTATCACTAATTTATTTTTGTAAGAGTCTGCTACATCTCAGCCTGTGGTGCCAGCAGAGGTGCCATGGTGTCAAGGCACAACTGTTGTCCGTGTGCCATGTTTGTGCTGCAGGTAAATGAGGACTCCTCACCCTGGGGATGACAATACTGTGCTCTTTTGTAACTCTAAATCATTAAAAAAAAAAAAGAAAAAAGAAAAAAAAAATGGTCACATAGTAAATATCTGAGAGACCTGCTGCATTTTCAGTATCGGACCTGATATTCGGATGAGGTTTTCTTTAGCAGCCCTTTGTCTATACCCACAGGCACAAATCAACATTCCTCTTATAAAAGAAACAATTGCTTTCGTGACTGCCAGAATTAGTTTCAGTTGAGTTTAGCAAGCAACAGTGACATGAATCGCATAGTGAACTGAGTGGAGACTTCTCCGATTTCTAATTCCCTCCTGGCTGAATGAAGGGAGGGAAGGGAATGGAAGGGAAGGGAAGGGAAGGCAAGGCAAGGCAAGGCAAGGCAAGGCAAGGCAAGGCAAGGCAAGGCAAGGCAAGGAAAGGGAAGGCAAGGAAAAGGAAGGCAAGGCAAGGGAAGGCAAGGCAAGGCAAGGGAAGGCAAGGCAAGGCAAGGCAAGGTAAGGCAAGGCAAGGGCAGGCAAGGGAAGGAAGAAAAAATAGAAGAAAGGTAATCCTTGCCCCAGACAGTAGGTTTCATTTTTAATAATATCCTCCCAGGCTGTGATTACCATCTAACTTTGGATAGGACTCTTTTTGAATTATTCAGGGCAATTTGTACTGTAATCATATGCTTGTTAATAAGGCTGCTTGCAACTTTTATTCAAAAGAGTTTTGCTTCTCTGCCCTGAAGCTGCTACCATCAAGGTCAGAGATAGTCTCTGTGAAACAATCTGTTTCTCAGCACTATGCTGAAAACAGCAAGATGCTCGGTAACTTGCTGTTCAGAAGAAGATCAGTAGAGACCATGTAACAAGAAGTGGGCAAATGTCAAAAGACCCCTGCTTCTCTCCTATTCAGGAACGTTGGGGCATTTGCCATATTGGATCATTATGAATTTTAATTCGAACGAAAGACTCTTGAGTTATAATCAAATGGAGTACAGCTTGTCTTAGTACCTACCACACTGGCAAGGATGATGGTTATGCTCTTGGCTCCTTCATTCACTGGAAATATAATCCCACCATTTTACCCTCACAAAGTAGGCTATATCTTTCCTCCTCAGTAGAGTCAATCAGAAATTGCCTTAAGGGTGGAATCCAAGCTTCATTCTGGTTTTGTCCTTATTGCTTGCCCGTCTTCAGGACAAGAACTGAGGTGAAATAGTTTCTAACTGATAAAATTTATCAAAAGTATCCCATTATTTAGGGTGAGTTATGTGAGAAACCCTTTCTCTCTGTTTCAGTAGGTCTACATCATTGTCCTTACAAAATCCATAGCACAAATGAAGAAAACATCATAAAGATTTCCAACCCTGGAAAAAAGAGGTTGTTTTTGGGGTTTTTTGTTTGTTTTTTTTTTTGATCACTTGCAGACTGATAAAATACAAGGCCTTACAGCAACTTAGTCATACAGTTTACCCCATATTTTCTCCTGCCGCAATCCACCAATAGTTGACACAGGCAGGCTTATAAAGCCCTGCATGGTATTTCGCAAATCTAAATTGTTGAGCCTCACAGGAAGCAAGCCTCCCATTGAAATGTCAGCACATTGAAATTACAGTTTTAATGGGTAGCTTTCAAGCAGCAGCTTTCACATGTCAGTTGTGCCTCACAGCAATAAGAAACAATGAGAAAAAAATAACAAAACCAAAAAAATAATCTGTGTCCATTTGAGATGAAGGTCAACTGGCAGGTGACACTGAGTGATGTCTCTTAATTAAGTTTTTTTACCGGGCACTGTGTTTGTTATCTTTGTTCTTGCTATTTTACTATTTTTGTTACAGAAGTAATTACATGTGCTACTTGAGATTAGGGACACATTTGTGCTGGGGATGGTACAAATTCTTAACAAATCAGCTCTGATCACAAGACCTTACAATCTAAGGAGATTAAGAAAGAAGCAGAAGCAGAGAAGGTGAAGTGATATCTCCCAAGCCACTGCATGACTCCAAGATAAGAACTGTGCAGATAATGGGATTTTTGGTTTGGTGGACAGAATGGGAAAAAAACCCACCAACCCTCCACACTCCCCCCATGCACACAAATCAAAACAAATAATTTTGGGTCCAATTTTTCATATATTTCAAGGTGAAAAAAGCTAACACAACAAAAAATAACAAAAGTTTTTGAGACAAACAAAGCATACCATTGTGTTGTTTAGGCTATGGAGTTTCTTTTAAAAATGAAATTTATTTTCACCTCAAAGCAGATGCATTCTTTCATAAAGAAACATTTTGATTTTTCTGAAAAATTCCCTTCATTTATTTTTTGAAACTCTCTGTCTAATGTGACTCCCATAATTTCCACAGGTTACAAACCCTATGTCACATACCCTTCCAAATATTTTTTTAGTATCTTATGACATCTTTGGAACTATCGTGGCCTTTGATGACAATTGCCATAGAAACCCTTTTTAAGGCTTGACATATTTATCTCGTACCTAAGGATGCCCAAACAGACCCTTGCTTTTGCTAAACTTCCACAGCGAAAATACCAAAGAAATCTTTCATTGCTTCAGAAGAGCAAAATCGGGCTGTGTGTCTGAGTTTTGTAATGATCATAAATGTACAAATAGAGAGGGTTGAGCTGGCTCAGACTTGTAGTCTCTAAATACATTAGAAACATTGTAAGGCACTGTTCTTCATTTGAAGACTCGCTGAGCTATTACATTAACTGGTTTGTTGTCCCAATATCAACAGACGCTCCTGGGTTATATTAAATATGGAATATGTTCTTAAAGGTGCTTACACTCTGGCTGGTTTTAAAGGTGGTAAAGTGTGGAGGCCACCCAAAGAGAAAATCTGATGGTATATATTTTTTTCTCTCCCTCCATCTTTCTCATGCTGCAGATTTGATGACCCTTTTTGTCCATGGCAGTGCAAAAGGCCACAACAAATGGATGAATAAATAAGCAAAAAAACCTTTCTATCTTCCTAGTGTATAATTTATGGAGCCTGCACAAGGTCAAACCTCGAAGTAGTGTAATAATGGAAAAAAATTCATTTATTCTCACTGAGAAAATAAGGCTTCTTTTATAATTATTTTCCCTGAAAAAATAAACAGATAAATAAACAAAACTAAAACCATTGCTAATCTCCCCTTCCCCCCTCAAAAAAAAAAAAAAAAAGCTTTGAAAAACCTACTGTTTTCCAGAAAACAAAGGGGGAAAAGGGACAAGAAGCTTCTCCATTTTAGTTGGCATGGGAAAAGCCGGGGGAAGATCCTATCTTGGAGTGCAGCAGTCATTTACAGGCTGGGAGACTGGAAGAGGCAGTGAGATTCTGTTTAAAATGCCCAATATGTGGGAGCTCCCCACATTTGCAGGCACCTTTTGAATTTGTTGGGTCTGTTCCCTGAGGAAGGGGTAGCCAAGGCTTATGTAGATAGGTAGTAAAAGCTGCAAAGAGGCCCCCGTGGAGCACTGGCTGCCTGTAGAACTTTTAGGGGGCTTTAGCCCTCCCTTCAGTAACTGATGAAACATCCAGAACGAGCGCCAATTTGGTCTGGTGAGGATGAACCACATCCCAGGATGCTACAGTTTCCTCCACAGTTGTAAGGTGTAACATCCATCATTTTCTGGTCCTTGGACTACCACAGAGGAGCCTGGATGCTGCTTTAAACTGGCTGTTTGCCACCAGTCACTAAGCAGCTGGGTGCCAACTAGGGTAAGAAACATAAGGTATGGGGCTAGGGAAATTTGTGCTTTTTCTGTGCATGTTCCTCACCTTTTCTTCCGTGCTATGAGTAACTGCAACTGAAGTTTGAAGAGAGCTCTAAGTTTTCCAGCATCTGAGGGAAAAAGCAGGACATGTGGAAAAAAATCTAACAACAATGAGACTTATAACTAAAGGAATAAATTATATTCAAAGTGAGAGACTACATTGTTTAGCTCATTGCCCAGTGAAAAATGTCATCCCAGAGTTGCTTTTCTCAGTCTTTTGTCAAGGGCTGATTCTCAAGGTTTTACCAAAGCCTCAGAGGAAACTCCCCAATTTGAAGGTGAGACCTGATTTACTGTGCTTCTCCTTTTAGTCATCAGAAGGACGTGGCTATGTTTTGTCGAGACTTGTAACTCCCTGGTTCATCCCAGTGCTTTATTCTATCTGTCAGCAGTAGAGCTATGTCAGTAATTGATGTTTAAGTTCACTGACAAAAGCATTTTTTTTCATTGTTTCAAGGCCAACCTGCAACATTTTTTCCCCAACAGCATAACCTCCAAACAAAAAATCTTTTCAATCAAATTAAATATTTAATTTTCAAGGCCATGCTTCTTGTTCTTTCTGTTTCTTATTACTACATTTAGGCGAACTTTGTGAAGAAAACTCACTGGGAAATAGAATTTTGAATTGAACAAATGAAACAATGTTTCTTCTTCTCCAAATTTCCAGTGCTTTTTTTTTTTTTTTTTTCTGTTCCAGTGAAATAAAGCGATCAGGAATTAAATGAACAGTCTTTCAGGGGTGGAGATCTTCAAAACAAGGTCTAACTCCACAGAGGTATTCAGTAACTAATGTAATTGTTATTAACTCCCATTAAATGTAATGGCTTAAGCATTCAGATAGGAATTGTTAGCTTAAATGTGTTTGAAAGTCTCTGCCTTTGAACTTTGGCCCATTGGTCAGAAATAGTTTTGTCTTATTTTAAGGAAGGATTGTCTGCTGCTGCCCCCAGCAGAAAAAGGTCATCCTTTTTTCTGCTCTCCAAATAGTGATGTGTAACAACGATCTTTCTCTGAAGGGCATCTGGGGAAAATGCATGCAGACAGCAAAACATGTTTTATTCATGGCACTCACCAACAGATAAGTTCCATTATCTTGCATTTTAGCTGCCTTTTAAGCCATTCCTATGGGCAGAAGAGTGAATTGCATTTTCCCCTGCTCGGCCCATCTGTTAACTCAACAGCAAAAGTGGAGAACGAGTGCATGGGATTTCTCAGCAGGACTTTTCGGCTCAGGTGTTTCTCCTGATGAGTCTTGTCTATGTAGGAAGGACATAAAGCACCACCAGTGATAGGAGAATCTAATGTGACTGCAGTGTCATGTCTTGGTGTCTGCTCTTGTACATTTACACTGGTTTAATATCTGTTTTGTAGTTCAAGGCTCTTGCTGTTCAGTAATTTCTTCTCCTCTTGTTAGTAAATCATGATCCATCTTGCCCTGTGTTGCTAAATCACTCTTGTCATTCAGAGCTCTCTGAAGGTGGAAGAATGCCTCTTGAAACTAATTGAGCCTGTAATTAGCATGGGAGCTACAGAGTATTTCATCACTGAGATGCTGGCTAAGTTGAGCAGGTTGTGCTGGGTACTGGAATAAATGGTGTTGGAGGTACTGCGCAGCAGCCAAAAGTTTCATTCCCCAGGTCAGTCATGGCTTGCCACATTTCCCAGATCTGATGGTGAAACTTGTCACCGGAATCTGTGAATGAAGGTACATTTTTTTCCAAAGTAATCAAAGATATAGATTCCAAGTGATGTTGTAACTTTGACAGAGTAAGATGTTTGGGTGTCCTAGCACTTAGGGCTGTCTCAGGTCAGGTTACTGGAGATCGACTACAGGAAGTCCAAAACCTGAAATTCAAGGTCTCACTTGACTTTCTGAGACTGATGATTTCTTCTTCAAGAAAAAGACCAGGAATTTGAAGCTACTTGTTGCACCAAGCAGGATTTTTTTTCCCAGGTGCAACTATAATTTTGTTTTTCATTGAAAAGATACAGGAATGTATTTAGCACCTACAAATGATGCTGGCAAGTGAGACCACTGTTCTTTGACCAGTTCTGTGTTTGTTCTTTGAAGGCATTTCAAATCTCACAATTTGGAGTGGTAAACGCTCTAAACCTCTCTAATTCTCTGCATCACTCCTATGCTGTTCTTTGTGTCCTTTGCAACAATTGGATGCAAGCTACAAGTTATTGTTGGAAAACTTGTCATTAGCAATTAGGCATAAACATGTCTGATTGATTAGATATTTGCAGTTGATTCTTTTTTCTCTCTCCCAAAGAGACAGAAGAAATTTCTGAATCCCAGATGACTATTCAGTTATATCCTCAAGTCTTTTGTTTTGATCAGTAGCAGAATCTCTGTATAGATAAAAGCTTCATAACTCAATGTAAAGGTTGACCTCCATGTATCCAAAGAGCTCAACATTTCAGTCAGGCTTACTGATGAACAGTTTTTCTTTTGTTTTGTCACATGCACATCTGTACTTATATGTGATACTCAAATAAGTAATCTTTTCTTCCACAAATATATATACTATATATATTCTATTTGTAGTACTCTGGAGACAGCAAAAATTTTTTTCCAGGGATGCTGAACCCACAATGATGCGTAATGTTATCTGAACTCGAGAGACACTTATGTGAATCCTTAAATAAATTATATTCTTTCTCTTTCCTTCTTGCAAATTTTTTTCTCCCTTGTTGTGGTTTAAGTCCAGTGGGCATGAGCCCCACGCAGCCACTCACTCCCTCCCCTCTAGTGGGATGGGGGAGAGGATGAGGAGGGTAAAAGTGGGAAAATGTATGGGTTGAGATAAAAGCAGTTTAGTTGGCCAAAAAAAAGCTGTGCACACAAGCGTAGCAAACTAATGAATCCATTTGCTACTTCCTATCAGTAGGTAGGTGTGCAGCCATCTCCAGGAAAACAGGGCTTCATCTTGTGTAATCATAGAATCATAGAATCATAGAATCATAGGGTTGGAAGGGACCTTAGTAGATCATCTAGTCCAACCCCCCTGCCAGAGCAGGGCCACCTTAGAGCAGGTTACACAGGAACGCGTCCAGGCGGGTTTTGAATGTCTCCAGAGACGGAGACTCCACCACCTCCCTGGGCAGCTTGTTCCAGTGCTCTGCCACCCTCAAGGTAAAGAAGTTCCTCCTCATGTTTAGGTGGAACTTCCTATGCTCAAGTTTG
>VXBO01003302.1:71055-91819 GCA_013400135.1 Rhinoptilus africanus
GGCCCAGCAATGACATCCGCCAGCTCCTTCAGCACCCTCGGGTGTATCCCATCAGGGCCCATGGCCTTCTGAATGTCTAACTGACCTAACTGATCCCTCACTTGGTCCTCCTCCACCCAGGGGAAGTCTTCCTCTTTCCCTGTTACTTTCCCCAAGGCCTGGGGCTCTTGAGGGCTGGGCTGAGCCGTAAAGACCGAGGCAAAGAAGGCATTCAATAACTCCGCCTTCTCCGCATCCTCCGTCACCATGGCTCCTGTGTAGGTCAACAGTGGTCCCACAGCTTCTCTGGTCTTCCTTTTTTCTCCAACGCAGGACACAGCTGAGCCCCTCAGCCAAGCGGGGGTACCAGGGAAAAAAGAGGTTTCTGAAAGGGCAAAAACACTGCATGATAGTATGAGGAGTGAGGAAGAACCCTGGGAACAGCAAGGCCAGAGAAGGAGGGGGAGTTGCTGGAACTCACTCAGCCATGGCCAGCTGCCAGCTGCCCACTTGGCTGTTCAATCACTCCCCCTCCTCAACAGGTCAGGAGGGAAAGTAAAATGAGAAAAGGTTGAAACAAAGGCTGGGATGGGCTGTGTCCAGCACAGGGCAGCCCTGGCTTCTCCTCACAGAGGCATGGACAGACTGTGTAAGTCATCAAAACACACAGTTACAGAACCAGAGAATCACAGAACGATAGGGGTTGGAAAGGACCTCTGGAGATCATCTACTGCAACCCCTCTGACAGAGCAGGGTCACCTATAGCAGGTTGCACAGGAACACATAGAAGTGGGTTTTGAATATCTTCAGAGATGGAGACTCCACGACCTTTCTGGGCAACCTGTTCTAGAGCTTTGTCACCCCCAAAGGAAAGAAGTTCCTCCTCATGTTCTGATGGAACTTCCCATGTGCAAGTTTGTGCCCATTACCTCTTGTTCCCTAATCATCTTTGTAGTCCTACAATCCACAGGTCTTGCAATGGGAGCAGCCACAGTGATGACATTTTACTGTGAAAGCACTGAGCCAGGAAAGACCAGAACCTGAATTTCTCTCCCTGATCCTGAATTGTTTCTAGTGTCTACCCAGTATTAACTACATTAACTGCCAGGGCAAGTCTAACTCGAAAGGAAAGTTTTGTTAAGCAAACGTATTAACCACTCAGCTGCAGTGATGTATCCCCGGACTACTGAAAGTGAAACATATTCTAGTCTAGATGTGCTTTATATTGATTTGTATTGCAGATTTTACTGTGTATTTCTAAAACTTGTTTCACCACATTGCTTCTGTGGGGATAAGCCATGACTGACAGAGTTAAACCCGTAAAGCTTTTGTGTGCGGGCAGACTTTGAGGCACCCACCCACCTTCCTACCCATAAGCCAGCAGATGCAAACTGACAAATGTTGTCAAGTCAAAACTAGGAAATGTCAAGAAAAAGGACATGAAGAAACACCTGATTTCTGTACCACAGCAAGTATGAGAGTGGTAGCCAGTAAAAGAGGAATAACAACAGAGGCTGAACTCTGCCCTGTGGATCACCATTGTCTGTAATATGTATCTTAAGAATTACATTGGATTTCCATTGTCATAGATTTGTCCAGGTGTTAAGAGGTGTATTCCCTGACCAACAGAGTTGTGTGGTGGCAGCAGCTTCCAAAAAAAAAAAATGCTTACCTGTATTGGTGTCATTGTGCAATTACTAGAGCATGGTACATTTACTCCACTGGTTTAAAGCACAGTTGGTTTGTGTAGCTGCATCCCATTCTCAGAGCCTTTTGTCAGTTCACCACACTCTTAAAGTGTTGACATTGTCATGCTTTTGAAGAAAGGAGAATTCACTTTTAGTTGCAGCTGTGATTTGGGCTGACCTCCTCTCCTCCCTCCTCAGGCAATTCATATAGTCTCACTACCTGCACTTCATGAGAACACCCAGTTAATTATTCATGGAGAGATGAGGCCTTTAAACTCTTGTGTCTGGCTCTTGATTGCATCTGGTAAATTCATTCCTCTTTGATGGCATTAAGTATTTTGAATAATTAATATGGTAATTTATCTCAGGCTGAGGAGTAAATGTTACCTTCTGGGAGGAGTGTTGGAAGGGGAATACTCTTTAGGGCACTTTTCCCAATTCCTTTAATGTCAACATGGTACTTAACTTAAGTGCCTGTCTGACAGCTATTTGCTTCCATGAGACTCCAGTGCAAGCACAACTGGGAGAAGAAGCACTACATGCACAAGCATTCATTCTTACAGTATGCTTTTAATTGACTGAAAAACAATTAAAATGTCTGTGACATCAAAAATGTGAGAAAAAAAAATAAATCTGATCAATCACAGACTTCTCTAATCAATGAAAATTTTTAATGTGAGTTCTTCAGAAGTAGAACTGAATCCCAGGATCAGACTCTGCTGAGAACACTATTTTACAGTACACTCTTGGAAACTTAATTCATTTGGGATTTAATTGACCTAACAATGACTTCTGAACCTTCTTGTCCAGCTGAGAGGAAAATAATCCCATCCGTAATGGATATCAGTATTGGGATGTATTTGTCTTTTCTCATTATTTCAATTATAATGCATTTAGTAATCAGAACCATTCGTTACTTATGGATTTGCTTTCTTTCTGCCTTTTCTAGATTGGTATTTATATCCTTCAGGTACTCCTAGCATAATTTGCAAACCCTGAAGTCATCAGTAAACCGAACAGTTACACAAACCAATCAAACATCTTTAACCAAAATAACTCTTTCTTTGATTTGAAGACTCTTTTTGTCTTGTGAGGTCACGCCAATACTAAACATTCAGACACCGGAATAAAAAATTGTAAGGACAAAGAGGAATCACTAAATCACTTTTCACTAGAAAGATGTGTTAAAGAATCAGGATTCCTCCTAAAAATAGACTGAAATAACCAGTGGTGGTTATATACAAGTCAAAGCTTAACTCGTCAAAATATTTTCCATTGTTTCATGACTTCCCTTTGGGGGTTTGGCTTCTGATAGATTTTTTTTCTTCTCTAAGCTGATCTCATCTTCTTTTCACTTATTTTTACTGGCACTTGAGTCTATTTCAGATCTGTTTCCTCCAGGACTGTGTATAGTTTTTGAGGGCAGAAATAAGAACTGATGAGACCATTTCTTTCAAAACTAGAGAGGTGGAGGTGATTTAACCTTCTCTACTCATTGGATATGTTTTTCCAGGTAGGGTTTGAGGCGTATTATTTCTGAGGTTAGACAGCAATATTTCATGACCAACTATAAAACTTTGATGTCTGCCAGTGTCTACAAAGTACCTTCAGTCCCACAGCATGGCTTTAGTACAGCTAGATCTGGAATATAAGCTTCAGCTAAATGGTCATCTAGATGACCTAGCTACCTAAGTCTCAAAAACGGTGCAATTGTGGATTATAGGTAATAGTTCTAATTCATGTTTCTTTTGTCTTTACTGTTTTCTTAAAACCTTGCTATTTTACAGTTTATGCAGATCTCCGTTCTGCCAGAACTCCTATCATCTCCAGGAGTAGAGTTATTCAATCAATGCCAAAAATACACAGCAGAATTGAGCAGATCTGAAGGCATCTGTATCTCCAGATATCTTCCAGCTTGCTTTCTTTGCTACAGGATTCCCATTTCTTTCCTGAGATGCCCATTTTTTGCTTCAGAGATGGATTCCACTATATAAACAGCTGAGCTGTGAGGACATAGTCACTTGTTAACTAAAATGTCTTGGGGCTCCTATTCAAAGATAAAAATTCTGAAAGATATTTATATGTCTGTTTTCCCACAATTAAAAGCATTTAATATCTAGTGTTATCTTAAATAATTCATTAGTGCTCGATATGCCTAATACCTTTGTTGAGAATGCCAATAAATGAGGTTAAACGGGTTTCGTGCTGATTTCTTGTACTTCTGTTGGTTTAAACCCTGATAAATATATGTTTTACCAGACAGGAAAATAGCATTAGGGAAATGCTTTTTAGTCAATGAAATGAGAGGCATTTTCCTTTCTTTGTAACAGTAAAGATAGCCTTTCCTCTTTAACTTTATGTGTTTCTTTGAATTACAGCTGATGAATTTGGATGAGGAACTGGTCCTTAAGGACCAAGCTGTGAGGATCAACTCAATGGCTTCTAAATTCAACTTAAAAGACAGCTTTCAGTGGGATATGACTCTGTGTGTGCATATTTGTTTGTGTGCTGCTAAGCAGTAAAATAAAATCAATGTCTTAAATTATCAGAAAAAAATAGAAAAAAACCCCATTTTAAATAAATATAAATAAATACCTGCTTATCTTCACTTTAAGACCATCTGTCCCACTGGTTACTTAGGATACATGTAAATGGATATCCAAATATTGACCGTGTATTTTGCAAATATTTCAGCCTGTAGTTTGTAGCTGTCTAGAAGCAGCACAATAACTTTGCAGATGATGAGAGTGGGAAATGTCTCCTTCTCTTAACCTATGGCCCTCCTTACTGTCTTTAGAGCTTTCCTAATATGGAACGTGATTCTCACACAGGGAATTTATTAGCCCAGCATCTTCTTTCTGATTTCCCACATGTTGCTTGTAATTGAATCTGACACCAGAAGGAAATACAAGACATCCTTGGAAAGGTTCACTAGGAAGACTGAGAAACGCAGAGCATGGGATAATAAAGAATAATACATACTGGAAAGGACCTCTATAGGATTTCTGATCCAAACTCTGACTGAAAGCAGGTCTAAATTACAGTCTGTCCACCTCCTCCTATACCTCCTTGATTTGGCAACTCAACATCTAAGCTGAGGTACATCTCTCACATGTGAAGCCACCACTACCTCCAACAAGTCACCAGGCACTTGCTCCATCTGGTGTGAGACTTAGGCCACTGCACCCTCCATCCAGCGCTCTGGCTGAAGCCAGTGAGGAGCTTGCCAGGAGGAGGCTGGAGCAGTGGTTCCATCTATTGCCAGGGATCATGTTTGTTTAGACTCCTTCGATCTCACACTATCTTAATAAGCAATTAAATGCACACCACAACACTGACTACCAAAGTCCCCATTAACCGATCCTGAGAACTGTGCTTCTGCTTAGCAGTTTTATATGTGCATCCCAGTAGCACCTGCATAAGAACCCTGGTATTATCTAATGAGGAATTAGTTACAAAGGGTGGGCATTCCTTCATCAAAAAACAGCAAAGCAGGAAACAACTAGCATCAGCTGTTTGCAACATTTGACTCTATAAGCAACCCTTTAAGTTGTAATTTACACAAAGCTGTGTGGTCGACATGCTGGAGGGAAGATATGCCATCCAGAGGGACCTAGAGAGGTTGGAGTTGTGGGCCCATGCAAACCTCGTGGAGTTCAATCAGGCCAAGTGCAAGGTCCTGCTCCTGGGTTAGAGCAATCCCAAGCACAAATACAGGCTGGTCAGAGAATGGATTGAGAGCAGCCCTGAGGAGAAGGACTTGGGGGTGCTGGTGGATGAGAAACTCATCATGAGCTGGCAACATGCTCTCAGAGCCCACCTGAAGTACTACCTCCAGTTTTGGAGCCCTCAGCACAAGAAGGACATGGACTTGTTGGAGCAGGTCCAGAGGAGGGCCATGAAGGTGCTCAGAGAGCTGGAGCCCCTCTGCTGTGAGGACAGGCTGAGAGAGCTGGGGTTGTTCAGCCTGGAGAAGAGGAGGCTCCAAGGAGACCTTATAGCCCCTTCCAGTATTCAGAGGGGGCTCATAAGAAAGATGAGGAGGGACTCTTTATGAGGGAGTGGAGTGACAGGACGAGGGGTAATAGTTTTAGACAGAGAGTAGATTTAGAAGGTAGATTTAGACTAGATGTTAGGAGGAAATTCTTTACTGTGAGATTGGTGAGGCACTGGAACAAGCTACCCAGAGAAGCTGTGACTGCCCCATCCCTGGAAGCGTTATCTTTCAGGAAGTAATTTTGTTGCAACTTTTTAGCATTTAGACTAACACAATTATTTTATTTTTAAATGTTATTAAGAATAATATAATTGAAATCTCAGTAGTATTCATATCAGTATCTTAAACATCAATTTATAAGAATATTTTTTTAAGATATAATTTCTTTGACCAGTATCTAACCATGCAGCATTTTCATGTCTTGTAAAAAATAATTTTACTCAAAAATATGTGTTTGCCAGTAGCATTTAAATTAGATGTAAAGCAGTATTTATGATCCCTTCCAAATAAAATGAAATCTTCAGTTCTTTTGCTACTGTGCTGGAATAAACAGGCTAATTTATACCCCTTGAAAAAGCAATTTTTTAGCAAAATGCTGATCCTAACACTGTATTTGCAGAAGCTCAACTGTTTATCAGCTTCGCCCACAGACACTGTGCGGGGCATATGTAGGACACATTGAGTGGCTGGAATTAGCAGAGCCATTTGTGAACTGCATATAAATGTATCATTTGCACATAATTCTCTGTGATAATAGCCAAATTAGGGAAGGTGATAGCACCATCATTTTTTTTCCAATTGATGTTTATGTAAGTTATTACTTTATCCAGTTCTTGTACTTCTCAGAGCAGAAACAAAACCAGAACAAAGCCGTCTTTAGACATATTAGCAATAAATGGTTAAAAATCTGGACTTCAGTGTATATTAGATTATGGGAAGTTTCTTTTTTTTTGAGAACTAGAAGGGATATTTTGCTCGCACCCACTCTGGTTTAAACCCCTGATTAAGCACTTCCTTAGCCTTATGGATGTCAGTGTATCTAAGTGCTTGCTGAACTGTTACCATCTAAGCTCTTTCTTAACCTCAAATACATTGGTGTGGCTTGGTGCATGCTAAAATGTGATCACATCTTTGCTTTCTAACATTGGAGTCTAAACGCGATGAGAACCTGGCCCAAAGAGACCAGAGAGACTCAGTGCAGGCAAACAAGTTGGATAAATGCTTGACATGCCAGCTTAAAGAACATCTGTTACTGCATTTAAAAGAACTGAGCAATTTTAAAGGCAGTGAAACCCTTTGTCACCTTCTTGTTTTGTCCATAATTGATCTGTAAAAGCTTTTCTAAAGTACCATCAGAGGAAAGAGACAAACGGGTTCAGAATTTTTACGGTGCTTTGGGTCCTCTTGTTGAAATTCAGCTGAACCCTTCTTTAGAAATCGAAACAACAGCACTCCTGGATGGGCTGTTTTCAGATCAAGATGAAAATATGTCAGCAGCATCCTCATCCCACATCTTATGTCATGACCAAAGAGTTCAAAAGGAGTCTAAAGCTTCAGATACAACAATCAACAGCTCCTCCATTTCTCCAAGGACCAGATGTTAGAGAGGAGCAAGTGTAGGCTCTGATTATTGTCTGCAAAATTTTATGCCTCTTTTACTTTCTGGCAGCAGCTCAGTTCCTTGTGGGAGTGAATGAGTGTCAATACTTGCAGAAATCAATTATAATTGCTTCTCTTCCTGAGCCTTGAAGAAACCGAGCTGCTGCTGAGAGTAATGCTGCAGAGACACAGATGAACCAAAAGAGGTTTATACTTCCAAAATTTTGAGAAGCAATGGCAAAGTGTTAATCACTGTCATTTGCTAGCAGAAACAATCATCTGAGTCCAATCACTTCTTGATTGCTAGAGACATTTTCCTTTGCCTAGAGTACTAAGGTTTCTTTCCTTTTTTTTCAGCAGAAATATCTGTTGCAGCTGCCACTGAGAACCAAAACTGACAGCAGAAGCAGGCAGATATTTGTGTTATTTTGGTGTTCCTGCTTACAAACATAAGACCAGTAAGTCAGTAAAACGTGTTTATCACAGAACACAGTCATATATATATATATGAATATTTCACACACACATATATATACAGTATATATCTATGAATATTTCTCCTCGCCTTGGACCTATATTTCCACGAGAAGACTAGCTACCACTCACAAAAGACCTGTCTCATTTCACCCTAAGAATTCAACATTAGTTTCTAACTTTTCACCAGATGTTTGGAGCAGAGGTAGGGTTGCAAATGAGACAAACATCCTCTGAAATGAGACTTCCTCTTTCTGCTCTATTTCATTCAGTCGTGACTGTTAAAGCTATTCTGCACTGTGAGCAAGTAATGTCTTTATGGGATGTTTTATCATGAATCTTCAGCAGGCAACTATTAATCTTAAATCGTACTTTTATCAAGTGTTTATGCTTTTATTCCCCTCAGGCTTTGTGATATCAATATCATGTCTGTCACAAAAAATGACAAAAGACTTCTTCTCTATTGCTGAAAATGAAGGTGCCTGAGAGGAAGTGACTTAGTAGGAATTCAAAGAGATAACACTTGATCTGGACGGAAGGGATGTCATCCAGACCTGCACAAGCTTGAGAGGTGGGCCCATGCAAACCTCCTGAAGTTCAATCAGGTCAAGTCCAAGGTCATGCACCTCGGTTACGGCAATCCCAAACACAAATACAGGCTGGGCGGAGAACAGACTGAGAGCACCCCCGAGGAGGACTTGGAGATGTGGATGGATGGGAAGCTCAACATGACATGGCAAACGTGTGCTTGCAGCTCAGAAAGCCAACCACATCCTGGGCTGCATCAAAAGAAGCATGGCCAGCAGGTCAAGGGAGGTGAGTCTACCCCTCTACTCTGCTCTGGTGAGACCCCATCTGAAGTACTGTGTCCAGCTCTGGAGTCGTCAACCCAAGAAGGACATGAACCTGTTGGAGCAGGTCCAGAGGAGGACACAAAGATGATCAGAGGGCTGGAGCTCCTCTGCTATGAAGACAGGCTGAGAGAGTTGGTGTTGTTCAGCCTGGATAGAAAGCTCTTAGGAGTCCTTATAGCATTCTTCCTGTACCTAAAGGGGACCTACAGGAGAGATGGGGAAGGACTTTTTTTCAGGGAGTGTAGTGATAGGACACGGGGTAATGGTTTTAAACTGAAGGAGGAGAGAGTTAGATTAGATATTAGGAAGAAATTCTTTACTGTGAGGGTAGTGAGACACTGGAACAGGTTGCCCAGAGAAGCTGTGACTGCCCCATCCCTGGAGGGGTTCAAGGCCAGGCTGGATGGGGCTTTGAGCAACCAAGTCTAGTGGGAGGTGTCCCTGCCCAGGGCAGGGGAGTTGGAGCTAAATGATCTTAAAGATCCCTTCCAATCCAAACCATTCTATGATTCTGTGATAAAGAAGTAAGAGTAAAAATGTCCAGCAAAAGGACATTATGTTGCCAAGCCTGTGTAGATATGTCTGTGTCAAAGAAAAACAGAGTAAATATGTCACAAACATGGTCAAACACATGCATAATACTGAACTATTTGTAAAATTACCACTCCACAGCAGGGCAATGCCCATCAGCTGTACGTGATAACTCACCAAGTCTTTGCTTCAGTGTATGCCAATGTGGTAAAATATGTTTGCTTTCCCGAACACTCCAGTGGTCTGTTTTAGACTTTAAAGGAATACAGAAACATCTATGAAATTATTACATCTCTGAGATACTTGCATCTCAGTAGCAGGAAGTAGAGCAAAAATAAAAATAAATAATTAATTGAGGGATTGATTGCTTCCAGCCCTTACCAGTATTTTAATCTCCATTATAAGGAATTAACTCCTTATAGAGACATAAAATAAAAAAATATGAAGCTTGAGCTGGTTGTTCATGAGTCCCCTACATGACCTACAATATTAGGTGTCCTCCCACTCCCTTTATCTGAGATGCAAGGCTGATTGCTGAGGTGGTAGGTGGAACGAGTTTATTCTTCACATGACATTTCTGGCGTATTAGTCAAACAACAGTGTAATTCACGAATGTTTATTTTCCTTACAGGAAGTGTAACCTAGTGTATACCCTGGACAGCATATTTATCAATAAATAGATTATATTAATCTGTTATTCTATCAGGTAAAAATAAAACAACACTTCATAATGCATAGACTCATCGCTCAAATTAAAAAAGTGAAAGGGACCATAGCATAGAATCGGAGAAGGAACATAACTGAATATCAATAAACAAATGGTGATGGATGGTAGTCTCTATGGGAACTTGTGATCTCAAACCAAAAAATAAATAAGGATTTGAAGCTGGATGGGTAATAATGAGACACAGTTGCAAATGCTGTCAGTGTCACTGGCATGAATAAAAGACTTATGAACAGAGCATTAGAAATACCTTTACCTTTTTTTATACCACTCAGAATAACTTACATTTTGTCATTAAAAAGTTATAAAAAACAGGTAGCTAAGAGAAATGAGAACTTAGAAGTGCCCTACAGAGGGAAAAATCCATGTGAGCAAATACCTTTGAAGACATCAGAAAACTCATATAAGAATTTCTACAAGTGGTTATATAATTATTTTGAATACAAATGCTTATTATTCATATATAAACATAGATAAAGGGAAAGAAAGATAAAGATGGATTTAGAAACTTTTGATGTTCATATTTGTTAAAATCTTGTCGTAGAATCCAGTTTTTTCTCTGAGATCAAAATAAATCAGTCTTGACAGACAAATCCATGGTAAAGCAAGTTTCATGAGCTCTAGTGTTTACAGGATAATTTGTGCACCCGATCTGTTCTTATTAGCAAGACATTAAAAGAAGGGTCTCTTCCTGCCTCTTTCTTTCAAAGATCATCTCACCCTTCCTGGACCTCTCTCCTCTTCTGGGCTTTCTTGATTAATCAAAGACAACTCCCTTTCCTAACATTTTCATTCTGCTCTTCTTTTTCTTAGGAATGAGTCCTAATTCCTGGTCTCAAAACACCTTCCCTTCTATTTCAATTCTAACTCAGGAAATTATTTCTGAAAAATGAATGAGAGCAAAAATAAAAATAAATAATTAATTTCACAGAAACTTTGCTTTAAATTCAGTATGCAACATATGGAAGATGGATGGCATTCCCGATCTCATCCATTATGTTTTCATTATGATGACAACAAATGAAGCTCTGACAGTTCTGGACTGAAGTTCAGACATTACTGAATTGCTGTCTTCATTGTTTCTCAGGCACTTTTTCATTAAAACAATATCAGTTGAGCTATAGTCCTATAAGTTATTCCTAAACTGACTCTTTTTCAAGTACAAATGCTGTCTAACCCTGAAATATCTGTATATTTCCAGGCATCTGTAGATTTTAAAGCACAGTAGGGAGGAGACAGAAGTAATTATATCTATGTTTTAAGAGAAAGACTGTGACAGAGGATGATATCTAATGTGTCTGACAGTGATGGTGTGTTGCTTACTGTAATTTCTCTAATGTGTATATGAGCACTCTCTTACCATGATCTTACATCCTTTTATACATTCATCCTTACAAAAGAAGAGATTTTACAGAAGAACTGGTGAACACTTTTACTAGAGGGGAACCAAGGCACGGAAGAAAGAGCTTGCACAAGAGAACAAGACAAGGCATCTAGGATTGTATCTAAATCTTCTCAGGTGTCAGACAATTCCTTCAAAGAATGGGGAAACTTTTTCTCAAAGTCTAACAAAGCATTGAAGAAACATTCTAAACCAAATAGCACTATCATGTTCATTTACATTGCTAAACAGTTCACATTTTTTAAATCAATATTTATCAATTCAAGTTTGCTACATCTAAACACATCTGCACTGGTTCAGGCCAGTATTCCATCTCAGACTACTCTGTCTTCAGGTTTGGAAATAGGTGAACAAGCAGGGCAGAGTAAGAACAAGGCAAGCATATCACACAGTATTAGAATAATTCAACTTGGAGGAGACCTCTGTAAGTCTCTGATCCCAAATCCTATGCAAAAGAGGCCTGACTTCCAAGCTAGATCAGGTCTTCCATCCAAGAATGGAGGTTTGTCGTGGTTTGGCCTCAGACGACGGGAACAAAAAACCACATGCTGCTCTCTTGAGCTTCTCCAATATGTGGAAGAATAAGAAGAAAGGTGCACAGCATCTCTGGGAAACCTCCTCCAGTGCTTTACACCAACTTCTGTATCCTTACACTTAATAGGAATATTTCTTGCTGTGCAATATGTGTGTTTCCTCTTGTCTTTCATTCTGAGAAGAATTTGGTACCGTCACTGTGGGGGGGCTGAGTGAGTTGCTGTGTGGTGCTTAGCTGCTGATGGGGATTAAATCACAACAGCATTAACCTTTTTAGTAAAGCACATGGTGACACAAGGACTAAGGTTCCTCTTAGATCCCTCAGACCATTCTCAGTAAAAATACTGGTCAGCATGTTTCCTCAGTTTTTGGGTTTTTTTTTTTTTTGAAAACAGACAGTAAATTTCAGCAGACTTCTCAGATGCCTCTTTTAAAATTTTCTAACAAAATTTTTTAGGACCTGTCAGTGTTTACAGTAGATACTGAGCATCCACACCAGCCCCTGTTGGAGTAGAATGGGGAGTCCTTTGTCATCCTTAACTGCTATTCACTTATATAGTTATTTTCCAAATATTCCCATGGTTCTTTATTTTTACAGTCAATTCTACAATTTTCATTTGTAAAGGATCCATCAACACTGCTTATATTTGTTGGTTTTTAGTATATGTAAAGAATTGCTCATACCTAACTTGTAGTTCTTCTAATCAAATGTTTCCCCATGTATTTTGTTTCCCTTGTCATTTGTTTTCATTTTCTAGCTTCTGAATTGCATTAATTGCTATAACTCTTCCTTCAATTTCTTTATTGATATATATTTCTCTGCCTTTCTATAGATTTTCATTCTTGTATAGCTTCTTGCATTTTCCTGACTGATAATCAGTCTGGCTTTTCTTGAACTGTCATTTCCTGAGCATCTAGTAAAATGCACTTATAGTTTTATATTTTTAATTTTATCTGTGTATTGTTTTTTATACTTCTAAAACAGATTGAAGCAAAGTAGACAGTGATTGCCTCCTTCTGTCCAAGAGGTCGTATTTTAGGTCTAGAATAAATGCAGACACGTTGACCTCCAATAACACATTTTCCTTTTTATATATTGAAATAGTTTTGTGTCAACCAGCTGTCTCTCTTTCGTTAAAATATTTCTGAAATATTCCAGTTCACACTTATACATGGAGCTGTTCCCAGGACACAAAATAAAATTGGATGCGGCCCTACCTTCTGAGAGAGTAAATAGTGAACTCAATATCCTAGTGATTTTGTAGGGAGACTTCTGTTTATAGCTCTCAGTATTAGCTTTTGCAGGTGTTCAGTGGAACAAGTTATATTTTCCATTCAGTTTTGTCAACAGCATTACTTGTGCCTGTGACGCAAGATCTCATAAATGCAGAAGACAGACAAAACTTCCTCTTTCCTTCAGGTTTGGACTTGTTTCTACCCCTTGATATATTATATGAAAAGGGGGGGAAAAAAAAAAGTAAGGCTGTTTATGTTATTTATTGTTTCACGAGGAGATACACCACTACCGGTACCACCACTCCCTCAAGTGAGCTCACTTTGCACTTAAGACAATAAAACTAAGAAATAAATTTTGTTAGACTTGCCATTTAATATAGAGTTATAATAATTGCCCATCAGAAGAACCGGGGCTATTTACATTTGGTGATGCATGAATTAAAGAAATTGCAGAAAATGCTTCTCAGATCCTTTGGAAGGACCACAAAAGCATCACCTAGTCCATATGTCCATTACTGCGCCTTTATTAGGAAAAACAATGATAACAATTTTGGGCAACTTTTTAAGACCCAATCCTGTTGCTCCCAAATTTTGTTACAGGCACTTCTTTTACTCTTGAGAGCTCTTCAGCTTTTGGTGAAGCCCCCATGTGGTGGGAACAGGACGCAGATCTTATCAGTCAGTGCAAAGTTCCCTATTGAATGCACAGAAACAGTAAGCCATTAAAGCTAAAAGTTTTCTTGTGTTTTCTTGTGTTTCTCGTGTTTTCTTTTTGAATGACATGCTCTTAACCACTAAGAAGAAAATTTTAAAATTACAGTAATGGAATAATTCTGTATGTGGATAACATTCTTCCACATTCCCAGGAGTAAATCAAAGCTTTCCAGAATTCGTATCAGCAGGATCATAATATTTTGAATGTTTCAGTCTCTGTCTCCCATGATGCTACAAACACCAGCTGTTGTGCATGCCTTAGTTTCTAATTCACTGGGATATATTTTTTGGCCTGTGGATAAAATCAGGCTTGCAACAATGGTCCTCACTCCTAAAATCTTAAAATCTAGCAGTGTTGCCCTATAGGATCCTGGTTGGACTAAAATGTTTAGAATAAACTCAAAAATAGATGGAGAGATACAGGCATAGATCCCAAGCACAAACCCTGCTTTGGACCCTGTTTTGTCATGAAAACTATTGTCTGACTGCTTCCTGAATATTTTTGAAGCAACCAGATTGCAGCATCCTACTCCCCTCCTTAGTGTCTCTTGAGGCAGCTGCTGAGACCATCCCCTGTATCTGAACTGTTTCAGCATTTAAAGAAAAACCCACTATTTCCCATAAGTAGGCAGATATTATAAAGAATTTCAGGCAAATATGCTAGTTCTTCCCTCCCACAGGTCTAGACTTAGCACAACACAACTTCAGTTCAATCTCTGAGAGATGAGACTCCTCGGAAATGATTTTGAAACTCTACTCTCCTCCTTGCTTGGTCCATCAGAACATTTTCCACTTTGTCCTGGGAAACTTCTTCAGTCTTCCTAACTCCATTTTCTACAGCCCTGGGAGCTCCCTGCCTTATTTGTTCCCACTTAACAGAAAACCACGAATGCCTAACAACTTTCCATATAAGAGGAGCTTGTTTCCTTAAACTTTTCCCCAACTTAGTGACTTCACCCCCCAGGTAGGGAGACTGATCCAAGTATATCTGCTAGGAGTATTTTTCCATCTTCATTCTAACTATATATTTGTGGCTATGTTGTCTGTCGGTCCATGCTAATGATGTTTTACCCTGTTATGCAATTTCAGCTAAATTCAGAAAAAAAGGTATTGCTCATGAAGGTAACAAATATCAAAATTGTTAACAAAAATGGAATATTGAACTCATTGAGAGACCCAAATTAACGTCTTCAATATATTGTGAGATCAATCATCTCAATAGACACTGGAGAATCCATGTGACAGAGCTAGAAGCAATCAAACCTCATAGTTCCACTAAATATATGAACTTGTTTTAAATTTCATTACAGTGCATTTCTTTAAGATGAAAGACTACTTTGTTTAGGCTACCATTTTACTTACTTGGGTCTTATTAAAGTGCTTTATTCCCTGATGTGTTAAAGTGATTCTTCACTGAGTAGACAGACTTAACAACAATTTTTATTCTGATATTGATTGTATTGACTGGGAAGTTATTCACACTGATAACTCTTTTTATCTTCTCAGTCACTGCCATGCTACTGGGATCTTGTTCTCAGGCAGAAATGAATTGTACCTCATATTTAGGTTTGGGATGGTGAGTGCTTAAGGATGAAATTTCTCCCATGCTTACCTCAGTACTTCTGCACAGGATGTATCATTAATCCCATGACAGCCTTGACTGTCTTGACAAAATATTTACAAAATATTTATCTTTATATTTATTTATCTTTATCTTATCTATACATAAGGCTAAGTGTAGGGTCCTGCACCTAGGGAGGGATAACCCCATGCACCACTACGGGTTAGGAGTTGACCTGTTGGAAAGCAGCTCTGTAGAGAGGGACCTGGGAGTCCTGGTAGACAACAAGATGGTTATGAGACAGCAGTGTGCCCTTGTGTCCAAGAAGGCCAATGGTGTCCTAGCGTGCATTAGAAAGGGCATGGAAACCTCTGGTGGTTAAGGGAGATCATCCTGTCCCTCTACAGGGGTTGGACATTCTGGACTACTGTGCCCAGTTCTGGGCTCCCCACAAAGACAGGGAACTACTGGAGAGAGTCCAGCAGAGAGCTACAAAGATGATCAGGGATTGGAGCACCTATCTTGTGAGGAAAGGCTGAGAGATCTGGGCCTGTTCAGCCTGGAGAAGAGACAACTGAGAGGTGATCTCATCAATGTTGATCAACACATAAAGGGCGGTGTCAAGAGGATGGGGCCAGGCTCTTTTCAGTAGTGACCAGTGAGAGGAAAAGGGGCAATGGGCACAAACTGGAACACAGGAAATTCCATCTCAACATGAGGAAAAACTTCTTTACTTTGAGGGTGGCAGAGCACTGGAACAGGCTGCCCAGAGAGGTGGTGGATTCTCCTTCTCTGGAGATCTTCGAAACCCGTCTGGATGTGTTCCTGTCCAGCCTGCTCTAGGTGACCCTGATTTAGCAGGGGATTTTGGACTAGATGGTCTCCACACATCTCCTCCAACCCTGACCATTCTGTGTTATCCGCATGGAAGTGTATTTGTCTCAATGGACTTTTTGTTTCTGTCTATGTGTATGTAGTGCGGTAAATTCATTGCTTTTGTCTCCCGTGGGGGATGGCCAAATTACAGTCCAGAAACCAAACCGTATCTTGAAGATTCCTAGATCTGACCTTTGAAGGTGCAGGCTCATCAACAAGTTGGGCATGTTGCACATGACATTTTTTTCTACATAGAGGGCTGCATGTGGGTGTAAATCTGCAGTACTTTATTAGGTCAGATGCAGCACCATGTAATGATGGTGTCATTGTGCTCTTCATGGATTTGGTCACCAAATACCTACAAAAGTAAATCTCTAATAGCATAAAGAAAAGGTTGTTGCTGGTGCAGATTGTTTAAATCATGCACACAAAGAACAAATGCTGAACAGGACAAAAGCATAGCTATAACTTTGTACAGAGCAGCATCATCAAAAATGGTTACAGAAAAGAGGGTCAGAATCAACAGCTCTTCAACACTTTTTTTTTTGAGGAGTAGTATTATCATACATATTAAATTTGCAATATGACAGTACAATTCTGTGAAAAGAAAGAAGAGATTGCATTTAATTTACCCAATAATAAAATCAGTGGTTTAAAGGCTGCTGTATCTTCTTTTAAACATTGAATTCCTCATCTCAGTTCCTCCAGAGACCATGGAGAAATCTATTTGTGAAAGAAAACAGATATATTGGAGAAGTAATAGTATACTATGAACAAGCAATAAACCAAAAAATAATTATTGATCAAAATATTTTTCTTCACAGCATTAATTTGAGAGGATCTGTGAGTTTGATTTTGACATATACATTATATAGGAAAAAAAAATAATGTTGTTCAGAAACACAGCAAATGAGGTACTGAAACAGAACAACTCCTTTACCCCCCTAAACTGGCTTGTAGCTCATAACTAGAGGGTTAAAAAAAAAAATCCCCCATTACAATATTGATTGCACTTTGTTATTCTGCTTTGATGATTAAATTCATCAGCCACACCATCAAAGCATTAAGTCCTGATTAATCATTCTCAGAACCCCAGGAGTAATATGCAGAGCATTTATTTAAAGTGTAGGTAGAAAGATCAGTTCAGGATTTATTCTTAAGTCAACTGGAAGTTGTCTTCTGACTTTCCTTGGGCTTCAGTTTCTTTTGCTTCAGTTTCTTTTGCTTCAATTTCTTTTGCTTCAATTTCTCCCAATCCCTTACAGTTCTTATAACTGAGAGCAAATAAAATCCCGTGGGGCCAGAATCTGCAACTGGGGAATTGTGAATTTATTTAAGGTTGAGGTGCTGTGCTGGTGTGGTGGGTTAACCTCGGCCAGCTGTCCACCCGGCTGCTCACCCACTTCCACTCTTCAATGGGTCAGGGAAGAAAATAAGGTGAGAAAGTTTGCAGGAAAAGACAGGGAGCTCAATTACCAATTATCACCATAGGCAAAATAGACTATACTTTGAATCATTTTGAATCATGAATCCTCTTTGAATCTTTTTGGATAGTAAGAAATGAAGGCAACCATTAAAACAACACCTTTGACCATAACCCCATCCTTTGTATCCCATTCCTCACTTTCCCCCTTTCCTCCCGACCCCTCTCCCCACCCCGAGGGGCGCAGGGCTGGGGCTGGGGTTATTAGTCCATCCATGGCAGCCCCTCTGGGCCACTTCTTCCTCCTCACCCCTCTCCCTGCTCCAGCGCGGGCCCTGCCCTGGCTCTCCACGGTCACAACTCACAGCTCCTGCAGGGAATATCCCCCCGCTGCGGCCTGGGGCCCTCCCCGGGCTGCAGGGGGGGTCTCTGCTCCAGCGGGGTCTCTGCAGGGCTGCAGGGGATCCCTGCTGCGGGCCTGCAGCACCTCCTGCCCTCCTCCTCCTGCGCCCCGGGGCTCCCTCTGCTGCTGCTCCCTCCTCGCCTTCCTCCTCCTCTGCCTCTGACATGTTTTGCCCTTCCTACATTTTCCCACCAACTTGGGTACTCTGTTCAGATGGAGAAAACCTGTATGGAAATCAGTGGGCTGTAGCAAACCTCTCCATGTCTGGATTTAATTCGCAGTTAGCATGACTACCTCTAGTCCCAATGGGGTTTTAAGTCTTTGGGAAGAGCTCATCTCTCCCCAAATCTTCCCCCTCCCTGGGCATCAGTTACAGATATCTGCTGGAACGAATTCTGGTCTTCTTTACAGCAGCTTACTGCTTCTTTCTTCCCTTGTTTTAATTGCTGTATGTCTGTTTACTCCCAAGTCATGCAGATTTTTATCAGAGGAGTAACCTCCCACTCCCTCAGGAAATCTATTTTGAATGAGAGTTCGGCAACACTAAAAATCTGCTATTAACATTATTTTTCTTGCAGCTTTTGTTTGAAAAACTTGAAATGTGATTCTGTGATTCTATGAATAAATATTTTGGACTGGAAACAAAAAAGCAGAAAAAAACATCTGGTTATCATCTAAAAAGACAATGTTGAAAAATGTCATTCAAATAGAAAAGTAGATGATGCAAGAAAAAATCATGCAGACATTTGCAAAAAGGTCGGAGCTCGCTTTTTCTATCCTCCAGGCCTCTAAGATATACACACGCTCCAAACTGTTAAAAAAGATTATCATGGGGCAGTAATCAAAATTATAAACCCAGTCTCCCAATAAGATTTATAACCTTCGGTCCATTGTTTCATTAATGTAAATACAGGCTTAGTGTCTGATGAGGTCCAATCAGCTATGATGAGAGGAAGCTCGAAGTTCAGGCTCTTATGAAAGAAATCTCGTAAAGATCCTGTAACACAGACCGGAAAAAAGTCATACTGATCTACCTAGAAATTTTACAGAATATAAATGTAGTGTTAAGAATATTTTGTGGGTCTCACTGTCTTTAAAACTCACATCTTAACCCCCACTTGCAAAAGAATTAAAGAATTAAATAGAAATCAGAAATGCTGTCCCTTGTCAGTATAGGATTAAACTATAATAAGGAAGAAGAAATCTTTGTCTCTATCTAGGACAGTTACAGAAGAATAAACAGATACAGTTTACATTCTTGCCTCTGAGCAAAGTCGTTGCCTGGGGGGATAGTCTTTGTTTCAGATGAAATGAGCACAATCCAAGCTGTAAAAGACAAAGTAAACCAGGAGGAAATTTCAAGCAGATTCTCCAGATGAGTGAGATTGTAACAAATCCAGAGCCACTAAGGACTTCTTTGTTGTCATTATTCCACACAGTCTGGCATCTTCACAATGATGCACGGAATGCTCTGTCTGCCAGAGTTCAAATTTTCTCCCTTGCTGTTTTCCTATGTGTTGTTTAAAAAGAAATAAATAACCTGTGTGTCATTCTAGGCTTGCTATTTGAGAGGTGATAATTGTCCATGACTAAATTTGAATGTTTATGTTCTAGATTTCCAAGACATTCTTCGTACTACACAAGGAAGTCTTCCATATCACAAAATAGCCGTCCCTCTCCAGTTTATTCATAAGGACTAGTGTGCACACACAGAGACATATTTGTGTAGGCAGATATGTTGAACTGTTCTAATACCTACACTCGTTTAGATATACACTCTACATGAAACAAGAATCCTGTGAAAAATTAATAAAAAAGTGACATTAGAAGTAGAAATGAGATCCTGGATTTTGTGTCTTCCTCCTCATAGTACAAGCTAATTTCTTGTGTCATATGCTCTCTGGCATTAATACTCACCTTGAATCGGTATTGCTTCGATTCTGAGACAGGTCTCATGCTGCTTGGGCAGCCCAAATAGCTCCTGTGGTTAGAAATGCTCCCTATGACACATTTTATTCTGAAAACCTTTGGTATCATCACCAGAGAAATGTCTACATAGTTATGTTACTTCCCTGGTAGAAGAAAATGATGTGTCATACTCTTGAAAATATGTAGAAGTGCTATAGGAGACCGAGTTGTCCAGTTCCTATGGTTCTAACATGTATTTTAAAGTTTTAGCTTATGTACCTTCCAGTTTTACATACTGCCTTGTTCAGATATGATTTTAGGAGTCTAAATACACCTCTGTGGCGTGGGGGAGCCTCACCACCCAGTCTGAAACAATGAACATCTCTAGGCAGGAAGAGATTTTTGCTGCAATTCCAAATTCCTGCTGCAGTGGTACTTGTATTGATGGAGGTATTATTTGTATATTAGGTAGGAGTAATAGGAATAATGAATTTCTTTGTCCTTTAGCCCTTAAAGCAATCAAATCCGGTCTGAAACAGGTAGAGATTATCAGATCCTGAATAGGTTTCATTTCAAATAAATTAAGATTAAATAAATCATTTTAGCATCTGATAATAAATTATATGATAATTCTACATTTAAATGGAATAATAATAGAAATATAAATAATGTCCCTGTGAATAGCAGATGGTTTTGCCATGATGGATGTCATTAAAATAAATGACAGGAACACTTCTGCAAACAAATAGACATTAATTAAATCTTTTAATCTTTTTTACAATGTGGGTCTGTAGAAAAACATATTACACGTCTGATATGTTAAAAAGTGTTTTTCCTCTCGATTAGTACTGTATTAAATAG
>VXBO01003302.1:91846-113447 GCA_013400135.1 Rhinoptilus africanus
AGTGTAGCTAACTTAGAAAAATAATCTCCCGAATGCAGATCATTTCTTCATTAGCCTCTGGAGAAAATTATTCTCTCCCTGGGGATGAGTAATCTATATTCTTTCCGTTAGTCTGTAACTAGATTGTGTTTGCAAATACAATTGCATTAATAAGACTCCCACTTTCCTGGAGTCTTAGATAAGTTTAAATATAGCATTTTGGTAGTGCTCTTATGATGAATGTATCTATCGCTACAGGCACTCCAAGTCCAATTTTTCAGAGCTATCTACATATAGTTATTTAGGAAAAATGTGTTCACTATGTTCTGGGAGAGTTTAATGCATAATGACTGCCATTCTCTTTTCAAATTAGGTAAATACCTGTGCAAAGCAAGTTAGAACTGCAGCTAGCCATTTCTGTAAGCAGTGTTTTCTTTTGCTTACAAAGTAGTAGTTGCATGTAACTTAGAGGTGTCATTACACTTACACTGCTTGTGCAACTGCATGAGTCCTCATAACAATACATAGAATAAAACCCTATTCTTACTGAGTATTTTGATCCATCAGGCTGAGCATGGATCGCTGCATGGCTGCTTCTTCGTCTTGTAGATCGTGAACTCTGGAGGCTTTTGTCCCAAACTATGATGTGATATATCAAAGGATTGACAACAGCAGCAAAATATCCTGGGAAATTGAAGTGAATCTGTAAAAAAGAGTTTCTTGTAGTAGCAATGGTGTCCCAGGAAACGTTTGGTGTGAGAAGAGCCACCAGAAAGAACAAAATTTTAAAAATGGGGAAAAAAAGACTTTGATCCATGCCGGTTTGTTGTGAGCTTGTGGTATTTGTATTAAAATGTTCAATTTTCTTTTTCCTTTGTAGGGTAGAAAGGAGCTACAGTGTGACCAAAGCAGAGCAAGGGGAAACGGAATATATAAGATTGTGCATGAACAATTTAGGGAGCAATTCTAGGGTCGATTTGCATCTCTTTCTATATGACATTTGTCAAAAGAAAGAAAAGGAAGTCAAGACAGGCTGAGACCTTTATTGGCTCATTTCTCCTACAGTAACTGCATTTGTACCAGTTCACAGGGTAAGCTCATACGCAAAGATGAGTAACTTGTGCATTTCATGACCAAGCAGTGCATCCTAAATCTGGGGAGGCTCTTGATTTACCCAGATTCTTCTTTAATGTTGATTGAAAGGGGCGTATTTATAGGTTCAGCACAGCAAACTGCAGCTTCATTCAAGAACTTGCTGTCATTGATATCTCAATGCACTGCACCATTAAGCACCTTCAGCACAAAACTTTGATCTTCCCTTTCTCCCTGACATTTTAAGCAAAATATGTCTAACTGAGTAGGTAGGGAGCCAGGAACACACCCCTTCATTCCCAGAATCCTAATGAAGTTTTAAAAATGGGGAATATGCACTTTCTTTGTAACTACTACAAAATGCATGTGCAGCTGGCTATAATGATCTTGAGGAATTTAGTGGGAAAATTAAGTAGCAACTGTTGCTACATTTTATATATTCAGTATTTTCACTAGGAATGCAGAAGATGGTAGAGGAAAAGCACTTCAGGCATTAGAAAGAAAGAGGTAATTAAAAGATTTAAAAGGATGGGATTAAAATTCAAAATTATCTTGAGGCTTTAACATGTGGGGCTGAGATTGAAAGAGTGAGTATCTTAAAGCAAAATGAATAGTGATTCTTCTACAGAAAATGCAATCCAACACAGAACTTTGGCATTGAAGAGAACTGGAAAAGCAGGGCAGCAGGAGGGAAAGAGCTGGCATATGATGGAGCATGAGGTATTAATGTCCCTTATATTTGTGAGAAAATATAGAAAATGTTGATTGCTTTAGTAAAACAGCGCATGAGGAACACAAAGAAATAACCGGCTGTGTGGAGTTGAATAGGAGACATTACCTCTTTACCAAAAAGGGATTGTGGATGTACAGATTTTCCCAACTAGTCCCATGTATTTCCACCAGTGTCAAAAGGATGATGGAGTTCGTTGTTTCTGGGACATCAAAATGTCTTTTTTACCTTCTTAAAATCCAGTCTCCAGTCCATGCAAAATCTCTTGCCAGTTGTTTTTTTTTTCCCTTTTTACCCGTTTTTCCCCATGACCTGAGGAACAGAAAGCTGAAAATATCTATCTCAGAAAATGTGCATATTTTACTATACAGTTTGTTCTTCACCACTGACATGGCTCCAAGGCTTCTGCTCTCTCTAATCTACAGCATCTGAGAGCTTTCATGCGTCATTTAGGCAATATAAGTAGGGGTCAGGTGGAGAATGTGAATATACCCATTTTCTTGAACCCAGGATCAAGTAGCTACGACAATTCATGTGTCAACCCAGCAGGAACAGAAGACGAGCTAGTCTGTGGCCTCTTGCAAGGGCTCAACCCACATAAATGTATGGATCTGGACAGATTACACCCTAGGGTACTGAGTGCAATGGCTGACATCATTGTTGCAAGGTCACAGTCTATAATCGTTGAAAAGTCACGGAGATGAGGGGATATCCCTCATGACTGGAAAAGGGGGAAAGTCATACTCATCTACAAGAAGGACCTAAAAGAGGACCCAGGAAGCTACAGAACCATTAGTCTTACTTCAGTGCCTGAGGAAGTAATGTAACGAGTCCTCCTAGAAACTATTATAAACCAGATGAAGCTGGCAATTGGGAAAAACCAACATAGATTTATGAAGCGTAAATCGTGCCAGAGTAACCTGATCGTCTTCTACAACAAAAGAACATTATCTGTGAAATGGGGGGGAAGTGGTGGTGTTTACCTGGATTTCATCAAAGCATTTCCCACATCTTTCTCTTCGACAGAGTGGCAAGATAACAGACTGGATGGGTGAACTGTGCGATGTGTAGGAAATCGGCTAACAGGTCATACTCAGAAAGTGATGATCAATGTTTTTTGACTGAGGCTGGCACTAGTGGGATCTCCCAGGGATCAATCCTGGGCCCCATGCTGTTCAACAACTGCATATTGATCTAGATGATGGAATTGAAAGCACCCTCATCAAATCTACTGATGAGGCTAAACTAGGCAGTGAGGTGGTCATGTTAGAAGTGAAAGCTATCTTTTAGAGGGACTTGAACAGCCTGGAAGAGTGGGCTAGTACAAACTGTATGAATTTTAACAAAGATAAGTACAAAGTCCTCCTCCTGGGACAACATAACGAAAGAGTACAGGCCAGGATCTCCGTATGGCTGGGGACCAGCCTTGCTGAAGGGGACCTGGGGGTCCTGGTGGACAATCAGCTGAACAGGAGTCAGCAATGCACTTCTGCAGCAAGAGAGATAAATCCGATCCTGGACTGCACCTGCAGGGGCTTTGCTAGTAGGGGCAGAGATGCAGTGATCCCTCTCTACTCAGCTCTTCTCAGGCCACACCTGGGGTATTATGTCTAGTTCTAGTGCACACGATTCAAGAAATTTGTGGACAGACTGAAAAGGGCCTAAAGGAGGGCCACAAACATGATCAAAGGGCTGGAGAACCTGCCCTATGAGGAGAGACTGAAGGAGTTAGGTCTCTTCCTACTGGAGAAGTCTCAGAGAGACCTCAACACAATATTCCAGTATTTAAAAGGTAGCTACAAGAGAATACAGGCTTTCTCTTCCCAAGGAGTCATATAGAGAAGACAAGGGGCAATGGGTACCCATTGCACCAAAGTAGGTTTCACTTTGATATAGGGGAGAAATTTTTTATAGTGAGAACAATCATTCAATGAAACAACCTCCTCAGGGATGTGGCAGAGTCACCATCACTGGAGGTTTTCAAGATGCGACTGGACAGGGTGCTAGATGATCTCATCTAGACCACCTTTCCCATGAAAAATTGGGCCAGATGGTCTTTCGAGAGCCCTTCCAACCTAAGCTGTTCTATGTGTATATGAATTAATATCTGTCCTACACTATGTTTTTTCTTTTACCCACTCCATATCCAGAGTGAGATCTGGGAGCAGGATGGCCCATATGTTTTTGTGAGATTTTTTTTTTTTCTCCTCAGTGTGCCAGTTTCTATATATTTCTGTTAGAGAAGACAGGTTGCGTGTGTATGTGTCACATACAAATTAAATTTTCTGTGACCCTTTATACATCAAGCTATCTGTCTTACAACTAAGTTCCCATCTTGCTGTTGTCAGTTTTTCTCCTAATATCCATAGCAACAGTATTGTCTTGTCAATCAAATATTTCACAAGTTTTGAGGCCTGAAAGGATTATTAAAACCCATTCTCTGGCTTTGTGAAGAATAAAAGCCCAAGACATTTGTCCTGTTTCTCCTGTGATGAATCTAAAATATATGTGAAAGACACCTTCCAGAAAAAAAACACCTGCATATGGTCTGTAAAGGTTAGGAGGATGGAGCATTCACCAAGACCATGGGTAGTTTTAGTCTGTGTTAATTGTTTTCATACATTTAAGAATTCGTGTCTTGTTTCTAATCTGAATTTACATGTTTTTGCTCCTGGGCTCTGTATCTTGCTATGTCTTTCTCCACTAAATTAAAGATCCCTTTACTACCTGGTATTTTTCCCCGTGGAGATATTTAGACTGCAATAGAGTCACCTCTTGATTGTCCTTTTTTAAGATAAACAGCTTGAGTTCTTTATGCTTGATTAAATAAGTCTTTCAGTACACAAAAAAAGCTAACAACTGAAAAGCAAAAAAAAAAAAATCTTACTCTGCTTTCCTCAAAAAACTGAAAAAAATTACATAGCTACTCAAAAGGGAGTTCTTGTAAGAAAATATAATAATCTATACAACAGTAACTAGCTAAACTCCAAACACAGAAGATTTCCCATTATGGTTAGTTCTTTAGAAGATAGCTGAGAGGAGAGGTATGAAATAAAGATGAAAATTTTGGATATAGATTTCAGATAATTAAAAAGAGGTTGAACAGTCTCTGTTCAGAGGAAAGGATGTAGTTATTGCTTAAAGAGTTGGTATAGAGAGGCACAAGCATTGCTTATAGTCAAGTAGTCACCATAAACAGAACAAAGCATGCTGTGCAAAACTAGGGAGACTTCACCAACGAGGGCTTGAATGTAACGTTAAAAGAAATATCGTAACTAAACAGTCATTCTGGGATTAGAAGCAATTGTCAAAGAAGGTTGTGGAATTGTCATCATAGGACTTATTCCAGCCTTGTTATGAGCTTTCAAGATAATACACTGTGTTAGAAAACTACAGGGAATGATTAGAAAATACATAAGTTCCCTTTTGAAGCCAGAAATCCATGATCTTTAGGCCACATTTTAGGCCACATAAGGCAAATTTTCTTCATTTGGATATAAATAGAGTGAAGTTGTTGTAACATCTAATGAGCATCAGGAAGCCACAATAAAAGTCAGTGCTCCCAATAATCTGAAAGATTTTTTTTTTTTTCTAAATTAAAACCGAGCAAATAAGCATCAAACTCAGACAATTATATCTGGGGGAAACTGCAGTCCCATGTTCTCTTTGTACACTGGGTATATTGGGTTGAATCAGAAAATATATCTGATAGTGTCACAGTGGTGCCAGATCAGCAACTGCCTTACCACTGGGCAATGCAACCACTGTTAGTAGTAAATCAGGTGAAATCAATCAAATAGTGGGGATCACCAGGGGACTTACAGAGGGTGGGATGTCCTCTGCTATGGGGACAGACTGAGACAGTTGGGGTTGTTCAGTCTGGAGAAGAGAAGGCTCCGGTGAGAACTTATAGCAGTCTTCCAGTACCTAAAGAGGGCTTACAGGAATGTTGGGGAGGGACTCTTTATCAGGGAGTGGAGCAATACCACAAGGAGTAACAGTTTTAAATTGAAAGAAGGGAGATTTAGATTAGATATTAGGAAGAAATTCTTTACTGTGAGGGTGGTGAGGTACTGGAACAGGTTGCACAGAGTTGTGGAGGCCCCATCCCTGGAGGTGTTCAAGGCCAGGTTGGATGGGGCTTTGAGCAACCTGGTCTGGTGGGAGGTGTCCCTGCCCATAGCAGGGGGTTGGAACTAGGTGATCTTTAAGGTCCCTTCCATTCCATTCCCTGATTCTATAATCTATAATAATCAGGTTCATTAGAGGGTTGATGAGTTTTTAAACAAGGGGCTATGCAGTTCAATCCTTATTTGAAGACAGGGAGGGACAGGGAGGTTGTAACTAAATGATTTTTATGATCCCTTTGAACCCAAACCATCCTATGATTCTATGATTCAAGATCTACAGTTCTATAAAACAAGAAGCTGCCCGTGAAAGTTAAGGAAAGGGATATTTTTTGTTGGAAATCCCGCTTCATTGTGAGCAGAGGAAATGCTTCTCTTTGCTCTGAGGATAAGATTTCCAAGGCTGCTACCTGATTTGCAATTCTTATCAACTGGGTAACTAACTCAAAGACTTCATTTCTCTCCACCTTGCACATGTAGTTGGCCAATCTGATTTGTGATCCTGCAGGAATCCAGTGCAGGGTTCCCCCACGAGGGGAAGAGAGGGACAGTTGAGGCAGAAATGTAATGGGCCATCTGTGCATATTAAGACTAGAAGAACATAGACAATTGAGATTAAGTTGAGCAGGAAGTGAAATTCCATATTGCCAGAGACTTTACATTTCTGTGTGCAGTGTTTAATAACATTTCTTTCTTTTTCTCTCCTTTAGAAATGCAATAAAGGATTAAATGATAATTGTCTTTCCTTTGAATTGGGGCTTTGTTCAGTCTCCTACCATCTATGATTACAATACTGGTAACTCGGATGAATCACAAGCACTAAAAGAAATGGTAAAAATACAAAATCAGTGACAAATCTAGTCTCTTAAAATGGGACAAGGCTTCCTGAATGTTTGATTAAGGTTTTACAAAACTGAAGCCACCTGTGGTCATTGTTCAGCAAGGATATGCAGTGAGCAATAGGTACAGGTGAGATCCAGCAGGAAAGAAATTATAGGATGTAGGAAAAGAACGCTAGATGTTCTTGCAGCATGGCTAATGATGTGTCTTCCAACATCACAGAATCATAGGGTTCGAAGGGACCTTAGTAGATCATCTAGTCCAACCCCCCTGCCAGAGCAGGGCCACCTTAGAGCACGTTGCACAAGAACCCATCCAGGTGGGTTTGGAATGTCTCCAGAGATGGAGACTCCACCACCTCTCTGGGCAGCCTGTTCCAGTGCTCTGCCACCCTTAAGGTAAAGAAGTTCCTCCTCATGTTTAGGTGGAACTTCCTGTAAGTTTGTGCCCATTCCCTCTTGTCCTGTCCCTGGGCACCACTGAAAAGAGCCTGGCCCCATCCTCCTGACACCCACCCTTGAAGTATTTATAAGTGTTGATAAGGTCCCCCCTCAGACACCTCTTTTCTAGGCTAAAGAGACACAATTCCCTTAGTCTATCTTCATAGGAGAGGTGTTCCAGTCCCCTAATCATCTTTGTAGCCCTATGCTGCACCCTCTCCAGCAATTCCTTGTCCCTCTTGAGCTGGGGAGCCCGGAACTGGACGCAGTACAGACATCATGCTACTTTAATTCAATTCAGATTTTAATCTAGTTGAGATTGGCTTCAGAAAATGGGAAATTCATGTGCCCATCCAATTCGTGGACATTTCTGAAAAGAATTTAAAAAGAAAATAAAATGTGTATTTATTGTGATATCTGTCCCTTTCAGCGGGGAATCACAACATGATGGTCTCTCACAGCACAAGCGTGAACACTATGCTAGATAATGGACATGGTAGGTTTCATATCACATTCTTGGGTAAGACAAGGCACTGCAGGAACTGTTTTCCTTAACTGGAGAAATATATATTTGATCAACTTAGAATCAAATATTTATCTGGCTATGAATGTCTTAGTTACCAAGAAATGAGCAATTTCTTTTGTTGTTACTGCCAGAGGTCCCTGCAACAAAAAGATGAGTATTTTCTGTCTTATATAGGAACCAACTCAAAGATTCAACTCGATTGTAGTACACCAAAATAAATTGTTGTGGTTTTAATTGTAGAGTGGAGAGTGGTATCTACTTTTTTTTTCTTTTTTTTTCCTCACCAGGCCGTATGAACCCACTGTAAATTTACTACAAACAAGAATTACATGAAATATGAAAAAACCCCAAGCAAACAAACAAACAAACAAACCCACAAAACCCAAAACAACCATGTTTCCATACTGTCCACCAGCAAGGAGTCCTGAGTGTGAATTTTTTTTTTTCCCCTGAGGAAGAAGAGGAAGACAGAGGGGAGTGATCAGGGAGTAATCACTGCTGAATGCAGTTCACAGCTTTATATGTGAATTTAAAACCAGGGTAAGATACCGCAAAGTGAACTGGAGAAGTTTTGGTGGGGGCTATATTCGATCTTATAGATTTTGGCACAGGAGCAGTAAACCCCAGCAGAATAAGATACAAGCCACAAAAGGTGCCATGTGTTTTCAGATGTCTTCAATTGATGTGAGTGAGGTCTCACATGGGAAAGAGTGGATGCCTACAGTAACCCATAAAGTAGTAGCCATGTAGGTGGGGGTGAACTGCTCCTTGGAGCCTCACTGCGGGGATAAACTGCAAATGGAGCCTAGCTTCTAAGTCATTCATGGTAATTTAATAGGGAAATATAGGGGATTTTGCTCATCTGTTTTTTCCCCTTTTGAGATAAATGCAGAATATCATGTGCTGTTAGGCAAATCATTGTTTTTAATATTATGACACAGTCACTTTGGTCAATTCAGAGAGAAATGCATAGGACATCTAAGGAGGAACTGATTTGTAAAAGGGAAGGTGTTCAGCATTTGCCAAAAATGAGGCTCTTTTGGGCACTCTTGAACTCTGTCTTACACAAGTGAAATACTGTGTAGAAGAAATGTACAAAAATTAAAAACAAAAGAAAAAAAAAACCCCAAATTACAAGAATATAAGGAGGAACAAAGAAGCCATAGGGCTTGCTTAATATCCTGTTCTTGCATACCTAACAGGTAGGTTCTTTCCAACACGGTATGTCATTTTCAAAGGCCTGAGGGCAAGATGAACAGATAAAGACCTCTATAAGTATTTATGTTATGTGTCAGGACTGAATTCACCAATAATTCACCATCTCTGTCTATATCTGGTCAATCCTCTTCAGCCACACTTCACTCTGAAGGAGATAGCCAGCTTGGCTGGATGTTGGTTTAAAGACTACCTGAGCATTTCTGCTTTCTCTTGCGTTTAAATCAAATTTATAATGGAAGAAGAAAGGGAAAATATTATTATTATNAAAAGTCAACATCACTTCTAATCTCACCAATGCTTTTATTTGAGGCGAAATAACTTGCCTGAAAACAGGAGGAATAAAACAGTTTAAAATCCCAGAATATGGATGGTTTCTATTTCTCCATACAGAAAGCAGGTTCCCCTCTGACTTGTACACCTCAGAAATTAAACCTAAAATAAGTGACCCTGTGTGTGGCCTGTCATCTCTTTATGCTTGACAGGACCCCTTTCATGTTCTGCATTCCAGAAATTTGTCATATTTGGTGAAAAACTTGTTTTCCTACTTAGGAAACATCAAGAAAAAATATTGTGGGTGCATGTATGTTGGGGTTGTGAATTAAGGGGAATTTGACAGAATATCTCCCTAAACCAAATTAAAATATTTTTTTTTGGTTGTTATTTTTTAGGTAATTAACTGGTCTCAGTTGTTTGCAGCAGTAGTTATAGCAATTAGTTCAGCTTAGCACAAGTCTCTAATTTCATACATCAATAAATGTTAGATCAGGGCACGATGACTATCAAGCGTAGTCATTGTTTACAGCATATTCATCTTCATAAGCGCTTGACTATAAACAGAATATCTTTCCATTGAGGTTTACTTAAAAATATCCATCAGTATGCCTTAGAAATGCTGGGAAATACTGAGGGGAGAAAAAGCAATAGATCTTCTACAAAATTGAAAAACAAAATGACAATGTAAGACATTCATCTTCCTCTACTACTTAAGTACCTACATGAAATAGAAACTCTGTGGTGCTAGGTCTTGTACAAACAGAGTGAGAAATGTTTTTGGCCCAAAGAAGTTGCTGTTTCGAGAGGCAAGGGTGCAAAGTGGGATTAAACATGGGAGGTGTGTGAAGACTGGGGAGGGTCAAGGAGAAACAAGCATTTCACAGGAATTTAGTGGTGAAGACAGAAGGGAAAATCAGGTGTTCACCTACAAACCATTAAAGGACAGGATAATTTGATCTTACAAGAAAGCTGTGGGGGAGGAAGAAAACTAAGGGAACAATCACTTTGACATCCTAACAGAGGATCTTGTGCTGTCTATGTCCTCTACTGTGCTAAGATATTGACTCTACCACTCTTCCCTATGAAGGGGCAGTGAGGATAAATCTGCTTCAGCATGGGAAAAACTCATACTGAAGGTAATGAAACACCATGCAAATACATTAATTTATGTAATGAGGTTTGATCTTGGCTCCTCAATAGTTGTAGCACTAACAGAGCATAACCGAGGAAGAACTTTGTACTATGAGCATATATCATTCAGTGGGGCTATTGCCATAGACTGCACTGTTAGGGTTTATTTATTTTTACATTACCTGGATTAAAAATAAATGTAAAAGTGTGTAGGGAGGATTCAGACACTTATTTTTATGGGACAGGAAGAATATCCAGTTTTTAAGGAGGTAGCTGTTAACAATAAATAAGGCTTAGAGTACATTTCTCACAAAATGGTTCTGACTCCCCCAGTTTTGCTGTTCCGCATTGAAGATACCAGTTCAGCTTGGTTTTGTAATTTCTCAATGCATGTAAAAAGTTCCCTAACAAATGTGAGATACATCTGAAGACAATCAGAAAACTACGTCCCCTTGAGTTCATAGATTTAGGCAACCAAACACGTTGGATGTTTCAATAGGTTCCTACTCCAAATAGCTGTATTAGGAAAGTTACTGATTAGCATAAGAGGCACTGTAAGAGAGGGAACAGAAAACACTTACAAACCCACGATTTCCTCTTTCTCCTCCCCAAATGAGGAAAAAAACCGTTAAACTGACATTTGTGATAATGCGTTATGGCAGGTGAATTAGGCAATGAGTTAATTAAAACCTGAGAGTTAATTAATGAGATCCATTGCACATTAAAGATCGTTACTCCATCTGAAAAGAGTAATTAGAGAGCAGAATCTAGTGCGTTTTATTCTCCTGGGTGTTTTGCTGACACGCCACATAAGTCATTCAACATTAAGCAAATAATCCACTGACCTCTGTATTTACTGTAATCGTTACATAACTGTGGCAAGTTAAGCTGTAGGAGGGAGATTCCTCTTTCTAACAGATTTCCTCCAAACCACCAATTCATCTGTCTCTTTATCTGGCTCCTTATGTCCCTTAATTAAGTCATTTGTGCTAGTAATAATTTCCAACCACCATTTTAACCCGTTGCTTTCACCTAGCATACTAGTTGTTTTGTTTCTTTCCAAATCACCACAAGGCTCAAGAATTCTGCCTTATTGTGCTTCTGGCACAATTGTGTTGGGTAGCCATGGGCAAAGTCGGCTCACATCAATTCCCAGCCAGTTGTCAATTGAGACTATAAACTTTTCCGATAACACCTCTCTGATGGGTGAGATGTCGGTCAGGATCCACAATAACCACTCGTACGTGGATAACTCTGAACAAATAGTTAGTACTCAGCGAATAATGCCTCTTGCCATCTTCTAAGAAGCAGGTCTTTGGAAATTTCCAGACTTGAATTAGCATTGTTAGCAACTGTTACTGCTGACAAATGGATGGTGGGTTGATATTTCTCTCTCTGGTTGCACTAATTCACCTTGGATTTTGTCAGGGAAGCCTTTGAGAAAGCATTTTGTGTTTACCTTCACACACTGGCATGACAAACGTGCAAGTGGGGGCCTGCAGCTCGCTTTCAGATTCATTAGGTTTTCCCAGATTGTTATTTGTGCTGCCTTTATTCATAAACACACTGGAAGAACATAATTTGCTTCACTTTAAACTTGACATTTCATGTCTTGCCATCACCATCTGAGAGCACTGTTCCTCTTTCCCTTCATAGGACCCCTTAATAAGCCTGCATTTCACAAACACATTTTTCTATATCTCCACTCCACCTCGTTACCCCATCCAGATTCGACACCTTCCTTCTTCTCAACCTTGCTCTCTCCTTCACCTTCAGCCTTTTCAATCTGTTACCTTTCTAAATCTGTACTGCACTCCCAAATTCGCCAGATGTTTTCCATCCAGCAGTACTCCAGGTCAGGGGCTGCTGGCTGCAGGACTCTGAAGTTGCTTATTTCACATTTAGCTTCAGCAGCTAATCTCAGGGCTTCTGTTATGAATGAGGTAGGTGCTTCCTGAAAGTCTTTTTTCTTAATCTAAAGATCTTTTCAGAAATCAAATTAATAATCAACAGACAACAGACCTTTATGATATCTTAAACTGACACTTGAAATAAAGAAAAGATAATCTCCAGAGATTCCTTCCAAGCCCTACTATTCTGTGACTCTGTGAAAAGTTGGAGGAAAATAATTGAGAGTCCTTTAGCCTTCTCTGCTTAGGTAGCAAATTCCAGAACAGTCCCTGCTCTCTTTTAGTTTCAGAAAATGTTTTGTATTTTCTCTCACTAAAGGAGCTGATAGTTCAAAGAGATTGCTGTCTTCACTGTAGACCAATGGTTTCCTAATTTTTCAAAAACAGCTTACCCCCTATAAACATTCCACTGGCAATACAGTGCTCTGAAGAGCAAATATAACCCTGCTGTCAGCTGGTGTGCTTCTTTTGTAGCTTTTCAAGTATTTTTAGACATAGTCCACAAGATGTTTCCCCATGCAGCCCTCACACTATGTCCATAATTTCAAAACTTTTCCTTCACCGAACCTCTGAAAAATTCCCTGTTGTCACACAACTGACAATAAGGAAGGGGTAGTTAATTTGCTCTGAGGATGTGCCAGACCGGTGGGATATAAAGAAAACATCGTAATACTCTATCCTCCCTCTGATTTTCAAATATCTGACTCTAAGTACCTCAGTATCTCTGGTACAATACTTTAGTGGTAACAATTGCACACTCAGGCAAATCTGTCTTTTCTATCTAAGAAGCATTCATCCATGCTAATACTCGAAGAATCTCCCTGTCTTTGGGACTTCACTCAAAGCAAACTGTTTTATTCTTTCTGCCGTCCCTGCCTGGATCTTCTCTCTCCTTTCATTTCATGATCATGCAGAAGATACACAAAGATATAAGCAGAGTCATGATCAGTCTGAATGAAGCTCTCTGTACCGTGATGGTAGCTAAAAGAAAATGCTTCAAAAGAAATCACGGAAGAGAGAAAGCACAGAATGGTACTGTCCCCACAGCATCCTCTTCCCAGGATAAAGACACCTGACTTAATGACTGTCTGATGCATCTAAGTTTAAAAAAGAGAAGTGTTAAAAATAACACAAGCTTTCTGGGTGAGGGATCCAGTTTTCATTCAGCCCATGTGGACCATGTTCTGATTTGTCACAGAGATTATTGTTCATAATTAAAAATGTGCCTCTGCTTCCTACACACACTTCTTTTTTTTTCTTTTATTTTTAACCTTTTGACCCCTCAGCATGGCAATTTTTGATTCAACCAAAGAACCTTGTAAATCATCAGCTGTTCACAACCCATCTCTCTTATAAATACTCCTGATGTTTCATTTGCAACGTAATCTATTTGCCTTCCAAATGTACCTGCATTTCTTTTACTTTCTTCTCTTTTCCTGTCTGACTTTTCTCTCTCTTTCTTTCTTTCTTTCTTTTTTTTTTTTTTTTTAACTCATAGATGGTTCAGAGCATGAATTAGTTATAATCTTCTCATGTCTCACATCTTTACTTATCAAATGGAGGCACAGCTCTCCCCGAGTGCAATGGTTTGTAAACAGTGCCAATTAGACTTCTGTTCTGCTCCAAGCCTGGGACAGAGCAGAGAGAGAGATGTGCTGCATTACAAATGGGACTTACTAAATTACGCACGCCAAGACTCTATAAAAGCCTTATCAAACAAAGTCAGCGAGGAGAAAGAGAGCTAATTATCAGGCAGCACCAGAAAATCAAAAGGAGCAACCAAATGTATTTTTAAGTCAGATAATTAAGCCATGGTCTAGTAACAGGGGGATTCCTGCCTGCATGTTTAAGACTTTTTTAAAGGTAAAAACCACTGTAAGTTGCCTTTATTATTTTTTCCTATGGTAAAGAAAAAAATATCACAGAAAACTTGCTTGAATGCTTTATAAGAAAAAGACAAACAGACCATAAAGGGCAACCTGCCATCTTATTGTCTGACAAATTTTAATTTCTGGCAAACACATTGGGAGAATTAGACAAAGTGTTTTCTTCTCTGCAATTCTTTCATCCGAGACAACATTACTGATGAAGGAGAGTTTAAAAACTAGTCTGGAATAGGCTGCCCAGGGAGGTGGTAGATTCACCATCACTGGAGGTGTTTAAGAAAAGGGTAGATGAGGTACTTAGGTCCATGGTTTACAAGGGGGTTTTGTCAGGGTAGGTTACTGGTTGGACTTGATGATCTTGAAGGTCCCTTCCAACCTCACCGATTCTATGATTCTATGAAAAACCCAGTTTGCGTATCTGTCAATGTATCAAGGTAAATCTACTCCTAAATCACTTGAACATCTGAAAATATTCCAAACAAAACATCACTGGCTGTAAAAAGCTATGTGTGAAGGTAAGTCTTTTTGCTCCATCCTTTTGCTCTGGATCATAAATCCCGCTCATGGGGGTCAGGGAATTCCGGAGAAGAGAGGGACCAAGAAAAAGGAAGAAAAGTCCAGAGAAGAGAGACTGTAGGCTGTATTCCTTCTCTTTAATTTCCCATAAGTACCAATTTCCATTGTCTGGAAGTGAAAGAGTACATCTGACGTATGTGTGCACCACACAGCCCATCTGAACACACCCAGCAAAGCTGTTGTGTTCATGATAATAGCACATATAGAGCAATTGTGCCCTAAGACCTATGTGTCTTAGCAGTACGGGTCACTTTACTCACATAATTCTGTTCTCTTGTCTAGGAGAGTATGTTACTGTCGTATAAGTCTAGGAAAGACTTATTCACTGAATATCCTGTGGATTTGCAGCCTAATGTGTCATAACAAATTCTTAGATAGAAACATGTATCTCCACCCTTTCATAGAGTAGATAGTTTTGTTGTTTGTTTTTTTTTTTAATCAGTCTTTTCTTTCCCCCCTCCCTGAGTTTCTGCATTTTCTGAGACCCCAAGCTTTACCTCTCCATACCTGACTTAACTCAAGATAAAAAATTGCAAGTGCAGGTATTGATGAAACTCCTGAAAGCTGTGCATTGCAACACAAGCCCCCTGAAAACAGAGGTTTAAAAGCAGCACTCAGAGCCTGTGTGTGCATGCTGCTTTCAACATTGGTTTTCAAAATTGTCAGAGAACACTTTGCAAGCGGCTTTTCTACATTAAAAAAAGAGAAAGAATATTGGCAGGAAGCATACAAATGACTATATATTGGTTAGAGAATCTCTAGAGCTGTGTTGAGTTAGCAGTTTAGCATCAAATTATGTTTATTTTTCCCTTCTAGAGGGTATACTCATGCATAGCTGAGAATATTTAGAAATGTGTTCGCATTGTAATTTGCAGAATAAAACAAGCCAGAACTCCATTATAGTTGTGACACCGAGAGTCATATTAATGAATTCCAAAAGTGTACAGAAGGTGGAAGATAACCTGTGATATGAATAAGAATATAAATACTATTTTGTTTTCACAGTAACCACACCAGAACTCTAGACATGCTGAAAATGAGAAGCAGTCATAAAGGTGATTTTAACATCTGCTTTGTATGAGACGGAGTTTTAATGATATACCTTGTAACCTCAAGAAAACAGTGTAAAATGAAGGTGGCTGGGGATATTCTATGACTGGGGTAGGGGATTGCTTATGGTAGGAGAAGTCTTCATCCTTCATTACACATGGATAATTGTCTATAATAAAAGTAATTTTAGATTTTTATCACTGATAACTAAATTCAAGTTTGTTAAGGAGTTATGAGGAGAATTAAGTGTAGAATTCTAATTCTGTCCATTCTCTATCACTGATTTATTGCCAGCTCTATGGCAAAACACTTAAATATACAAAAGGCAAGGGGGCAGATTAACCAGGTGCAGTTTCAGTCTGCAAAACCTCTCTGTCATTTCAAGCAGACCTTATACGAGAGTGTGCAGAAGCAGCTCCTTGCACAACAGACCTGTCCAGCCTGCAAAGTAGTGTCTTCTACGTGTGGCATTAGATTTTTTTCTTACTTTGAGGTCAAAGAGTGAATCTTGTCAGTAATGAAAAATGCCAAAATGGAAAATCCATGTCTAGTGTTCAACCACTCTCACAATATTATTTTTTTTTTATGTTTAAATAGTCTGGAAAAGAGACGTCTGAGGGGGGACCTAATCAACACTTATAAATGCTTAAAGGGTGGGTATCAGGAGGATGGGGCCAGGCTCTTTTCAGTGGTGCCTAGGGACAGGACAAGAGGAAATGGGCACAAACTTGAGTATAGGAAGTTCCACCTAAACATGAGGAGGAACTTCTTTACCTTAAGGGTTGCAGAGCTCTGGCACAGGCTGCCCAGGGAGGTGGTGGAGTCTCCATCTTTGGAGACATTCCAAACCCGCCTGGACGCGTTCCTGTGCCACCTGCTCTAAGGTGGCCCTGCTCTGGCAGGGGGTTGGACTAGATGATCTACTAAGGTCCCTTCCAACCCTATGATTCTATGATTCTGTCATTCTGTAAATGAAGTTTTCTGTATTTCAGCTTGTGCCCATTGTCCTAGGACAAGAGGAAATGGCCTCAAGTTGTGCCAGAGGAGGTTTAGATTGAATCCTAGGAAAAGTTTCTTCACTGAAAGGGTTGTCAGGCACTGGAACAGGCTGCCCAGGGAAATGGTTGAGCCACCATCTCTAGAAGTATTTAAAAGGCTTGTAGATATGGTGCTAAGGGACATGGTTCAGTGATAACTTGGCAGTGTTAGGTTTACAGTTGGACTTGATGATCCTGAAGGTCTCTTCCAACCAATATGATTCTATGATTCTGTATTTTTTGTTCTGTCACTGCAGATAAAATTTGAAGAATGAATTCCTAAATTTGCGCCCTAGAATAACCCTAATTGCATGTTAAATATGAACAATATTCTATATTGAAGGTTGCATTGCATTTCTGTCCATCTGGACTACCTCTTTGATGAAGATCCTTTTGTTAGACTTGGAATTTCCTTCTACTTTCTGAGGTTTTTACATTTTATTTTTTTTTTTTAAGTGTGCAGATCATAAAGGAAAAGAACAAGCTTGGTTCTGATCCCTGTCTTCCTTTCCTCGAAATAAAAGCCCAAATATTTCCTGAGTTTAGAGGAACTAAACAGTCTTATGTACAAAGGATCTTACTTCTGCCAAGACAATTTTGACTACAGATAAAAGTTCTTTAACTGAAAAGATAAATGTTGTAGACAAAGGCAGGGAGAGTTCAATGTAAAGAGGAGGCAAAGGGACTTGTTGAAGTGCTGTAAGAAAAAGGTTACAGGGATTGTTTCCAGAGATTTTTCTTCTTTATCTGAATTCACTTTAAGTGGGACTCCTGAATTTGGCTTTGTCTTCCAACTCCACAATCAAGACTGTAGTTGTGTCTGTACCTCTGTGAGATTTGTACTCTGTGTCCAGGATCAAAATCGCAAGCTTTGTATCCAGATTTTGCATAATGAAACCATTTTCATGGCAGAAGATCTTCTGGTATTATTCTGTATCTTCATCTTCTCTTCTTCTCCTTCTTCCCCACTTCCATCTCCACACTAAGCTCTTGAGGGGTCTACGTGATACTCTTCTAAAGGTGTTGCTGATGAACTATACGCCAATAACATACATGTTTTCAATGCAGAAAACAGAAGGAAGTGGGAGAAAGACACAAGGAAAACCCCTGGTTTAGCTGCTAAATGTGGGTAAATGATGTGAAATTACTATTTTAATTATGTTTAGTCATTATCTTTACTATAAGGATAGTTATGGGGAGGAAAGGAGGGAAGAACGGGGAAAATTTGTAAGCATTTTCACTACCTAGGTTTTATTTCAAGAAAGGGAGTTAGAGGGCAGGTGTTGAACTCATTGTAAGGGAAATATAACATTGCCCATTTACCAAATGGCTTCTCTAAAGCTCCCCAAAAAGAAGATATACAGCAGGAATTTCAGTTTTTATCAATGTTCTACTAAGCTTTCATGACATAGTACTATGTACAGGCAGTTCATTAATTGGTCATTAGGAAAAAAAATAACCACAAAGAAGCGAAAAAACACCAAACAGTTGGTAAACCCTTACTACACAGCAAAGGTTACTTACTTGATTATTTTTCATATATGTACAGACAGAAAAGGAGGAACTCCTGCTTAAAGCTTAAATCTTGGCTGGTTTTGGCACTACTTCAAGTGGTACATCTCTGGTTTTAACTGCTGCCCTGAAATTCCTGGAGGGTGCATTCAGGCTATAAGCAGTCTGGAGACCCAAGTGTTAAGCAATTTTTAGAGTTCAAGAACGGGTTGAAGTACCAGTGTAGTCATAATCTGAGAGAAAATCCTTATGCTGGGAATGATCATTATCACTGCTCCAGCTAAAGCACAAAGATTTTGTAACAGAGTGCAGCCAGTTCTCTTCTCAGCTTTGATGGTAACTCAGCTTCTACTCTTTCTGCACACTCAGCATCTTCTCAGGGGGATTCACAGTTTAAAAAATTCAGCATTGAGATGGACTCTTTTTTGCTACATGATAATATCTACAAGATGGAGTCATCAGCTAGATGAGGGCATCAGATCCTCCATTTCAAAGTGTAAATAACAATTCAGAGCTACAGAAACAAAAAAGCTACATGGGGGAAAACAATATTCAAAGTGCTAACATTAAAATAATGAATGTCAGGAAAATGAAATTAGGAGCTAAAGGAAAACCAGAGGGAAATATAGCAAGGAACTATAAAAGAGATGGTAGATCACAGCTAAAATAAAACAGACAGCAATTTAAATATCGTTTAAAACTCCTAGAAAGTTATGGGAGAAAAACAAGATGATGGTAGGAAAAAAAAAAAAAAAAAGAAATGTGATAACACAAAGTAGGAGCCGTGAGCATAAAATGAATGTATTAAAAGTAATTATATGCTTACACTCTACATAGAAAGAAGACCCATTTCACAAGTAATAGCACATGCTGTCTCTGCTGAGTTCATGGACCAAAAACTGCATTCTGCATGTAATTGTAAGTGGGATAATGAAGTTGCAAGGCATGGTTTAAAACTCCTCCTTCCACCTCCTATGAAGTTGTCCTAGACCACATTACCTATCCGACTGCATGGTGCCTAGCAGAATTTTCAGTGTTCAATAATGATTGATTGGACTTGGTAGAAATAATAGGTAAGAACAAGTTTGAGTAATCTAGTGGATGCAGCACCCATTTGTGATGAGGGATTCCTAGCATCAAGTTTGAAACAACCGGTTGTACATTTACATATAAAGGGTCATTGGAATAATTATTGTGCACTTTAACTGCAGCATTATCGTCAATATTTCTTCATCTGGTCAAATTTTAAAAGTCAAAACAGACCATGCTCCAGCTTTGACAGAGACATTGCCGGTGCCATGACAGTTCTGGCAGCACTAAGTAACACACGTGAGCAGTAGAGAGGCAAAGAATTGAAAACACTCATTTATATATCGCTTTTCTTCTTTTCTATCTTCCTTGCTGCAGATGTTCATTTTGTGTCCCATGTTTGCAAGTAACTACATGGCTGTTTATCCAGGAGAGCTTAGATATCTCCCACTGGATTTGCTCTTTGCAGAGCTGAGAAACACTCCTTCCAGATGGATGGAAACTACTTTGGCAAGATGCTTTATCTCAAGAGAGAAATCTGGAAACTTTTTCTGTCCACTTAGTACTTGTAAAGACTAAGTACTAAATACTAAGTAGTCCTTATAAATGTAAGACTCCTAACTGAAGCACTGGTCCAATATCTCTAGATTGCAGGATTGCAAAGGTTGAATTCAAATTTCAAGAGAGCCAGAGACTCTGCTGTGTATTGTCAAGGTGCTTTCATGCACCTCTGTGAGTTCAGGAGAAGGTAAAACTTATGTGGTAACTACCACAGCAGACGCCTTTACATTTATTGCACTTTTGGAAAGCTCTATTCGAAGTGAGATGATAAAATGACATAAATTGATTTTGTAAGGTATTTGGCATGCAATAACAGGGTTGTTGTTGTAAACAGTATGGAAGAAATCTGGGAAAATGGCTATGTCGATTGAGTAATTTTCCACTAAGAATGCTGCAGGGTCAAAGAATGCTAAGGACTGGAGCATATATAATTTATGTCATGGATTGGTGAAGGCCTTCCTTGTCATATACAATAACCTAAATGAACTTCATCATCACAGTCTTTCAAACTCATAATCTTATTAGACGCCATTGACAGTCAACAACCAGAAAGGAAATGACTAAGAGTTGGCTAGGGAAGTGGACCACGTGGAAGACCTAATCTGTAAAAAAGGACAGGTGAGACTGATAAGAAGGAGTAGGAAACCTGTCAAACGTAACAAAGCCAAACTCAACATATTTAAATTAATCTTTACTCGTGATCACTGTGTGATAGCTTCTATGACCATGACTCACTGACTCAGGAGTCATGTTGCTTTAAATGCTGTCTGTGTCTTCCTTGCATTTGTCACTTTGACAACGATTTAGATTAGATTAAGCATGAATCAATATACAAGAAGTCCAGGAAACCATTAGGTACGAAGTGTTTCTGGTGGACAGGATTAATTTAAAGAGCAGCAGTGTATGTGCCAATGTAATTAACAAAGTAATTCCATAATGCCAGTTAGTACTTTCCTCGAGTGAGAATTTTATGCTGCTGCATTTCAGCATGGAAAAAATTAATTTACTGCATGTCTGAAACAAGCAACAATAAAGCTCATGTTTGTTTACAAATAAATCTTCCAAGGAAATTAAATGCTTGGGAAATTGCAGGTAATGCTCTTCCATTGTTGAGTGCACATTGAGGGCTGTGATTTAGAGATTGCCGTGCCCTGGCAAAAATAGCACTCAGAGTGGAGCAAGAGTTAATCAGCTACAACAATAATTGAAACATCATCTCTGCAGCAGGGCTTGAGGTAGTATGAGGTTGTTAGAAAATACTAAATGGTCATTGCTCCCTAGTAGTCATAGGCCATGGTCCATGACAGGGTTCAGGAAGTAATGCTGGAAATATAGAGCAAAACATGATTACATAAGCTTCTGGGATTCTGTGTATTTCTCATGTAGGCAAGCACCTTGACAAAAATCCCCCCTAAAATAAGAGGATAAGAAAGCCTTTCAAATATTTACCAGCAAAAGGAACCTACTTTCTCCAAAGCTTTAAGGACCTTCTCTCCTCAATACAGGAGACAAACCTCCCCCCGTGATACATGACAAAGTTCTGCAAAAACATTCCTGTTGAGCAGGGAGATGTCAAGGGAGAGTCAGAAATGAGGACTCTGGAAAAAGTAGCTGAAGAGTGAGGGTTGGCATTTGTGGGTCTTGATAATATTAAATCCTGTATGGAATCATAGAATTGTTTTGG
>VXBO01003303.1:0-105575 GCA_013400135.1 Rhinoptilus africanus
GCCTGGTTTGGACCGTCGAGCCGAGCTGTCCTCTGTGCTGTCAGAGCCACCAGAGCAGCATCACCCAGACGGCAAGCTCCAGCCTTCGTCCCCACCGCCCGGCTCAGCGGCTCCTGGGCATCACACCAAGTACAATCCTGCCCATGGAGTGAGCTCCCAGGGGATCTCTTGACAAAGCGGGCAAACACCCCCCCAAAACCATGACTGAAATGAAAATGTGTATTCCCCCCTCCCCTGCTCACGCACAGCCACCTAGAGCAGGCTGCCCAGAAACCATCCAGTGGACTTTCAAAGGATGGATACTCCATAACTTCCCTGGGCAGCCTGCATGGGCCTTTAGAGCAGACTAGACTAGACTAGAATATTTTCACTTGGAAGGGGCCTACAGCGATCACCTAGTCCAAGTGCCTGACCACTTCCTCTTGCAAAGCACTCAGCAGACACCAAGGATGTCACCTACCAGCTCCTTCAGCAGCTTGCATATGTGGTGCAGGCCCTCCTAGGTGCAGAATGCAGCATTTTCTTCAGCAGAAGCCGGAGAAGCAGTGCCAGTGCCGCCAGTTGCCATGTGATTCAGTCAGTAGAGGAGTTCAGCTCTTTATTACAGTAAGACTGTCTTCTTGTCTTTGTGGTTTGGATTGTTGAGGGACTTTTTTCTACACATAGCTGGGTTGCGGGATAACGACAGTGGAAGTTTGCTTAAACTTGAAAAACAAATTAAAAATGAGCTGCAATACGTTTGGTTAAGCAGATAACTTCACAATAGAATGTACCTTGTCATAGGGTGATGGCATCTGAAATGCTGGACCAAAGGAGCAATGGAGGTGAACGTCCCTGTCTTTCTAAGCAGGTAGTGCTTTCCTGCCACGACAATGACATAACCGCAGGTGTCCCTGGGAGGCCTATTTGACAACGTATGTTCACCCAGGCTGTCTGCAAGTGCCCACATGTATACGCGCTGCATCACCAGGACCTCAGCCTCACACTGTGTTAGGATGAGCCGCATACTTGAGTTTGCACAGTCAGTATTGAGAATAAGTGTAGGCATTATACAGCCCAAATTGCTGTGAGTCGGAAGCAACAAAGGACTCAGGCATCTTGGAGTGTTAGACTTGAGTTAGGGTTTGAGGAACCCATAACAATTTACTGTTGCTTAAGCAATTATTCTATCACGTGATGACCCGTCCTCACTCCAGAATGGGAACTGGGTAAAAACAAGGAAACTCAGGGGCTGAAATATAAAGAGATTTAATAGAATAAGACCAAATAATTAACAATAATACTAAAGAACCAATATTTATCCTGATACCAATATAAAATATACAAGGATTATACTCAGCTAATTCTATCAGCAGGAAGTTGTGCACTCCCAGCAGTGGGCAGCGAATGTCGGTCACTGTGAGCACTACAGCTTCGAGAAGATGGGAAGGGCTCAAGGGTCCAGCACTGGGGCAAAAATTTCTCAGGATCACAGCTATCAAGGAAGAGAGACACTCCTCAGTAAACTTTCTAATTTATGTTGAATGTGATGTTCATGGTATGAAATAATCCTCTTGGCCAGCTTGGGTCGAGTGCCCCAGTCTTGTTCCTCATCCCCACACCTGGCTAGCTTGAAAACACTGAGACCTTGAAACCCACATACCACAGCTGGCTATAAAGTAAGTATTTTCACAAATTCAGACAGCACAGTTTTCTAAAAATGCAGTTCTCCCAAATATTAGAAGAGACCTTACTGAAAAGGAAAGTTACTGAGACAGAAATTAATCCTGTGTCACTCAAACCAGGACAACTTGCTACATACCTGGCTCCTCAAGTACAACTCAGCATAAGGGGAAATATAATGTAACAGATGCAAGACATTGAGCCCTGTGCAAACCCTGCCTAGCAATCCACAGGGAACACAGGGGCTTCTTGCACCTCACCTGTTCTTACTTGCAGACTCTGCATGGTACCTGTGCTTGCCCCTTGCAAGACCAGGGAGGTTCTCAGTATGTGAGGAAGGACACTGTGGGATGAAGGTGTCTGCGGAAAAGCTTCCAATTTTTGATGTTTTTTTAGGAGCACTTATAAGATTATAATTCGAGAATGACATTACTAAACCAAACATTAATTCCTATCTGAGTCATCCACATCCTATTCAGGTTTGATGCCAAGTGCTGTCAGCTGAGTCTATATGAAGTCGATCTGCTCCACATGGAGATCTGCTGTCCATGTGTTGCCCATGCCCAGATCCGTCCCTGTCACTTGCCATCCTCCTGGGATCTAATTTCTTCACTGAAGGAAACTGTGTGTGGGCATAGATGTAGCCACAACAAACTCCAGGAGCATTTTGATGGCAACTGGGGCACCATCCCTCCATCAGACATGCGCACGCTTTGACACTGGGACTTCAGCATGCACTCGGGAACACCCTCACCCTGACTGTGTTGGTATCAGAGGCAATTGCAGGTACACGGACAGTAAGGTCTGTCAGGAGCGGGCCAAGAAAGTTGTGAATACAGTAGTTAGCATGGCCACTAACGGTTTCATGTGACTTTGCAGAATGCTAGACTCAATACCTAGCTCTCAGATTGCTCTGGAAATAATAGTCTTAGACAAGCATCACAAAGGCACTCTCAGAGTTCACAAGGAAACTCCAGACAAACATTCTCTGCTAGATAATCAGTGTTTCAGAACTTTAAAGAATATTTTTTCTTTCTCTTTGGGTAATGCCATTTTCTGTTACAGAAGCTGACTATAGACCTGACACTGTGCTGTATGCTCATGTCAATGAAATTATCTCTTTTATCATGGTGAATATCTTTGCTATAAATAATATTATTATATGTATATGCATATGTCTCTTCATCTCCTGAGACATGAGATGTATATTCATCTTATACCACATTTTAGATCTAATTTCTACCATCATTTAGAGCTCTGGAGGTACACTGGCTGGTAAGCAACCTTTAATATATTTTGAAACCTAACATTCAAAAAGTTTTGCCACATGGAAAATTGTTTGGTTTTTTTTATTTACATTATGCCCATATGTAAAAATGTGTAGCTTGCATCAAACTTGACTGCCAGATTCAAGGCCTGCCTGTCCTTAAAAGATGACTCTGAGCATTAGACTGCAGACCTAGTATATCAAGTCATGCAATTCAGAAATAATAAGTAATAGATTGAAGTCCTAAGCAAAAGTGAAACACATTCTGATTATGAACGAATTTAGGATGTTTAAAAATGCATAGTGAGCTTTACAACATGCAGACAGATAGTGCTTACAAGGACGTTTAACTGTTTGTTCAGCCGAGTAAAGATGAAATTTCTTGGCTTCCTACACGCAGCCCAAATTCCTTTAGGAACAGATTGGGTCACGTGTACAACTGAGGGGACAAAATGAGTGTATCTCTACCAGAAAAGGCTTCCCATCCTCTGATACGTTCCCTCCTAAAAAGCTTGCTCAGCAGGACATGAGAAACCAGGGCTGAGAAGGCATTGCACTTTCTCCCCTACCTGTCATATCTCTAACAAGCCATAGCATCTTACCTAGATTTTCAGGTTATTCCCAGGGTAAATTCTCTGGAGCTTTTCTGATCTTTGGAAATAGTTTTCTCATTCCAGCTGACCTGCTGGAGAGCAGCTCTGAGGAAAGGGACCTGGGAGTCCTGGTGGACAACAGGATGACCATGAGCCAGCAATGTGCCCTTGTGGCCAAGAAGGCCAATGGCATCCTGGGGGGCATCCAGAAGAGTGTGGCCAGCAGGTGGAGGGAGGTCATCCTCCCCCTCTGCTCTGCCTTGGTGAGGCCCCACCTGGAGTGCTGTGTCCAGTTCTGGGCTCCCCAGCTCAAGAAGGACAGGGANAATGAAAGAAGGTTCCCAAAGTTTTTTACAAAACAGGAAAAATTTAGTTTGCAACTGAATTCTTACACAGGGTGGAAGATGATTAAATACCTAGAGAAACTATTGCTCATTGCTTTTTCTGAGGCCTTTTCCAGAAATGAGTTAACCAACCAACTCCCAAAACAAATCTAGGCCACAGTGTTTCAAACTGTTCCTCAACTTCAAGAGAAGCAAAAATCCTTCCTTTTTATACCTCTGCCACAAGTTTGTTTTTAAAAGATGTCTGTAAGCATTTGGTAGTTTGAAGGAACCAAAGAACTTTGGACTGCTTTTGAAATCACTCATTCTAATATTGAAAGCACTTTTTCTGTTAAAAGTAAGTAAGACTGTCCTTTGATGAAAATACTGACTGACATGGCATTCTGCCTTAAATCTGAGCTGAAAAAAATCAATTAGCAATGAGAAAAGATAATGCTAAGATATATATTGCAACAAGAGGACCAGCAGAGAGAGGGCAATTTAGAATGATAGCTACATCAAGCACAGCAGAATTGATTAAAAATTTAGCAGTTCTGCTGATGAATGTCCTAGTTCAGATTTGGAAAACATCTATGAACTTAATTTTCCACTGATTAAATAATCATTTTATAAACCGTGTATAATTCATGTAATGTTAACTCCACAATCTTGTGAAATATGACTGCAGCTAAACAGTTAACACAGGCCCAGTGAAATAGGTCTCGCAGCAGAGCAGCATGAACTGGACAGTGTAACAATGCCTTGTATCAGCTGCGCAATTCCTTCACATTTTCCACCATCACTGAACACAGCACTACATACACTATTCAAGGTACTCCTTCAGGACCAGATCCTCATTGCAATTGTTTCCAGATATAGGTCCTTAAAGGTGGGTGCCTGAATCCAAGGTCAGGTATCTTCATACAAAACACACAGAATCACACAGAATGGTTCGGCTTGGAAGGGACCTTAAAGATGACCTAGTTCCAATCCCTCTGCCTTGGGCAGAGACACCTTCCACTAGACCAGGTTGCTCAAAGCCCCATCCAGCCTGGCCTTGAACACTTCCAGGGATGGGGCATCCACAGCTTCCCTGGGCAACCTGTTCCAGTACCTCACCACCCTCACAGTAAAGAATATCTTCCTGAAAAAAAACCCTGTGCTTGAGAGATGCTGAACATAATTGATCTCAGCTAAGTCCTGAAGAAGTGAGGATTAATCATCACTGATTTCAAAGAAAATGAGTGCCCTCCAAAGTGAAAAACCTGGATAACACAGGTTACTCTGACTTCATCACAGATGGTTGTGGTGGGGAATTATAGTTTGCTCTGGAAAACAGCTCAGTTTTGCTGCAAAAATATTCTGCTGAAGTACAGGCATAGAATTACCCACGCTTCTGAGACAGGTAAGACCCTAAAATAGAGCTCAGTAGGTCTGTAAGATGAGTGACATGATGTGGAATGATAAGGTGAGGAGTTGGACTCAGAGACCTAAGACACGGTTTTCAGCCAGTGTGAGGAGAATATGTACAAATAACTTAAGCTGGTTTTAAATGAACAAGAGAAGAGCAATGTGAGAGGTGAAGAGATTGGACTTCCCACATCACATCAACAAGGACTATGAAAGAAAAGAATAAAGACATTTAAATTTAATAGTTCAAGATGTCTCTAGAAAAAACAAACCCTTAAGAATATCAGCACGAGAAAGAATACTTAAAAATCTTGCATGATTTCAAGTGTTCCTAAATGTGATTTTTGCAGTTCCTCTCCATTCAAACATTACCTTATTTATACTACAACTGATAGAGAGCAATCTATCCCATTTTGACAAAAATGGAAGAAATGAATATCCCAATTATAACTTTTCCAAGTGTTCTCAGTGTAAATCCAAATAAAACCCAACAAAGCTGGGCTGGCTCACAGCTTTGAAATGTGCTTGAGATTTGCGTAAATATTGAAATCACATTTGTCTTGCAGTTTTGCCTGGGTTTCATTATGAGGTGTTAGTTTCACTGATGCCTCAAGGACTGTGAACTCAGATTAAAACTAGTGAGAACTTTGACATGCACATTTGCAAAAGATCCTCAGCACAGCATAGCATGGCTTTGGCTCTGCCTCGCCTGCTGAGCAGCCGCTCTGGGTTCCAGAATTTAGAAGTGCTAAAGAAGCGAGAAACACACGAAAAAAAGAAGGAAAATGTATGTATACTACAGTTAATGTTATCCAGAGGATGCTGCAATTACTCTTATGTGGGACTCCTAATTGCCAAGACTTCCAGTAGCCCTTTTCCTGTTTTCTTCACCTCTGATCCATGCCCACATATCTTATTTTTGCTCATCCTGTAGCAGATTCTGTGGGTAATTTCTGTACTTGTCTTGTGCCGAAGGTTATTAAAAGCTTGGAGGAAAAACATACTGGCTGGGAGATTTTTCTTGGCTGAGGCCCATAATAGAGAAGCAGTGCACCCACGTAACAGGGATCCACCCTCACAAGTTTGAAGCTGTCTAAAATCTGCCAGGCACCCGAAGGAAAAGCACAAGCCAGCATTTAAAGGATGTCAGAATTGCATCTGAATAGCAGAAGATAGTGAAATATCATCTGTTGTGTGTGACGTGACGGGTAAGCCACACTTGCGTTGCCCAGGCTGAGTCCTCAGGCAGTGGCTGTGTGCCTTATCCATGACCCCAGGGCACTGGCTAGTCTGCAGAGTCTGGCTTCCAGCTACTCCCTTTCTCACTTGCCTTTAAGGCATATACTGACTGATAACGGTTTATCCTCTGTTCACTCTCCCTCCTTGATAATGCACATCTCCTGCCTGTGTGATTTAGACCCTGCCCCGTCTTTGGAGACGAGAAGTCAAAGCAGTTTCTCTTCCCCGCGAAGGTGAGAGGAAATGTTTAGATTGCAGATGTTCCTTTGCCCAGCTGGGCCCCTGCTTTCAAAATCACCTTTTTGCTCATGGACGAAGCAACACCGTGTCAGCAAAATGCTACCATGCTTGTTCTGTCATCGGGTGACATCATGTTGCCATGGTAATGCTTGGCAGCATTTCATAGAGGATTTCTGCATTTCAGATAATGGAATTTAAAAGGGCTTCGGTCTGAACTTTTCAGGGTCATTTCAAAACAGAAGATTCTGTCCTCTTACCTGTTATAATGCAAGAGGAGGGAACCCAAATCTGAAGCAAGGCATTAGCAGGCAAGCCAGGGATAACTCACGTAAAATTGAGAGGAACTGACCTTCAAGGCACACTAGGTATCCCCTCCACATAGTTATTTCTTTACTTGAGGTCTAGCTGTTCTGATGCTGGACTTTTCACTTACAGACATACGCACTAAAGCACACACGTCTCTTCACAAATTAATAGCTATCATCTGTCATGTAAAATGGTGTTTCAAATTTACATCACTGGCTTTTACCAGGAGGTTTCCTCATCACTAGCTGTCATTCTCAGGAGGATCAGGAAGTACTCTGAAAAAATCAATGCCTTCTTTTGAATAATGGGGTACATTTGCTTTTGAAAGTGATGTAATTTCATCAGATCAACTTCTTAATACACAGTCTTTGTACTTTGTTAGATGGCTAAAAATTTGGTTAAAGAACAGTTACATTACATGAAACTCATGAATTAGTTATAGTCTGGTCAGATTGAAGTTCATCAATTTCAGCCCAAAGTCATGGTATTCTGGGAAGTTTGATTACATTTATTAGGCAATAGAAAAATCTGTGTGTTTTCAATACTCAGATACTTCCTACATTATTGATTACAGATGCACATTCTAGTTCTGAGAATGCAGGAAAAAAATATTCAGTGTACTTTTTAAGTTGACCAGAAAATAACAGTTTCTTATAAAAATTACTTTCTTTGGAATTTCTCCCTAAGTTCGCAAGCTTTCGTTTCAAAAGAGCCTTCAAGCAGAAAGCATGCAGAATTATCGATCTATAGATCCAGTCAGCATGCAAAAGAAAACACGTAATAAGCAATAACAAAGTTAGTCGCCAGAGTTCTTGCCTTTGGGTAACTGCAGTTTAGCTGCTTCTCATTTTTGCTAACTCTTAGGAAAACAAGAGAGACTTCAACAATATTCTAACTGTTTCCAAAGTTTGCACTGGTTTGGTCAAGTATTTGTTACAGCAATTTGCATGAAATGGCACTAAATATGTTTTATCTATCTGCCACAAATAAGTACCAAGCAATCATTTTAATGAATAGACACACCCGATGATATACAGACATTAATGTCAATTCTTTAATATTTATTAAATAATTATACATTTCCACATATATTATTGCACTAAAGTGTGTGATTCTTCCCAGACTCAGAGCACGTCTTGAACATTACTTCAAAATTGCAAGTAAACATGGGAAAACTGCAAGGCATTTGCACATTAACTTATAGCAGTTATAGTTTAAATAACCCCATTAATGTGTGATATTATGAAGTTTATTACATAGAGCCATGATGAGCGTAACGAGTGAGCAAATGGGAGTACTGCAGAATAAATAACACTCCTTTGCTTACAAACATCCCCATAAGTTACAATAATAAAGCGTGTAAAGTGACAACCCATGAAGAAGCATGGTTCAGTTGGCTACACTAAACTTTCCTTCCTAGGCAATAAAGGAAGCTTCAATAAATTTTTTATGTGTAAAGTTAATTTTTCATTATACTGACTAACACAAATGCAATCAAAATGTCAGCAAAGGTTTTGGTTTGATTTAACCTATTACTTTAAAACATGTTACTCATCACAAAGGTGGTTTTTGACACTCTTAATGTGTTTTTGAAAAATGTTTTATTGTCTACAGCTGAGACATCCTGAAAGTTTCCACCTTTGTAAATCAAGATGAGAGAAGGGGCAAGTGGAGTTTTATAGGTTTGTTTTACCATACACAGACTTAGAGTCAAATGTCATTTAAACTTGCTTTGATTGCTTTCAAAAACTAATCTTTCAGTGGAAAGAAGGGCAGCAGTTTGCTCCTGGGCCAGTGCTGTCTATCTCCGCTGTTTTTTCCAGATGACAAGTCCCAATGAAGGCAACAAAATTCACCACTGGAATAAGTGAGCAGGATTTGTCCCATAGTGAAAAATAAGCTTCCACATCGCATTTGAATGCAATGTACAAGTTTGGGATAAACTTTGATCCTCAGGTTCCACCCCTCACAGGCAGGTGTCGGGCAGAAAGCCCAGGCAGAGCCCATCTCCTCCACAGCCCCCAGTGAGACCTCAGAAACTGGACTGTGAACCTCCCTCCTTACACAGGGCCACAGGCCTTGAGTCTGCATAGGGTTAACCATATGAATAAAATGGTGAATGGCTAAGCCCGCACAACTTGTGTTTCCATCTACAAGGTTTCAGGATGAAATATCCAACCTGCTTGAAGTTGGAAAACTTATTTCTCAAAAAAAATCTAGCATTTTAATAAAGAATTATTTACAGTGAAGTGAAATGTCAAGTTAAATTTCTCACTCTTCTGATGGATTAATAGTTTATAAGGGGAAAAAAAAAAGGATTTGCAAGTATTAAAACGACCTAATTGCATTTTTTTTTCTTTCTGTGTAGTCAAAACCCTTTGTTGCAGTAATGTTTTTTTGAACTTGTGTCACAGGAGGTGCAGAACTCTGCTGCAGCCATGTTATTATTTCAGGGTTGTACTGTGTTATGTTATATCACATAGGGGTTTGCAAGGGAGGGACTAGGAAACCATTAATTGCCATCTCCTACTCCCCAGCTGTTGTGCGGCACTACAAATTCTCTGCAGCTTTCTAATGCTGACCAACACAGATCAATTAAAAGTACTAGCAAAAAAAGGCTGAACTGTGGTGTCTGTAGCACACCAGCTGGTGTGAGGATAAAGCAGTTGGGTACGATCTATTGGAGAAACACACATGCTGGATTTTAAGCCGTGTTCATGACTTGCCTCATTCCTGGGAAGAAAGTCTTCCTTATGGATTTGTTGAGGATGATTAGATTAAATTTAAAAAAAAAAAAAAAAAAAAAGCAAACGGGGGGAAAAAAACAACCTGGCCTAAAAAACCAAGCAACAATGTTCCATATTTTCAAAGTTCCTACTGGTCAATATCAAAGACAGAAATGTGGGATTGCTAAACTGCTCATTTGCTCTAACATTGCCATTCTTTACTTCCAGAAATTAGGAATTTGGGGGTCCCAATGTAGGATTAGGGAGGGATTCATCTCACCTGATTTCAGCCACCTAAATGTAAAGAATGAATCTAAGTGGTTGTCTAAGTCCCCTCCATAGTCAGCAGACAGAAACAGGCACCTTCAGAGGAACATTCATCCCACCTGCCATAAAAAACCCATTCCAGTCTGCTTTGGGTTAGATGTTTGGTTTTTAGACTAAAGTCCGGTAAGGTGAATTCCACTCTCAGTCACTTGAGAAAACCAGCTACTCTGTGAGTCCTGAGTTCCTGAAGCTTCTTCCAGCTGCTTGATAGACTTGGTGTTGCAAGTAACAGACCGGCATGAAGATATATTATCATATCCCTGACTGACACCAGTTTGATGAAAATAACACCATCCTGCATAAGTATAGCATACTCTCATCATGATGCGTGGGGAATTTGTGGCAACAGTACATAACTCAGTGAGTGCTATAAGAATGCTCTCTGTAAAGTTCAAGACCTCTAATCTCTCTGCTGGTACATGGTGCCTGGTGAGTAACAACCGTACAGCTGGAATAGTCTCTCTACAGTTTAGCAAGAGGTGAAGTTTGATTGATAATAGATGGGGTGCTCAGTTCCCTTTGAAACTGTTACAAATCAGTCAGAGAGCTGTAAACTGGAAAAAAAATGTCAGGATTAGTAAAGGATTTTTCAAAGACATTTGGAGGTTGGCGGTATTGCATTGCTGAAAGTCAGGAGAGGAACTGGGGACTAAACTGTTTCCTTCTCAGCCTCCAAGAAAAAAAAAAAGATCGATCCTAGGTCCGTAAGGAGAAAAGGACATGGGTACTTTGAAGGGATAGCCCAAGCTCTGTATGTCATTTAGGTCCTGCTGCAGTGCTTCAGGATAATTAACCAGCTCAGGGCCTCAACAGGATAAGCGAATTTGGGAATTTCTAATTTATGATTACAAAGATGGAGCCTGCCTATGGCTCTCCATTGCTAAAAGCGTGACTCTGCCAGTTAAGGAAGGGAATTATTAATTCTAATGAAAAAATATTGGTCATGATATTTCAGTGTAACTAGACCAACCTAAGACATCCAAGAAAATCACCACGGATTATGAAGAATCTCTCATTTTAAATTAAGCATAGGAAAAGACCATAAATAAAGCCTTGTCAGTGAGAAACTAGGAAAGAGCTGGTAGCAGTGTCAATTATTAATGTCATCCAGCCCTTGCCCTAAAGAGATCCCACTTTCTGTTGCTTACTCTTAGCCAAGCTTCAACTGTTCCAGCTGAAATTTGACATGGCAGGCATCACCCAGAGGGGGTCACAAAGCTCATATAGGAAAAAAAAAAGAGACATGCTTTTGCATCTGTAACCACCACTTGCTGTTGTGTAACCCCAGCAGTGACAGAACTAGTGACTTTCCACTTTTTATCACTCTGACCACAAAGAGCTTGCATTTCTTCTACAAAAGGACCCCAGCTTCAGAAGCAGGACTGGTCCCAACTGAAGCTGTACAGTAACCAGACACTAAACTATTTGTTAGTGGATTTCTTAGACAAAAGGATATTTAGGATGATGATGAGTCATTGGAAAGCTTCATAAGGAAAGAACTGCATGCTGCACTCAAAACATGCTAGCTGACATCATCAGGTCTCGGGTGCTATAAGAACTAAAAAGCTGTTTGGGAGAGTCAATACTTGAAACAAGCTCAGGGAGAGGGTTTCATCTCATTTAAATGCATCTACAATGCAGATGCCAGCAGCTGAGCAAATCACCTAGGATTCAATTTATATTCTGTGGTCAGAAATAGGCACTTTTAAGTAGTGATTCATCTGACCTATTTTACCTGTCTACTCCAAGAGGAATTGCACTGTGATATAATAGTTCCCGTTTCTTTCCAGTAAGACAACCTTAAAGGGACTAGCTCAGATGTGGACTAACTCTCTGCATAGTAGACATCTGCATTAGTTGCATGAATCTCACAGTCTGCTTTTGTGTTGTACGTAGAGCCTTGTGGATGATGAGTGCAATGGCAATGAGCATATAGCAGGAAGAGAGCTTGCACTCCAGAATTCACTAGAGTGCAAAGACCTTGTGCCAAAGAAAGAAATTCAGTCCTAGCCAGTGTAGAAGGACAGTGTGGAGCAAGCAGTAATGTAAGAAGACTTAAAGAATTTCCATCATGAAATGGATAAATATACACAAGCTAGTGAAACAAAACTATTTTTGTATCCGAATTTGGAGAGAAGAGTGAGAAGTATGAAAACAGCCTTCCCTTTCCCAGCAAGGAAAACTTTTTGAAATTGTAGCCCAGCTTTGGAAAATGACTGGAGCATGCCTTTCTCATTTTAATGTCATATTCACAATATAGAATTAGACTATTTCTGAGGAGAAGTACTGTCTGAAGGATGGACAAAAAGAATTGTCATCAAGAAACTGCAATTATGTTATGGAGAAGCGTACCTTCTACACAATGTTCAGATACTAAGCAATAGTGGATTGAAGGTGCATATTGCTATTTTGGTGGGTTTAGCCGTACCAAAGTATAAAAAAAAGAACTGACCCTTTTAGATTTTCGTTTTAGTGGTTTAAAGGAGAGGAAATTCATTGTGGAGTTAATTGTTTTCTTCCTGGCTTGTACAAAACATAAAGTATCTCACATGTGTGTATCTTAAAAAATCTTATCTGTTAAATAATTGCACTTTGTTCTTTTCCTAGGTGATATTCTCAGAGAATATCAAGAGCAAATGCTAAGAACCAGAAAAACAAAGATAAAATTGAACAAATTTTACATTTGAAGAGTTATAAACATATAAAAAATTAAAACGTGTATATTAAGTGAAATAGTTCAGGAAAAGAGTTCCCAAAACCAAGAACTGTTGACACCTGAAGAGACAGTTATGCCTTGCAGTCACATAATATTTGATGTAATAAATTTTTTCTGGTACAGTTTTCAGTGTATTGGAACATTATCTTATATTAAGACAGGAGGTAGAAAGTTCGTAATATCATTTTCTATCTATGTCTCATTAATTTTATCTTTAAGACTCTTCTTTTATTCTCTCTATACACATAGTATTTTGCTTTATATCTTAAACTTCTAGGAAATTGAAACCAGCATCAGCTCAAGAGAATTAAATTTAGATTACTCAGTTTTGAATGACTAAAAGATTCAACACTGAAGAAATTTTTAGAAATGCGCGTTATTGTTAAGCAGTAACTTAAGGACAACCTAGTAGTTAAGGTACAGAACTAAGCATCAGGAGATTTGGATTCAGTGCACTGCTCCAGGTTTTCTTTGTGAGCTGATGTAAAGATCTATGTTCCTCATCTCTACAATGGGAACATTATTCTTCCTCTGTCTGCATTGCCTAGGAGTCCTGCAAGCTGCTCTTCAGAGGTACATTATTCCCTCATCTGTGAACACTTTGCAGGAGAAAAGCCTTTGAATGCATTCTTTTTCAGAGCAGGAATGATCTTATTATGATTTTGAACAGCACTGTGCAGCACTGGGATCTGAATCTGCTTGTAGCTCCTTCAGCTACAGAAATACAAGTGTTAATAATAATTAATGATATTAGCACCTTTTAATTGTGCTGCACTTCTAAGCTCCTTCTTACCATTTTGCTCTGGGTTAGGGAGCTCCCCATTGTCTGCTTTAGCTATGGTAAATACCGCTGTTGCACAATATTATTATGTCGTAGTTGTTAGCAATTTATTCAAAGAACATCTTATGAGTGCAAATAAAGCAAGCAGGTGTCTGCACTGAGGAGTTTATAGACTACATTAGAGATAGCACAGCAAGACATGAACAACAGAGAGGGAGCATCGGAATTCAATGCCTTTCATGGAGATAGAAAGCAATAGGATTTTTTTTTCCTGTTCTTTCCTTCTTATTTACTTTCTTGTTGCTTTCCTGGAGTCCTGATGTGTTTGCAGCCTTTGAGTTCTCCAAACATTGGGCAAAACACACTTAGATGAAGTTTAGGGCAAGATACATAGGAAGTCTGGGGGGAGATGATGGTGCAAGAAACCCAGCTTTGTATCATCAGCAAACTTGCTGAGGGTGCACTCCATCCCCTCATCCAGGTCATTGATGAATATATTGAAGAGGAGTGGACCCAGCACCGACCCCTGGGGAACACCGCTCATCACTGACCTCCAACTAGACTCTGCGCCCCTAATCATGACCCTCTGAGCTCTGTCTTGCAACAAGTTTTCTATCCACCTTACTGTTCATTCATCTAAACCACTCTTCCTAAGCTTCCCTATGAGGATGCTGTGGGAGACTGTGTCGAATGTCTTTCTGAAGTCAAGGTAGACCACATCTACTGCTCTCCCTTCATCCATCCATCCATCCAGTCACACCATCATAGAAGGNAGTAAAGACCGAGGCAAAGAAGGCATTCAATAACTCTGCCTTCTCTGTATCCTCCGTCACCATGGTTCTTGTCTCATTCAACAGTGGGCCCACAACATCTCTGGTCTTCCTTTTGCTTCCAATGTACTTGAAGAAGCCCTTCCTGTTGAGCTGGACATCCCTTGCCAGTTATTAGTTCCAAGGCGGCCTTGGCTTTCCTTGTTTCATCCCTGCACAATTTGGCGGCATTCTTGTAATCTTCCCAAGGGGTTAGGCCATTCTTCCACTTAGTGTAAACTTACTTCTTCCACTTGAGCTTGTTCAGAAGCTCCCTGCTCAACCAGGCAGGCCTCCTGCATCCCTTGGCCGATTTCTTGCTCTTAGGGATGCACCGATCCTGAGCTTGGAGGAAATGGTTTCCAGATTGTACACTGGAAATGAACACATCACCCCAGAGTGAAGTGTTAACTTAGTTACCCTACAGACCACTCCAATTGAAAAAGAATTACAGGTTAAAAAGTCAAGAGAAGAACCTGTCACCAGGGCCAATGGCAGCTAGTGTCTCTTCAAGGGTAGAAAATGTTAAAGGCTGAACTCCTGACAAAATCCATGGTGAAGCCAAATCCAGCAGGGAGATTCTGTGTTTCATCAATAAACTCTGGATTGGGCCCTTCATTTCCCCTTTGTTCACTGCACTGAGCAAGAAGTGGTGGAAAGAAAAATGAGTCACTCTTGGAGGAGGCCGCTTGTTCCCCTTTGCCAGGTGGCCTGCTGACAGCACATTGCTCTGTAGGGCATGTTATATCTCTGCGCTTTTCTTATCAAAATGTCAATACTTTCTCATTGCCTTTGAGTGTTCCTAGGAAAGTACATACAGGCTGCAGGAAATGAAAGTCATGAGATCCAAAGGGCTGAGGTAGGTGCTCCTAGCAAAAGTCTCGAGGTAGAGGAACAGGAACCTGAACAAAGGCACAAACAACTGTTATTTACTTATTTTCGTATGGCTACAGTTGTGATTCTGAAAGGCAGGACTAGAAGCTTGGTGCCTAATTCCCACTGAGTGTTACAAAATCTGTTGAAGTCAGGAAAAGTAACTACCAAGTCCCAGTATCAGCACTGAAAAATGCAGCAGACTTTCCTTTCCACCATCCTTTATTTTGGCTTCTTGGCTGAGTTTAGCTCAGTGAATTCTCTGTCACTGTCAAGAGAAGTTTTGCAAATTTCCTACCCATGTTTCCCTTCTCATGGGTGAATAGCACCGCTATATTCGCCACCTAGGAAAAGAGACAGATCTGTGGGAAAACACTGCTCCCTCTTAGTCCATGAAAACTTTGCCACGATTTCAGTGGGTTTGGGTTTCACTCCCACCCTCCCACTCTGACTCAGCTTTGTTCCCATTTTGTGTGCGTGACACTGGGCATTTTGAATTCTTAACACCAAAACAGCAGAAGGAAGCACTGAAACTTACTGTTTGGGCTTCTTCTCTGTCCAAACTTTTTCTTTCATCAGTGTGGCTACAAGCTGTACCAAAGCCGTTGTCCCTATGTTCCTACTGCTGCAGCAGGTATAAAGCGCCGACAGTATAGAACCGTGCCCCTGAATCTGACTCTCCTTCTTGTATACTTCAACAACATTAAGAATATTAAAAAAAAATTATCCAAAGCTTAATTTATTTTAAAATTTCACTGTTTGATTTAGTGTCAGGGGATTTAAAAGTGGAAATGATCTGTTCGGCAGCAAGATTGTGTCTCAACACTGGATCCAGAGAACCCACCTCCCACCGACATGCTGTCAGATGCAGCTTCCCCGAGGTGCCGCCAAAGGGGTTGTTCCTTGGCACAGCTGGAGTACGTAGAAAAGACAACACAACCTCAGGCTCCATCGCATTCTCCGAGGAAACTCTGTGAGCTAGTCTTGAAGGAGAGTGGTGGAGACTGCATTGTAACAAACTGTCTATAAACGCAGCCTGAATTTGGGGCGAAAATGCTCCACACCAGATAAACTGATTGTTTACATAAAATGTGCTTTTTAAAGTACCAGCGAAAAATGTAAGATGTGCAATAGCAACAGACAGTACTAGCAGCAGTAACAAGCTAGTTACTAATGGGCTGGGATTTAGGTGTAGTTTCAAGGTAAATTTGTATTCACATAGAGGCACCTGGATAGATTTTATATGAGAAAGTCAGCGAAAAGAAAAATCCAAACTGATCACAGACACTCACTATTCTGCCATATCTGAATTTTATGTGCGTGTATGGTGGCTGATCACTGGGATAGAGAAAAAAAAAAATGTTTTATTTCTCTCCCTGCAGCTTGTTCATTAAAATTCTGTTTTACTCCAGCAGCCAGCATTGTGCTGCATCCTGACAACTGCACAGAGGGAAAGTGCCACAACAGACACATGCCAGCTGTCCCTTCCAATCCAGCAAACTATTGCTTCCCCATGTGGAAATATAGTATTCACCCTTTTCCTGGGGAAATAACATATTCTGCAGCAATACAATAGACCACAGCTTGTTTGTACATGGTTAAAGTACACATGTGGTAAAAACAGCAGCCTGATTTCCCTCTGTATTGCTTCAGTTTTGCACAGATGCGTACCAAAATTACTCCTACTGATCTGTTTCTTTGGCAGCCATAAAACTTAGCTCCTGTTACACGACCTCCCACATAGCTCCCGAGTACCAGAAAGGTGTCTGGCCCCGTGCTCGTTCCCGCACTGGCTGGAAGATACGTGTCTTTGCAGAGGGCTGCACAGCTGCCTTGTGCCATCTCTGGGCATGTCTCTGTAAATTCCAGGGACATGTATCTCGGCCTTATCTCCTGGATTAGGTGGATAAATTCCTCCGCCGCTTCAAAATACTGGCACTACACCAAAATTCCTGGATGCCTAAAATTAAGCTTCCAGGCCCTATCTAAACAAGGGTTATGGGGTACCCAAAGTGGACCTTAGATGGAATTCAGGCATCCAAGTACAAAAAGGTCACAACACAGTTGTGAAATGCTGTTGTTCAGCTATTTTCCAAGCCTAGAGATGGCCAAGCTGCAGAGATGCTTTACTTTTTTACACTGAAGTCTCCAGATGCCTGAAGCAGGGTTTTCAGTGCCTACACAGAGTTGTCCCAGAGTTGGCATAAGTGGATATACCAGTACCTAACTCAGGTCTCAGCAGCCCTACCCTTACAATTTAACACTTGAGTAAAACAGTTCATTTTCAATTGTGTTGGTGGATTGCAGCATCAAAGCTGCTGGTGGCCAGCAGCCCTGGGGAAAAGGCCACAAATGCTGATGCTTGGGTTCTGATTCCTTTTTCTAAGTAACTAAACTTAAAGTTTCATTTACATTGTTGATAAATCAGTGCAGCAGTTTAAGCAAGAATATTTTAATATACTGCAAAAGTATTTGCTTTTAAAAAGTACCTAAATGTCTGCAACTATTGAATTCCAGCATCCTTCAGGCCATATGGTTAGGCTATATTGTATTTGAGATGCAAAGGGGAAATGTGCAGAGAAATACTCTCTGCAGCAAGTTCTGCCTGGCTGGCTTTCACATTGACTTGGTGTTTGCTGTGATGGGGAAAGTCTATTTTGATTTGAAAGGCTCTATTAGGTGAAGGATCAGAACAGGAGATTTTGCGTCAGTGCGTGGGCTGTGAATACAACAAGGAGGTGATTAAATAGACACTGGCAGCAGAAGATAAAGTTAGCAATTATGAGGCCATTTCCAGGAACAGGCTGTCTAGAATAAAATTATTTTGGTTAAAATCAGCAGGTAAAAGTAAAACATGTCTTTCAAAGAGGTCTGCTGTTGCGACAAGATTGGCTTTTCTTTCCTTTTCCTTTAGAGCTGCCAACTAAAGGGTTGCAGTTTCCCTTCACATATATCTTGGTGATTGTGTTTAATATTATTGCCCCTCTTTTCAGAGCTAATAGAGCTGATGGAGAAAGTTAGGCTGGAGAGTGATACTGTCTGTTTGCAACGCCAAGGCAGCAGGAAAAGGAGGCTGAGAACTCTCCTACACCTTCTCACCCTGATGCTGTAAGCCCAGCACGAAGGGGCAGCTACCTGCAATGTGGATCCCTGCTGCACTCCACCACACTTAGGGTGAGGTGGCAGCAACATCACCAGACACTCTGTTTAGTGCCAGTTGTAATGTGTAATCATTAAAAACTGGGCAAAGATCACAGATTTCTTCCTTACAGGGGAAGAATTCATGACAGATTCATGACAGATGACAACTCTTTTCAGTTGCCTCTGACATGACTGGCTCCAAAATACATTTCTGAGAAGTGAAGACCAAATCCTGTAAACCATGTACATAAGCCATCCAGTCTCCTACCTTTTGCTTTGTTTGGGAAATATGCATGCATCATTTTCATATTGCACAAGTTGGTTTATATCAATCAACAAGAGCTATTGAATATGCATTTATACATGCTGAGAGCACCTCAGGTGCAGAGAAAATTATGTTATGAGACCTAAATTTCCACTATAAGAAGACTGATGTGAAAGCCCAGCCAGCTGTAAAGACTTTACCTGTGCAACAAACTCGGTCTCCTTGCACATTTCCACAGAGATTAAACCAGCAGGTATTATGGAAGCTTTCAGGAGCACCTGACTTTGCAGGATTTTCTTACTAAAATAAAGTACCTGAAAAATATCTGTTCACATTTTTGGCTGATAGCTCATAAACATAGATACCTTATAATGTAGTATTTAAATGCTCCCCTCTGCAACCAAATCCATCCCTCAGAATAGAGGGAGGCTGTCAAATAACGTGCATATTCCTGAAACTGGTCTCAGCTAAATATAGCACTAACTATGGTGCAATTTCACAGGTTTTAGATTTAGTGATAAAAATTACAATCATCTGGTCTCTTGTGCCTTTTGTGTAACCTGGGCCATAGCATTTCGTCAGCCCTTCCTCCATCTGCCCTGACAGGTTGTACTTCAGGGTCTAGCCTTGGTTTTGTTCCATCACTGCAGGTAACACAAGTAACACAATTTCTATAGGAGTCTCCATAGAGACAGATGCACCACAAAATCCAGAGACTCATCTCTGCAGTCAAATCTTGATACATCAAACCTGGATACGGGACCTGGAAGCTTGAACTGCTACAATGAGGACACTGACATAACTAGCCTGGAGCTAAGCAGAAGATAAGATTACCGAGGTACAAGGTTTTACTCACTGTTCAGGAGACAGTATAAATAAGCTCTATCCTCTGCACCACTAAAGGGCTGGGAGGTTTTTGCTTCCATGGTTTTTTTAAAGGAAAAAATCCAAAATCCGTCAAAATTTATGCTGTGGGCAATAGGAGACCATATAGCCAACGACACTGATCCAGGAAAATTGTGTGGACACCTGCAAAATTTGTGGATGCTGCTATTTCTTTAGTAGAGTTGCCATAGTGTGTAGGCACACATGCCATGGCATAATAGCAAGATAATAGCCCAAACACTTACAAGAACAGTCCAGTGTGTGGTCAGAAGACCTGTGTGCTCCAAGGAGGGGTTTTGCACACAGAAGTGAGGTATTTTACAGTTATGTCAAGTAAAAAAATATAGTTGGCTTGAGTGCTGGCTTTTTTCCTGTGTGAACAAGTCCAAAGATATTTCATACAGACTTATTCTGACAAAATATACAAAAGAACAAATGGTTCAATCTTTTCTGCTAAATACAGCTTGAGGCATATAATTAGCAATCTAGAGAGGATGATTGCAAGTGAACTGGCTTGAAAAGTTACACTGTTATCACAGAAGAAGTTGTAATATTTCATTAACATTTCATGATGCGTGAATTAATTGATATTTATTCACAGAGGTGCATTGGAAATAGTGGTGCCTCTTATGATAATTATACCTATTTTTCAATCTGAGGGAGAAGAAAACTGCTTTAAATACTATGAGTTATTAGACAGACCTTCAAAGCCCAGCATAACCACTTGTACCTACAAAAATACTAGTTATGTGCATTTTTTTAATATATTCATGGTTCCAGTAGCTATGCCTATATACATATGCACAGTATTTATGTCATATAATGATGCATGTGGGAATGTGAACATCCATCTTGGGAGCAAAAAATTGTTCTTAAGTGTTCATTTTATGAGAAAGAATTAATCTACCCACTAGTGAAATACATTCACCCCTCAAGTGAAATGGCAAGAGTTGTTTGCCATCTGTGAAAGTTGCATAGATCCTCAATAGATGGAAAAAGCATACCTGTTTGAGTGGGTTCCTCTCAAGGATTGCATTGCTGGATCTGTATATGTATAATATCAGTCCTGGGGTTTAAATTTTTAAATTACTAATCACTGGAATCAAATGGCAGGTTGAGCTAAGCTGCGACCTTTCATGTGCTTGTCAACTGCTTTGTGAACCCATGATTGGATGGAGAAGGGCAGCAGACGGGAGTATTTAGAAAGAGGCTTTGAAAATATTTGAGCAGATTTTGCCCTGCATACAGTTAATATTTATCACTGTAGTGAAAAGAGATGGAACTGGTGTATTTTCTTTGCTTCCTGAGACTAGAAGGTACTTCTCCTATATGTAATAACAATTGCTGACTCTTCCATTAGGAAACTTTAGGAAACCTTAGAACGGCTAGGTAGTACACAGTCAACAGGAATCAAGGTGAACAAAGAATTTGAAGAGAGGAAGCCAAAAAAGAGAAGGAGGATTTCATAAGTATTGGAGGTAAAATGGATGGCACTGAACATCCTGGAAGCATATGAAAGCAGAAAGATTGTAACCACTAAGATGACAGCCAAGAGGAAGTGAATACATTTAGAAATATCCAAGTACTGGAAACTGCAGAGGCTCTCTCTGAAGATTCAGCTGGTCAAATGGAGCTGGCAACTGTATGACGGAAACACAAGTCTGGCTTTTAGGTTGACATGCAAGATGTTAAAGCTGGGTCCAAGAAGATCCCTTCAGTCCGAGACTACTGTGCTAAAAGGAGTAGAAAGAACCGCTGGAAAGGAGGCTAGGCAATAACAAACAGTGCTGTCCCTTGGAGTCAAGTCTCATGACATCATTCTGGGAAGGCATTTCGAGGTTGTCAAGAAAAGTTCCACAAGTGAAATTGCATATTAGCTCAAATGGCACTTCTGTATGTGATAACAAATGGAGAGTTTGGAGGGGACTGCTAGTGAAGCAATTCACAGTGATCTCCTGTCCTTGAAGACTCTCAAATTGAACAGCTGCATGGGTATATGATGTCAGATATAAAGCAACGACGCCATAGTGGGGGAAGCAAGAAAACTGTTCAGTGTCCATTGCAGTACGGAAGAACCTTTCTGCTGGGGAAGGAGATGGATTATAAAAACAAAAAGCTGCCAAAAGGTTGAAGGTTCAGAGAGGACAACAGCAGAACAAATAGTATTAATTTATGCCAAATCAAGACAACAAAATCAGAATTAATCAAGCCCGCAAGGGACAGAATGAGAAGGCATTCTTTATACAGCTACACACCAATATATCTATACATCTATAAATCAATATCAGGACTCTGTGTAGTAATCAGGAAGAATTTGAATTGCGTGTTTAGGAACATATATTTGGTTTAGTTACTGTTATTAAAACTCTGCAAGTTTTGAATGACTGGAATGTTAAAACTGCAACGTGTATTTTATGTGAGAAAGGTGGTATGGGAAAAGGGGAAAATACCAGGACCTCTCCCTAACTTCCTGACGATTTAGGGTAAATTATCTTGAATATCTATAGAGCAAATTTCAAAAACCATTACATGGAGTAACAGTTTGTGTCTGACATAGATCACTAGATAACACCAAGGAACAGAAGAAGGGGATCTTTAAGATTCTCCCTATAATGTGCATATGACAAAAATGTGTGCTGTGATGGGGAAAGTCTATTTTGATTTGATGTGATAAATTGGCAACTTGCTGGTGTGTCCTTGGAAAATTTTTAATTTTAAAGATGAACATTCTGTAATCCAAAAAGCAAGATAAAAACGCAATAGTTATAAATTTGAAAGCTGGGGCACACTGAGTGCCAAGGGACTGAGTTTGTTGCATTTGTCCTGTGTAAGCAGAATAAACCCCATGTATTTCCTGCTTTAAAGGACCACTTTACTTTGTGGAAAATATAAGGTGGACCAGCTTGATTTCATCATAGCATGCAGAAATCTATGTGGGGAAGAAACCTTTGAAAATAGAGTGCCAATCAATGTATCAGACAAAGTATCGTGAAGCCCCTTGGTTGCCAGCTGAACAGAATCAGATTAGAAAAAAAGATTCAAAGCTTAACCATGAACCAATGATTTGAACAACTTGCCAGAAGTAAAAGATGGAGTTTCAATGGGAGTGTGTGGTGTGGTGGTGTCAGAGTGACTAGCTATTTTTTTTCCAAAAGATATCCCTCATTTCATCCATAGCTAGTGGATCTGAATGAGGAGTTAATTCGTAAAAAAATCCTACAGGCTACATTATGCAGGGAGCTGGGGTAAATTATTACAGCACTGGACTTCTGGTAACAGTGAAATATTTAGGAAGCAAAAGCATCAGATCCTACAGGGTGATTACAACTGTGTTCTCCTTATCTCAGTGTCTTTTTGGAGCACTAGGCTCCTTGAAGGGCTTAGAAAACAGCCTCAAGGATTTGTTTTAATTATAATGGTTGTTTCTCCAACTTTGTACGACTAATGTATAAATCCTTTAAAATGTATGATCTTGCATTGATGGGACAGAATTCTTGGATAAAATACTTTTAAATTCTTTTTTGCAGAGGTCCTACTCTTACTTCACGTCTTTTCCTTAGTTTTTTGCACTCATTAGCTTGAAGTGCAGTTTTGTGTGGCAGAGTAGGAGTATGATTCATTGTTTGTAGGCAGGTGGTACTTTGTACAAGTATTGACTGCATACTATGTATGCTGATTTGATTGATGATGGTGATTTTAGCTTCTCTTTAAAGCAAAGTGTACTTGTTATTGAAACGTTTTCTCAGAGGCTTCAAATAGGGCTACTGCTAATAAAGGTATAGGTACATTTTTCTCTCAGCTCAACAGAAAGCTGCTGGTTTGGGATCTGCAAGACCCTACTTTGTGCCTCGATGTCCTGGAGCACACTGAATGCTCCCTGTCCTACTGACCCTGCTGTGGCCTTACCATTTCATCCACCTAGGAGACAGCAGTTCTATCAACATAAGCTACTAGAAAATGTTCAAAGGAAATTTGGAACAAAGAAAATGTGCAAGTTTTGGGGTCTTGTGGCAGTGATTTACCACGGAGAAAAGAAACAAAATCCCACTGCCTTAACCCACATTGCAGTATGCCCCGGACCTAATCGAGGAATGCACTCTCAGAGCAAGTATATCTCCTGAACAAAGGGAAGAGGTTTTCTGACAGTTTCTTGCCTCTGTGTGTGCATATGCCTCAAAAACCTAGTAATTCTGTGGCTGGCATTCTTCCTTTGAATGTATTAGATACAAGTGTGATTCCCAGGACAGCTGAGTTTAGTGGTGAGCAAGTTAGAGTGGTTATTATGGTAACATTAATGCAAGGTCTTATCCAAGAGTCTGGCGGAGATCTCTTCTTGAAACTAGACTACTTCTCTGTGGTATTAAGTAGTCGTTCAGCAGGAGGCACTGTTACCTGTCAGCGCATTGCTGACATAAATTGTAGTATTTGTTATCAATCTAATCCATTTTAATGCATGAGATATTGAAGAGAGCATATACACAGGTGTTTGTTTGTTTACTGGGTAGATTGTCATCTTTCATATCCATTTTCTGCTCAAGATGGAATAATGTTTGAGTTGAAGCTTCAGAGTTGCAGATGTTTGATTATCATACCCTGTCTAAGCAGATAAATGCAGCCAACATCTTGCCAACTTGTATCATTATTCTATTCTGCACTCCCAGTTACCTTGCGTGTTTCTATCTATGTATACAAATCATCTAGAAAACAGGGATGAAAAGTACATCAGGTTGTCAACAAAACCCATCCACCCATGAAAGGAAGGATCAAGAATATCAAAATTATTCTGATAGACATCTGTCTAACAAATTGGTTTATTAAACTTGTTTGTAAAAAAGCTCAATAGAGATTCCAGTGTCTCAAACTATTGCAGTTGTTAACTACCCTTCATGTCAGAAAGTTTTTCCTAACACCTAACCTGAACTTTCTTTGCTTCAGAGATTCTTTCAGAGAGTTCATTTCTCTCTGAATTGGGACAGACGATTCACACAGAATGTAAGGCATTGTTCTCTCCTTGCAGAGTTATTTTACATATTTGAACGCTACTGCACTTCTCCCCATTTCCTCTAGATTTAACAGTCCATTTCTAAAAGTCCTTTCTCATTGGTCATACTTCAGTTCCATCTCACTGCTTTCCTCTTTCTCTATCTTTCTTGGACTATAAGGCCCAAAAGTGGATGCAGAGTTCCAGATACAGCTTTATCAATGCTGAGTAGCAAAAAAAGATTCAATCCTGTTTCCCTGAGTACCTTATACACCCTGATGATACTGCTTTTCATGGTAATACAGTATTTTCGGTTTGAAACTCACTGTTCTTGCCAGGTTGTCCTCTCACAAACTACTTCCTAGCGAGTTGTTCCATATGCTGTATTTGTGCAGTTCATAATTCTTGATAAAATATAGAACTTTGTACTTGTCCTTATTGAATTGAATCCCATTTTTTCAGAACATTTCTTCAATTTATCAAGATCATTTTGCACTTTAATCCTGTTCTTCAATCTCATTACTGTCTGGGCAGTTCTGGATCATCTGCAGATTTAATAAACTCATATTCTATTCCTTCATCAAAGTCATAAGTGAAAATATTGGCTAGATCCACTGATCTGGCTGAAATCTACTTCTATATCCTTCTATTCTGACATTAAATTAAAAGCAGCTTTGTATCCACCCCGTAGCAGTTACACTTAGTTTTTTTGACTTACTTATGAAAATTTTATGTGAAGCTGTATCAAAAGGCTTTCTAAGATATATGACCTCTATGGTTTCTTCCTTATTCCTCCAACCTGTTAAAACAGTTTGCCATGATTTCTTCTTGCCAGATGCAAATAGAATATGATTCCTCAGCCTGGGAAAAAAAAAAAAAAAAAAGATGTCTAGAGTCTATAAAATCCTGGAAGGTGAGAAGAAAGTATAAAATGGATGATTGTTCACTGTCCCTTCTAAGGCAGACAAATGTTTTCTGACAGGGTTTTGAGGCCTCAGCTGACTTCCACAGCTGTCCCAGCTGAGTTATCATGTCTCTATGTCTGGGACTACTACTGCTCTTATCTCCTCCTTCCTCAGGACCATAATTGAGCTAATAATTTTCTTTACAGTTATCTTTTGGCAATAAATAAAATTTCATATACCTCAAAGGATTAATGACATAATACAGGTTTTCTTCACTTCATCTCAGTTACAGTAGATATACTCCTTAAGCAGGATGGTTACTTCTTTACCAGGGTTTCTGAGCCAGTGATGTTTACCAGTCAAGTATGCGATGTTTACCAGGCACTAAAGAACTGTTTTCTGGTCTGTACCATCTCTGATTGAAGAGATTTGCTCAAGTTCCCATGAGGGCTACACAGCCTAGATGAAGACTAACAAGCAGCAAGTATGAGCAGGCTACAGGCAGTGCCTGATTTGAATCAAGAAGGGAATATCTGAGAGCAAATACATAGCTCATCAGTGGGGAAAAAATTTAGAGGCTAGAGGGGAATGAAGGCTTTCTGTATCTCAGGATGAGCAGAGCAAAGGGAAAAAGCATCTATGGGTTGAGGTTTTAAATGATGTTTTCATTAAATACTGAGGGAAGGATTATGGGATGAATGAATCACAAGTTCATGCGTTTCATGGTGACAGAAACACAGACCAGTTGCTCATCTAAGGGTTATGCATGTGTTTCTGACCTATTCAAAAGAATCAAGGGGAAAAAACTTTTAAGAGCAATCTTTCAGTAAAAGAAGGCCGCTGGGAATGAGGCTGTCACCAAAGATGAAGTTTAAAGCGGACTTTTATTTTAACTTTCATGTTTCAAATGTTTCCTACTGGACTAAGACAGGAGAACTGTTCTTCACTCTGCCACCACTCAGCAGTCACATGGTACTGAGCTAATTACATCACTCTGCTGTTCCCTCCTTCACCAGACAAGCTTTGCCTCTTTGCTTTTAGACTGTAAATACAAACTTTTAGGGAGACTACCACAAAATTTGTACTGTGGGAACACATCATACAACAATGTCCAGGCTCAGCTAGGGCTTCTAGGTGCAAGTAAATAGCAAGCACAGATACAGTATCACCTTCATGACTAATTAATATTCCACCAATGTGACTCCTTTCTAGTTTGGTTTATAATCCATTACTGTATTCATGCCTTAATATGGACAGCTTTGTAAGTAAAACTATGTAGGTAAACAAGATATATTCTCTTGTGTTTGTTATTAATACATAATCTGGGGTCCTAGAGAAACACAAAAACTCTCCAAAATATTTTTTTGGGGGAAAAAAATGATTGCTTTTCTCAGATATTATTTATCCAATAAAGGTGATTATATTAATCAAGAAATTAATAGAGATAATTTTCCTATAGTCTACCTGAGTCATTATTTAGACTATTCCTTTATGTTTCTTTTATAAGAATTTTGATACCCTGTTATTCGGAAATATTTGAGTAACCTGAGACCAAGAATGATAGCTCTTTATTTGTTCTTCTTTTCTGTCTGTCTTATATTCTCGTTAGATTCTTGTTACCTATGCCATGACAACAGTATTCTAATTTATCTGTTTCTCTGTTCTCTGGTAATGAATTAACGATGATGGGAACCATAGCAACTGAAGCAAAAACTTCATTAAGCAAGAACAATTTTTCAGTTTGCACTGTACGATGTGAAATTACTTTCAGTAACAAAGTCGTCCACAGAATGATCAAAACTGGAACAAAGAGAGCAGTTAAGCTGAACCCCAGTGCAGAGGATTCTGTGTTTCCAACTGTGAGATGCTGACCAGGCTTCCACCTTAAGGATAATCATCAAAGATAGCCACTAATTGTCAAAATACATTGAGAAACTTCATAGGTTTCAAGAAAACATTTGGCAGTATTCACCATGATTCATCCTGAAATGTTACTGTAAGCCAACAAAAATAGTTAAAACCATCAGAGCTTTGTTTTAAAGAAAAGTTTCCCAGATGAAGTAAATGCAATGGGAATGAACTGTCTAAAGCATAGACAGCTGCTGTCAAAAAAGTATCTGTTCCATCATCCTTTTCAATTTTGCCAACAGCTTTGCTGTATAGGCATGGACATAAGACACAATGGCCTAGAATATCTGTGTTTTGATTTTAGCCCTTCTAAATGAAATCTCACTGACCATGTGAGGATGAAGGCCTACCTACTCTTGCAAAAAAGGATGGAGTTAACCATCAGCTGTGATGAAACAACATTAATGACATCTCCAGCAAGTTACCATTCAAGAACTACTTCAGGAGATAAAAGAACTCAAAAGTGAATTAATAGCAGGAGTAAACATTCTAGCCAGAAAGATCAGCTATCCAAGGCTTTCTGTAAGCAACAAACTAGGTCATCTGAAGCTCATGAACTGATACAAGGGCAAATCAATTATCCTGTCATCTAATGAGAAAAAGGATGAGAAGCGACCAGCAACTGCTTTGCGTTCATTGTGAACACTTTTTTATATATTAAAGATCAGGAAAGCAGCTTTTTCCAACTAATAAGGCAGAACTGATTAAGAACATGAGAGAGAAAAACAACTTAGTGGAAGTGACCATAAAATTTGAGAGCTTGCAATGCATAGGAAAGAGGGAAGAGAGTAGCAAAACAAAACCACTTTGCATTTGAGGAAGACTGACTAATATCTGGTAGATATTAGCCCATGAGAATGAAGTCTTAGTGTACACGGCAGAAAGTGAGATATGAAGAGAAAGAGACACACAAAATACAAGAAAACTTCCTATGATTAGTGGCTAGGTAAGACCAGGAATGTATAATCTCTGTTGCTCAACAAGGAGGGACACTGAAGGACACTGAGAAGCCTGAAGTGTTTAGTGGTTCTTTTACTCAGTTCTCACTAAAAAGGTCAAGTGCAAGTACAAGACTAGCACAATTAATACTGGCAACTGAAAGGATTCTATCTCAAGCCGGAATAGAGAAAAAGGAACATCCATAGTACATGGCTAACAAGGATGCTTGATAAAAGTTATGCTGGCACAACTAAAGAAACCTTAGAGCCACTACTGATTATTTCTGAGACTTCATGAAAGACAGGTGAGGCATCTGCAGACAGTAAAGGTGCAAATGTAGTACCTGTTATTTGAAGTTGGGAAAAGGAGGCGGTGAACACGAAAGCACAAGAAGAGATATTCTGGACAAGAACACTGAGCATAACCAGTGTTAAATATCCAGGTGAAAGTATAGCAAGTGTCTAGTGGTACCTTCCAGCCTGCCAGGGTCTAGCACAGGGGCAGGTTCATAAACCAGACACACTGTCTTTATATTTCATAATATTGGTAGGCTTTTTTCCCATTAATTCATACGGTAGGTTTCTGAACTTTTTTGCAACATTAGTATCTTCAGTATCCTGTTGTGAGGGTTTCCATAATTAAACTACACATCTTGTAAAGAAGTATCTGCTTCTGTTTTTCTTGAATCTGTTACCTCTCAGTTTTATTTCAGGCTCTGTATTGGAGTCTGCCATCTGGGAGTGCCATAGGTTGCTCAAACATAAAATGAGACTGGAGTAAACAAAATTTCAGAGGCTTGCTAACCAAATGGAGATAGTGACAACAGATACCAACTGAATAAATGCCATAATCCAGAACTGTGATTTTGAGCTGCTTCTTTAAATATGTCAAATGCTGCATGTCCCTCTAGAAGAAGACCAAGAATTTATCCAGCTAGCAAATCCCCAGTCACAAGATAGTCAAATTCAATTGCTTTTGGCCTGCTAAAAGGCAAAGTATTTGCTTTGAATCTTGACCCTGGGCTCAAAGATGAGGAAGACTAAAAAGCTCCTAGATGTTAGCACTATTACACACAGAGGTAATTTAAATTTTTGTATTGTGAGCTGAAAAAAACCCATAAATCAATTCTACATGTGGTATCCTAGTAAAAGGATCCATTTTAAAGGCTGTAAAGAGATGTACTAGAGGTACCAACTCAATGTCATGATAACAGTGCAAAACAGACTTACAAAAATATCATCAGGAAAATCCAAATGGTTTGAGTAAATGGTTTTTGGAAAGTGCATTACTGATAAATGCTATTATTGTAGTAGTGCTTATAGTGTTGTAATTGTGCTTAACTAAAGAAAATTTAAGTTATATGCATGTTAAATGTTTTGTGAAAAACTAGAGAAACCTGAGAGAGTTTAAGACAGCTAAACAAATTACTTACAAGTATTTAGTGGCTTCCATTGACTAAATAAACTGCAAAAGAACTTCAAAAAAATGTTACTTAAAATGTTTATCATAACAAGGCTGAAAGATGTAAACAAGAATACAGTCAGTGTAGAAGTACAGAATAAAAATAAAAATTATAATGAAAATGTAATCAATGTAGAATTAGACATATATCCATAATTTTGCAATGGCTTTTGTACACTTTTTTTGTCTCTCATATGGATCTTAAATAAAACATACTATTGTTTACTTTTTAAGACAGATACCATGTAATATCGAAGGATTATTTCTCCTTACAATAATCTCACTACAAGAACCTCAATGTTTTGTTTCTAAAGTAGCAAATCTTAAATTTTAAGTGTCTAACATATCTGTAGATAATTCCAGTAGAAATGAAATCCTTAGATTTGAAATAAAGCAAAATTCTACTAGGTAGCTTCATAAATATGATGGTTCTGCAAAAAAAGTTACGAATTTTTTTTAAATGATCAGATGAAACTGCCTGCCTGCTCATTATCTGAGAACTGTTGCACAGATTCAAACCCCTTTGACTTAATTGGAAGAGCTGTGGTTCAGTTATCACAACATATCACAATAAAATATCTTATTGTCTTTGAAGGAATATGTGAACATTAAGAGAGACATAATCTCCTCTCTGACTGCAAGATGTTGGGCAAGATTCAAGTTGCTTACTTTGATTCCTAAACTGGAATGCAAGTGAAATTTGTGTACCTACTGTTTAAAAGTACAGGTATTCGGAAGATACCTACAGTGGTTGGATTATGGGGACCAAAAAGAAAACGTGACAAAATTTTAGGGGGTTTTTTTTTAGTTATTTTTTGAGACTTTTATAGCAAAAATACATTCTGGAAGAGTGGCTACTGCTTTGAGAATATGAAAATTTCATCTTTGTTTTAGAGCTCCAAGTATGAATACATGCCATTTTTTCTCTGTCAAGCCATCTTCTTTTCTAATGATACTACATGCCTATCACATTGTGGTCACCTTATAAGAGAGTAAACAACCTTAAGGTGAAACTTAAAACTTTAACTGTGATTGTGAGGAGTAACTTTTTGGAACAGAGAATATTATGTGCAACTCTGTTTTTATCTTAGAGAGGAAAGGAAATTTCTTTGAACTTCCCTATAAGATACTGTTTTGAGGGAGTTTCAAAGTTAATCTTAATGGATAGATTCTTTAGTTTTTTGTCAAACACATCCACATAATATACCTTTTCCCTCTGTGAGGTGAGAGGGTTAGTGAATCCTGCCCCAAGAATAAAGTAGCTATGATTCTACCTAAGAAGTTATTACAGTTGCAAGACTGGACATGCTAATACTACTTTTTCCCTCTCTTTTTTCTCCATTACAAAATTATTGTACCCTAACTTTTGTAATGAGTCTATAGTGGACATCTATGAATAACAAATAAAAGACATAAATCTTCTGTCTCTCAAAAAAAAAAAAAAATTGAGGCAAAGCCAGATCTTAACTGGTAAACAGTGTTGAATATGGTCATTATGAAACATACTGAATTTGTAAGGAGTCCAAAAAGCTCTGTCAAAAACCACAGGAAAATGTAATGTTCAGAGACATAACTGTTTGATTATTTCTTACAGTGTTCTTAGACTGATAAAACAGACACTGTATTAAATAGGAGTAGAGGAAGAATATGTCCCTTTGCACATTTTTATGCCACTGCAGAAGGACAGACTTTTGGGTTGCAGAAGTAGAAGGCATCCAAAAATCACTGGAAAGTGTATTTTTTATCCAGATGTCTAGCATATGTAGGAAACTATCATGAACTCACTTAATTCCAGTGTGTAGACACAGGTAAGTTTTCATGAAAATTTGAGAGTGAAGAAAGAGCTTCAGATTTTGCCAAGATCTTTAGAGCAAAACTGATTTGGCTGTGAAGCCTCACCATGCCAATGGCTATGGTGTGTACTTTATCAGAAAGACATGGATACAAAACCTGAATGTTAACTCCAAACCCTGCAAAAGTAAAATAATAAATTTGAGATTTTGTTGATGAATCTAATCCCATGAAGTTCAGAAATATATTGCAAATTAATGTTTTTGGGAGGCCCAAACACCACTTTTCACATTTTTAACACTTTGAAAAGCCAAAAGTATGTTCGGAGCACGCCTGAAGTAGACCTGGATGCTGTTAACTGTATGATGCATGGCAGGAAGGCAGGTTTTCTGGGGAGGTGTTAAACTAATCAAAATAACATATTTGACCTCTAAAGCAAGCTGGCTCATTGCAGCCAACAGGATGTAAAAATGTTGAGAGAAGCCTGCATCCTCTACAAAAAGCAATGAAAGAAGAGGCTGTGACAGTGGGAGTTACAAAACAAGCTGAAGGTTTTCTTTGGATCTAGAAGGTTTCCATGCTGGCCTCAGGCTTACATTTTTTATTCCTTCAACCAGAAAATTTCTCTCACCAGATAACCACCTCAAGCAGAAAAAATGAGGTTCTAACCAGGCTATTTGGAGGCTGCTATTTACATGGCGTAAACATTTACACTGCTGCTGGAATATCAACAGGTCCCCTACTTTAACTGGTAGAGTCAGACCTTGTGAATTTAACCACTGGTTTTATTCTACCCTGGATTCATTATCAGTTGTATTGAAGAGTGCTCATGCAGTTATGTTTTCCTGCTATTAGTTTTCTTACCTTTAAGAGCTACCAAGAAAGAGCTGACTTACTCAAAAATGTATAATCTGTGTGAGCATGACTGGGAGGCTGCAGTGTAAGATCTTTTTGGTTAAGAAATAGTGCAGTTTCTCTGCATAACAAACTCAAAGCCAACACACAAATTTATAGTGATTTTACACATCGGAACCTCTCTGGAGATAAAACCGGGCTATGCAGTCCTGGACACCTTATAATATGTTATGAAAACTCTGACTTCCTCCTGATCCTCTGTACAACTTCAACAGTTACTAGGTGTTATGAGGGCTTCTTCTCGCAGTGCCTTCCATCTTACATACCTGTGTTGTATTCTGGTGGGAGAAGGGTACTGCAAACCTCAGGTACTTCTGGAACTAAATGTGATCATAGAAGTGAGCAACACTCTGCAAAGCCTCAAGTTTCTTTCACAGGGCCAGTCAGCTGCTGGCCAAGAGCATCAAAGTAGATCTTTAATGAAGGCAGGAAAGGTCAAGGTTTCCTGCTTAAAGAACAAACACATGCAACCTTCTGTGAGAAAGGAGGTATTAATTTATGATGGCATTGTCAGTTTAAAGTTCCTGGCAATTTTTTTCTGAATTCCTTAGTGGCAAAATTCACATAGGGACCAAAAATATTTTATACTGGTCTCATGAATGATTGCTATGACTTATTTTAATATGGCTTTTTTAGCTGCCTTCCAAGACTTCTTGTAAGTGGTTTGATGTATTTGGGAGGTACGTACAAGGAAGTTTTTGGCAGGACTATTTTCTCAGAACTGCTTTCATGTTATTCATATGCATTCAGATGTACGCAATCTTTTACTGTGTTTACAGGAGTGTTGCCTGATCTTTCACGCAGTTTTCGTGATATTTATGAACCTCCTCACACAGTTTATGGAGAGGATCTGGCAAGCTATGTTATGCCAGATCTGAACATCAGTGTCAGCAGGGTGAGCAAACAGAGGAAGACTAAATAGCCTGACTGAAAATTGAAGGCATTATTGTGTCTAGAGAGGCTAGTGAAAATATCATCTTTGAACACTTGAAAGCTTTAGTCTGTTGCTTAGGCCCTCCACAGGAGTGCTGTAGAGAAATAATCATCCAACAGCCAGCCAGTATCAGGAATAGAAGACTGCTGACAGCTACTTAAAGGACTTTTCCAACATGTATCCGTTTTCATTCATTTTTGAAGGTGAAGTAACTACGGGAAGCTTTTAGCTACAGAGAAAATAAAGTTAGAAAATATGAACCTGATGTTCTTTTTGCCTGGAAATACGGTATTGGGAATTGCAACCACTAGTAACTTTGGCTTAGGGAGCCAAATGGCTTTTTCTCGGTTTATGGAGGGCTTTTACGGAAGACAATTGTTTCCACTCAGTGTGTGAAATGTGATTAATTGTAGGTGACTTTGATGGATGCTGCTTCTGAAAGCAATGAAATTCAGAAGGGCATTAATCAATTGTGTATGAGTATCATATCCATAGATCAGAACATGTATAGCCAGGGCAGAAAAAACCAGCTGTACAAGCTAAGTGCAGAGCACATTGAGCTTTTAAAAATCCTTAGAAACAAGGTGGAGATCACAACCCTGATCAGCGAGTGAACCTGTCAATCTTGAGTTCTCTCCAGAAGCTTCTGAAGGTGATATAAATGAGCCAGCTACATAGCTTTTCTGTGGCAGTATTGAGACTTTTAGGGCTTAAGAACAGAGCTATTCCCTCCAGGCTGACTAGCAGCTGAGGCTTTGAAATAATCAACAATAGAATATCAAAAGAGGGAACTTCTTTGTTGGCAACTCCTGGGTCCCTGAAAACATGGCTTGGTTGAGAGATGAGAATCTGCCTCTTTCACTCTTTCACAACTCTGTACGGAGGCCCTAAAATATCCACAGCATTTGACTCCTGACGATTTAGGTAGTGACCATCTCACAAAAAGCTCTTGGTGTCTTAAGAGAAAACTCTTGGTCCCTTACTTTCAACACAGAAGCAGGCAAACAGCCAAATAAGAGACAAATTCATGTAAAAAAAATAATAAAGCAAAACAGGTTTTTTAAAAATAAAACCTCTTTCTCAACATCCAGCAGAGTTTATTGCTGTCCTTCTGATAACAGGGCTTTTGACCAGGCAGTGGTGGAGCATGGGGAACAGAGGAGGCCCAGGCTGCCTGGGACCGAGCCACCAGCTGGGGCAATTAAGGCCATTTCTCTCGCAGAGGAAAATGCCAGAGGCACAGGCACTCTCGCCTCCTGGATGCCGAAACAGAGCAAAGAACAGCTTTAACTGAATGCATAAAAGCCAAACTTTTCACCTCTGTGCTTTGTAAATATCTGATGTATGTGATGCAGGATGATCCACACAAAGGAAAAACGAGTGTGTCTCTACAGAGCAGGAGAGACACCAGAACTGCCAAACCTGGGGAATGCCAAAAAAACGCAGTTCTGTTGGCCAGGAAGTATTGGGAAGTGTGAATAAATATTACAAGAAAGGAAATGTTGAAGTACTACTAAGTAAGCTGGGCCGGTCTCATATATATTTCTTAGAAGGAGATTTTTGTGTATAAAGGCTTAGGTTTTAGTTAGTTTAGTGTACTCATTTTGAGGCACAGTATTACCCAAGCTGCACTTTTGGAACATCAGAAAAGTCTTTACATGGACATCGGACTTGATTGGAGATCAATTCTGGTTTTTCCTGACCTCTCTTTTAAAAGCTGAAAACCAGAGAATGTCTTCTAACTCAGTATGTTTGTGTGTTCTTAATACATATATATTTTTAATATTGAGTGCTAATATTTTGCTTTATATAAAGTGGTTCCTTACTATTGCATTGTATAATCTCTTTGAACCAGCCTGCTGTGATAAACTTCAGGGTAGTGAATGGCAGGCACCAACAGTCTTTGAGGCTACCACAGACATTTTACTGAAAAACATGATAAAAAAAATCTATTGTAAGAACACAGGTCCAGGTCCTATATTTTACATTTTAATTTTATAAACTACATCACCAGACAGTTGTGATACTAAAACCCAAGAGAATATAGTCCTAAACTCTGTTCAGGAGATAAGCCCTTGCCATGGTGATGCAGAAAAACACACGGTGATATCCAGAGGCAACTGAGCAAGGGTCTTGCAATAGTTGAGTGTGCAGTGTAGTACCAGAGGCATTTTTGTTTAAAATTCATAGCTTTTCTCAGAAAGGAAGAGCAGGTTGTGAATGTTCATACAAATCAAATTATTTCCAGCAGTTGTTTTCTGCTGGGCACACAGCAAGCCACATTGTGCGCGTGCATTCAAGTGGTTTGCCAAGGCCATAGGCAGATGTTTTTTCCCAGCTCTAGCTCTGCTGACCGGAGACCGTACTGTCCCTGCTTTCCTAGACAGAAGTCACTGTCCTTATGGCTCTGCTGGCTGGGAGGTCTTTGGATGCTCCCTACTCTACCACAGGTAAAGCCACCTTACCTATCTTCACTGTCAAATTAAAGTTACTGGCTGACTTTGCCAGATAAGATATGGTTCACAGATCCCCTCAACTGTCAAAGCTGTGTGAGCAGGAATGGCAGATTACTGGGGTGAGTAGCACGCAGATTTCAGTGGTGGTGTCATCTTCAGCTGGTACAGCTGTTTGCAAAATTAAGATCTGCCTGTGATTTCCAGACATGGCCTCAAAATAATCAACTGTCTGGAAAGTCGTTGCAGGGAACATATCAAAGTAACTATCTTTTCTTGTCAGAGTCCACAGATGTCACATGGCATAGCTCCATAGTGTCCGTACTTCCATGCCGTCAGATAACACATTGCTTTCCTCTTTTCTGTCCATAATGCTGACCAAATTGCCATGCATGACCACTGAGTCGCACTGAGTAGCACGCAGATTTCAGTGAACATACTTCTTCTCCTTGTTCCCAGAGCTCGTAGCCATCAGTAAATTCCTTTTCTCTAGAGACTAATTGAGTTCTGTTTTATACATCTTAGTTACTTATCCCATGTTTATATGTAATGTGCAGCTTTAGAGCCCACATCTGATTTTAGATTTCAACCCTTCATATCCATAAAGGTCAAAAAAATTAATAGAATAATACAAAGTGAAAGGAGTTTTTAACACAGTTTTCACAAACATCATAATTCAGAAACCTAGTGAAGATCATCGAGCTTCCCAAAACAAAATCTTCCAGTAATTGCTATCATAGAGGGCTGGGTTGCATCACCTTTTCACTTATTAAGCTCCATCATGAAACAATTAGGTTCTCCTCTCCCACTGATCCAGAACAGCAGTGCACTCACAGTTATCAACTCTTTTTAAAAATCCATCAAAGATTTCCTCATAGAATCATGGAATGGTTCAGGTTGGAAGGGACCTTAAAGATCACCTAGTTCCAAGCCCCCTGCCCTGGGCAGGGACACCTCCCACCAGACCAGGCTGCTCAAAGCCCCATCCAACCTGGCCTTGAACACTTCTAGGGATGGAGCATCTACAGCTTCCCTGGGCAGCCTGTTCCAGTGTCTCACCACCCTCACAGTAAAGAATTTCTTCCTAATATCTAATCTAAATCTACCCTCTTTCAGTTTGAAGCCATTACCACTCATCCTATCACACATGACCTGGTAAAAAGTCCCTTTCCAGCTTTGCTGTAGGCCCCCTTCAGGTACTGGAAGGCTGCTATAAGGTCTCCCTGGAGCCTTCTCTTCTCCAGGCTGCTCTCCATTTTAGCTCTTTCGAGGACATTTTTGGCTAAAGCCAAACTATAAGGATGACAGGCCATGTCCTAGAAACCCTTTTTTCACCTGTTGAAGTTTTAAATCATCTTTCCTGTATTTAGCTGATCAAAACTCTGGATAAGAATGTAGAGGAGGTCTTAAAGTGTGGTACAGCACTGCTGGTACCTCTATCTCTTTTCATGTCTGTAACAGTCAATAAAGTATTTGGTTTTCAACAAAAACTTTTTGTTCTCCAGAGGCACTGGAACCTCCATCTTCCTTCTTTGTGCCCACCAGCTTGCTTCTTTTAAACCTCTCTTTCTTGCCATTCATGTTCATTGATTCATGGTCTTTGTGCAAGAGGCCAGCATAAAGCTGTGCAGCGAGGGTATCATCATTGTAATTGAGCATCGATTATTTAAAGAGCACAGTTGTTACATTGGTTGATGAAACCATCTCTCAGACTGACATCCACTCTGAGAATAGAAACTTGGGGTAATTTACCAGACCCTTTTTATACCCCTTATCAGGATTGGTTTTACCTTTTATCGACCTGCAATACTACGGTGTGGCATTAGGTGCCTGCAATGGTTGCCACACTTAGTACTATACTGACCGATAAAGGCAATTCCTTGATGATTAGGTATCTGTGAATATTGACCTGTAATGAGAAACATGTACAAAAAGCACAGGTTGGTGTTTATACTGAAAAAAAAAAAAACAAACCAGCTTGGCTGTATTGGAAAAAATATCTTCTTTTTATTTCATTTCATTTTATTTCATTTCATTTTTTTACCAGAGAAAACTTCCTCCCTTTCTATCATACATCATCTTGATCTTCCACTCACACTGACAGAGAGAGGATACAAATGATTTTTGAGCTCCACAAGGATAAAAAACAGCAGGGATTATTAAGCTCTTTCTGAGATGGAAAATGCTATGCTTCAGCACCTGGTTAATAAATATTTATTTTGTTTCTAATTCTGTGTACGAGTAAGACCCCATCATGTTTATTTGAGCAGACAATATTATGGCTAAAAGACAAATTTCCACAGGAGAATATGTTAAAGAGCATATGTCACACCTTCAATGAAACAGAGCTCTTTAAGGAGTGAAACATTTCCTTTTTTTTCCGCAGCCTAAAAGTACAGAAACATTTTGAACAGAAAGCAAATCACATCTTGACTTTTGGACTGAGAGTCTCTACAATCCAGAACAAAAATAAAAGGCTCAAGGCTATCCTTTCAGATGAGGATGCACATTGCCAGGGAAACTGAATATGCAACAAGTATCCTTACACAGAGGTGATGAGAAGCACCTCTTTTGAGGGATGAATGTTCTGTGCAACGTGATTTGGCCTTGGACCTAAAACACAGGATGGCTCAGAAGTATCTGTGGGCTTGAAAGCTAGTTACAGGATATTCACACATTCGGTCCATTATTTTCTTATGTTGCTGAAGTTGTCCTAAATCAGCAACACACAGAAGGGAAATGACTATTTTAACCGCATAAATATTAAAAAAAATGAAAAAAAATGTTTCAGAATGTGGAAAAGATGCTGCTGTGGCCTAGAGGCATTCATCCCAGCAGAAGGCTGGATATGAATAGGAGAGGAATGGAAAGGCCGCAACAATCCCATTATAATTAGTACTACTGAGGAACTTAAATACAGGCATCACTGCCAAATTCCCCATAATGAGTGAATTAGATGTGTTCCCTGCCTGGGAAAAGCTGGGAGGGGATATATGTACATCATATGAGTAAACTGAAAAGGCCTAATCTTCAAGATATTACACTGACAGATCTTTTAGAGTTACAACTGATAGACCATGGTAGGTGAAATTTTGTATTAATAACTGCAGCTGTAAATCCACGGATGCAAAATTGTTAGCAGCTACTCAGAGTTCTATTGATAGGGATGTAAAAATAGACCATTTTCAGCTGTTGTGTACTGCTAGCTGTTTCCGATGGGCAAAATGCTGAATCTGCTTTGTGGTGTTTTTTCATTTGTGATCCAGAATTATATAGTGCCGTCATACTGACATTTAATAATGGTCTTATTATTGTCCTGAAATACTTGCTCACCAGCTGCAAAGCAATGCTTTATTTGCCCTCACATGGTGTGTGGCTTCCCATAGATGCAATGATGTTTATGCTTGACAAACAATCCAGTTAGTGTCTCAGGTAAGACGATGTGCTTAGCAAGAGCTGAAGCCCATCAAAATGAAGGTTAATCTACACCAAAAGGTGAACTGTCATTCACTCCATTGCTAGCAAGGCTGCAGAAGTCTCAGCAACTGATAGAGGTGACGGTCCTTTGGGGTTTCTTTGGTTTTTCTGTTGTTCTATTTTTTTCTTTTTTTCTGAGGATAACATTTAGGCAAGTTAATGGTATGGACACTTCTTTCCTGGTGGTATAAAGCAAGATTCTGCAACACACTGCACGCTTGCTTTTAGGAAAACAAACTGAAAAAAAGAGTTCCCATGCTAGTCAGAGAAAGCATGGTTGTGTTAGAGTCTGGACCCTGGAGAACTTGCTCAAAGGGTACAAATCTTGAAGTGAACAACAAAAAGGTTGATGTTACAAAGGAGGAAACTGGCACATGGAAGCCAACAGAACTGCTAGCTGAAGCCTAGCCATTAGTGCTTGCCGAGCTCTGTATGAGAAGAGGTGGTTTCTGTGTCTACTGATACTTTTTGTTGGGTTTTTTAGGGCTTACTGTAGGAAAGAAAGCAAGCATGATGAGAAAACGCTGACTATGGTGCAGCTGAAGTGTTTGTAAACGGGCCAAATTCACTGCCAATGTAATTCAACACAACTGCAAGCAATGGAGCTAACCCAGGGATGAATCTGGAACCCTTTACTTTTCAGCTGGTTTGGTACATACTCATTAGACAGAGAAGCTTGCATTAGCCCGTTAGCGTATGCTATGTTTCTAATCCATTGAGTATGTGTTGCATTAATTTTAGAATCATAGAATCATAGNTAATTATTAGGGCTGGGAGAAGGGGGAACGTTCATTCCCTTTTTTAAAAAAAATAAATATCATTTTCTCTTGATACCCACACATTTCCAGGTCTTCTTTTCTGTAAACATTCTTCACTGTTTGTCTTAAGGTACATCCAACCTGAGGGAGTAAGGAGGGACCCTCTGCCATGGTGGCAGTAGGTGGGTGCTCATCTTGCTTATGCTGTAGGCTAGCTCAAGACTGCCTGCCCTTTTGCAGGGTTCATCTGTTCAGCTATGTGAAAACAGACTCTTATCAGGTAAAAACATACAAAGACTTGTATCTGCCAGGTAAAATCATGGGTACCAGCAACACTTGTTGCATGTAGAAGTGTTTATGAAACCTCCAGTTTAATCACATACACACCACTGTTCATGGAGTGGAGCAGGGATGGGCATATATGGCTTTGCTCTTCATCTTTGCCATTTTGATTTTTTTGGTTTTATGCATGTTCTTATTCATGGGCTTCCCTCTCTTAACAACCGCTTTTCTCTCCTTGCTATTCTATCTGGTAACAACTCTTCAATGGACTTTTACAGCATCAGATTGCAGGAAGGATACAAACATCCTTCCCTTCTAGGATACAAATTTCTCTCATTCATTCGACTGACTTTTTCCTAGCCTGTGGCAAAAAGCACTTGCGATGTGCACCATTAAATACGCTTCTCATTCAGGATTTCTTGGGAGATTGTGGTGGAATTTTCTTCCTCATTTTCTGCTGTGAAATGTTTCTTTTTTGTCCCATCCAAATTTTATGCAATCTTCTTCTTCTTGGTACGTCTTCACCTTGTAGTCTTACAATTTTTGCCCTATGATTCTTATTTTCAACAAGAATATGACAAGAAAATAATGTATTTTGAGATTTTTTTTCAAATAATTTTCACTATTTTTTTTCTGTCATATGGCTATGTTAAGTTCTGCTTCATTTGCAAACAGCCCTTAAAGAAGCAGCAGAAATGGAGGGTACAAAGAAAGCTATTGGTGATTTTGAGGTGACATCTTCACGCACCCAACTTGTCAGTAGTTAGTGCATACGGTTTGAGCTCTTCCCATTCCACCTGAACCTCCTTCTGGCAATGAAAAAGGCCACACTGTACTAAATCCTTCAAGTCCCCTAAGACTCACAGTTTCACCGCACCATTGAGTAAACTAGTATTCTGGTAAGTTTGCATAAAGTTTGCCTTGACTCATTCTTGCAAGGTTATCATTTGGTCCTATGCCATCTGACAAACCACAAAAATAATTGGAAAACCACAGAAATAATTTAAACCAGGAGCAGTAAGAAATCAGAACAGTTTGATAGCAGGATAATTTATGAATCATTCAAATAATTCACTCTCCTTTTCTTGTTCAGATTCACTTATGTCATAAAAAAATAATTTTGGGTACTTCAGAGTGATTAGATTGTCAAAGGCTTCTAACCCAGAAAGGAAAAGGCGAGAAAAGTGGGTGTGTATAATGTAGTGGCTGAGCATTACTCATTAATTAGCAGAATTATCTCCTATTGTTTACTGGTAGTATTTTTATTAATGAAAGGCAAAAGCAAGATTTGCCAAGAGTAAGATTTAGTGTTGTGTGAGCAGAGGGAAAATGTATTCACAAGAATGCTTGTGAATTCTTAGATGTGTTTTAAGTAACTATTTTTATACTCTTTTTGTTCACTTTTTTCAGGTAGTCCACTGAACAAAGATTTTCTTACAGAAATGTGCATGGGAAGTAACTTCTAGGCCTGACTGGTGTTTAATTATGAAATAAAAAAAAAAAAAAAGAAATTAATGAGAAAATAATGTCTTTATTGGAAATAAAGTGCAGAAGGAAAGTTGAGGTCAGCCAAATGAGGCAGAGAAAGTCTATGTAGGCTGACCTACCTCCAAACAAGCCAGTTCCAGTCCCAGGATCAGGACAGCCAGATCAGCACAGAGCTGTGCCAACCAAATAGAGCTAACTCATTTATACAGCCCCTGGGAGCCGAATGAGTATGCAGTGTGGCGCTGTGCCACGCAGACATATCGTCCTTCTTCCTGGGCTATCTTGGCTATCACTCCCATGACACGGCATTGTGTAACGTAGATGTGTCCTTAGGTGACCAACCAGCATGCTCAGCCAGCAGATCCCAAACAGCAAACGCTCAGGCAAAGGGCTGTAATCATTTATGAATGCTCTGTGAGCAATGATGTTTGTTCAGATGAACTGCTAAATAACAAGCAAACGTGAAAAATCTGGAACCTCATTATAGACAAGATATTAGCAGAGAGAAGAGCTAATTTCAGCCCCCCTTCCCCAGTTTGTTTGCTGCCGGCATATCAGCCAGCTGCCAAAAGTATAGCTGCGTTTTCTGAACCTCGTTTTAATATTCAGAGAAGTTTTATCTTGCATTATTTTACTTGTAACTCTTATCTGTATGGTACCGCATACAATATATTTCCCCCTCCCTGTTGAGGCGTGTGACATACACAGCAACCCCTTTTGATATATTTCAAACACACTATTGTGTTCACCCATACAGAGCACTTCAACGAATGTACTCTGCTGGTCTATTCATCTTAATGCAAAGGTCTGCTCGGAGTTTCACACTCTTCAGTCATTACTTATATGCTGCAGCACACAGTGAGTTACTCGGTAGTGCCTGAGGATCTTTCAGTCTTGGAAAAAAAAGGCTTTATTTTTAACTTGCATACATTAATACCAATTCAAATTGACAAAAGCTTTTGACAATACCCTTGGATATATGCACGTATTTGTGGAGAAAGAGAGACCTGAGCACATACTTGATCACCATCCTAAAGGCCAAGTTTTCCCATTGTTGTAATACCAATATTTAGCCAGAAAAGGACTTACAGTCATGTAGTAAATTCGAATAGATAAAGCGTTTGGAATTTGCCTGTTGCATCAAACTGCTTCATCTTCATATATGACCTTTGGAATGAATGAAAAAAAGAAACAATAATACGCAAAATATAATATATTGTTTAGAAACTTATTATATATTAGTCATAAAAAAGCTTTCATACCTATTCTTTTGCCAAGACATAACTAGAAGTAATTTTCAAAAACTAATTCCTAAATTCAGCAGTCATCTTTTTGTCCTAGATTCTCATAAACCGAATCATGTGATACTGATTTTCCCTTATTTGAGAATGAAGCTGCTCTGGTCCCATTGACGGTGTGCTGGAATCAGAAGTCCTGTGTGATTTGGGACAAATCACCTAACTTTTTCCTTTGCCATTTTCTCTGTTCAGCAGAAGGAGATGGTGCTATTTTATTCCCTTGTAAAATGTTTGAGATCTGAGGATGACTGGAGCCTTGTGTAACTGTCAAGTATAACCTCACTTCTAATATCTAATTAGGCCAAATTCTACTCCTGTATATACAAATATGACTCTTGTTAAATTCAACAGAATGTCATAGGATGTAAGAAAGAACATTATTTATACAGTCATCGACTGATACACTGATCAATTTTCAAGCTGTATAAGATTTTAAAATCTAAGTAATTCTTAACCTGAAGCATCCTGATGGACTTAATTTTGCTTTTCAATTCTGTCCTGTGCTTTCGTATGAAAGCCACTCTTCTAGACACCTCAGACCTTTAAGCCTGTAATTTTATGCCCAGAGAGGCTATAGGATCTGGGCATACCATGACCTGGGGGCAGAGGAGGAGATGGCGCCTGGCCATCTGAGCCTGCTCAGGGCTCAGCAGACATAGTACTCCCAACTAGAGTCAAGGAGAAGCCCCTGCCCTGCAGCTGCTGAGCATCCTTGCTGAGCCTCTCTGAATGTACTTCGTACCCAATACCCAAATGTAGAAAAAAAAGTCATGATCCTGTGCTGGGAAGAGAGGAGCTGCCAGAGCTATTGGGAAGGAGATAAAGTTTTTGCCAGCCCCTCAAGAAACCCATATCTGAAAACACCAGCTTGGTGTTTGTAGGATGGAGGCCAAAACTGCGCAGAATTTAGTGCAAATCAATGTATTACTGCAATAGTTATATCTTTCCAGTTCTAGTAGGAGAAGAAAAAGCTTCTATGACCCTGGTTTACAACTGTAAAGTAAAACAAAGTTTAAATTAGAGTAATTTTTTTCCAGTTTGGATCAATTTATCTACAATAGAAGAATCTTAAAAACTTATTTCTCTATAATATGTAGAAGTTGTTACTAAAATTATTGTATTTAGGTTTTCTGAATGTTCTCAGCCATTTCTCTGCTTCAGCTGCTTTTCTCAGAGCAGATAAATATTTGCAACCAGTAGAGCTGTGTGAGCTAGCAGGGGGAAAAAAAAAAAAAAGAAAAAGAAAAAAAAGGCAAAACTAGTAGGCAAGCAAGTTCTCTGTTTCTTTGAAAACTCTCCAACATCATGAATCCTGTGAGAGCTTAATTAAAATGAAAAGGGAATTTTCAAAGGGAGAAAACAAAATAAGCTTTTTTAATGGTCTATTTTTGTTCTGAGCTCAGAAAATCTCTTTCTCTTTTACAACTGGTTTCCCCAAAACATAAATATTGGCAGCTTTAAGGTTTGTTTTTCATCCTCTTGAGCAAGAGGCAGTGAGTTCAAAAGCTTTTTCCAGTCAATCTTAGAGGGTTTGCTCACCAGAATTTGGATTTCTGACACAGCTAGTGAGTCTAGAACAGTAAACGCTACTGTGAAATTAAAGTTGCCATTTCAAGGGAATGATGATTAAAAGGTAATGTATTCACATTGCTGATATTTAGGGGAACAAGTTTTTTCATCCATAGCAGTACGTAAGGGTCAAGGTCAACCAAACCCTACACAACACCTTTCGCATGATTAAGAGTTATTTTGGCAGCCCACCTCACTTGAAAGGCAAACTTCTCATCCACCTCTCTTTCACCAGCTAATTGAACAACTGGGTGCTGAGTTCAGAGCAAGACTTGAATGTCTCAGTCCATATCAAGACCAACCTGCTCCAGCAATCTGCTGTTAAGCTACTACTAGTTGATATTTCAAAGCTTTGGAGACGGAATTTGCTGTAACTTGTAATGCTTTTCTGGATATCCACCATTCTTGGGAAAAAAGCACGTGCCCTTTCACCCCAAAATAAGAACAACAGCAATCCAATCTTTAACTGTCAAACTTTTTTCAAACAATCTGCGTGACAAAAAAGGTTCATATAAACCAACTTGCTTCAGCCATCTCTGCAGTAATCTGACACTGAAGTACAGAAACTTACGCATTAACTATTGATGGAAACACAGTTGCAGAATCCTCTCTGACTTCACAGGTATACATCAAAAAATTATTGTAGTTGCTGTTGCAGGTTTTCAAAAGCTCTGAACTTACATAGTATTTTCTGCTGAGTCATGAACTTTTCTAAGCATGGTCCCTAGTAAACCATGTCTTCATGAACAGTGTGACTGTGTGTAAGACCAGACTCGTGCCTTGTGCAATGGAGAGTCCAGTGTCATTGCACATTTGATGTAGTGCTTGATGTTCTGACCTAAACAATGCAATGTAAGGGTTTGCATGAAAGTCTTGCAGCAGCTGGTTTACTTTGTACGTGATAGTTATATCTCACCAAAGGTAGAGTGCAGAGCCCAGTCTTACTGCCTGTGACATGGCACTCAAGCAGATCAGCTAATATAGACACACAGACAGGGTCATTTAGGTGTCCAATTTCAGAAACAGTAATTAGCAGTGGCAGGTTCTCTTTCAAAACAGAGACTCTGTACCTGGCCCAATGGCTTTATCCCTCCAGGCAGCACTGCTGTGTTCATTCAGAAGTTCCCTTGAAGTGCTTTTAAGTGAACGTACTTTCCTGTGCACTGCTTGCCAGTCCCGTATGTGGTGAACATCTTTCCACTAGGGGAAGAAAGTGCTGTGCATGTGGTTTTCCTTCCAGAGGTCATTTATGGGACCAAATCAGTCTTCTAGATGACTAGCTTAGGATTTTTTAAATCCTGGTTTGTGCTAGACTTATTTTAAATATTGATGGTAAGATTTAGTCAAGGTTGTCTGAGGATAGCCGTGGCTTATGCAACTGGTCAGTACACAGCTATGTGCTCATCAATTTCTGTTTCACAGGGAATCTTATTTGTAACTGGTCCAAAGACTGCCCTCTTCTTTCCCTATTTATCTGTAATTTAATTTGTGCACTTAATGAATTACAAAAATGGACAGAAATTAGCTCATCATCCCATAAAGATAATACATTTCTAATTAAAAAATATGAATATGGGTCACACTTTGCAGAGGGAAGCATAAGTCAAGCATCTTTCTTCTTGATTTGTTCCAGGTCACTGTTTTTCCCTGCCTGGCTGCAAAACACTAATGGATCATCATGATAAAAATTCACTTTTGCATCCATTTGTTATATCGCTCTTCAAATGTCTGGTTTACTTAATGTACCTTGATTCTACCCCACTCCCAGTTGCAAACACACTACACTTTATTGGAATAAAATTTTATCCCTTTTAGTCCTGTAAATGAGGGTAGAAGCTGTAGACAGTTTTCTTTGTAGCACTGGCAGATTTAAGTTTTAGCATATGTTGGCATAATAAATTCATTCATGACAATTTTCAAGTGCGCATTCCTCTCAGAGTCAGTTTTCTAGACACTGCAGTGGGTGCCTCTAATCTAAGTTGTTTATACTGGCATTAATAAAGGGCTTCTCTAGCAAAAGAGTTAAAAAAAGACAAAGTCAGTAGAGAAGATTTTTCATGCTTCAAGGAATATTGGAGATGGGTACATGAAAAGGGAGCTGGAAACATTTTCCTAGTAAAACTGTGGCTGAGCAGATGTCTTCTAATATAAGCATCGTTTGATAACCAATGAAAGACAAGAGATTTTGGACTACTCTGGCCTTCTGTTGTTAAAAAGAAGCTTTTAAAGATACTGAAGAGGAAAGAAAGATGTGCAATAAGGAATGTTGAAAAGAAAATGTCAATAGAATACATCTCTAGAGCAGATGGTCTAATGCAGCAGTTATCAACCTTTTTCTGCTTCTGACTCTCCTTTAGATCAATCGTTTTCATGCAGCCCCAGATATCAGCAACAAGAGTGGATGAACGTGTGTTGCCATTAGGTGAGCAACGCTGGTAGGGGTTATGATCCATAATTTGGAAACAACTGGTCTGATGGAACTAGAGCCAGTTATGTGCACTGTGGCAGCGCCTCAAGGCCTGAGGTGGATCCCTGTGTTGCCTGAAATGAGGGGACAAGTGTTGTCTCAAAGAGCTTTCAGTTCAGGTGTTAGCTGGATGAAGTAGGCTGAGAGACAACAGCAAGATAATCCTGACAAAAGTAATAAACACAAGTTATAACTACCAGCCACCAACCTATTGCCAAATGTTCTATAGATTTTATGAGATTAGTATTTGTATGCCCTTCTGTGTTGCTGTCTCTTCTGAGCAAGCTACACGATCCTTTAAATCTACATGCTCTGTGAATCTTTCACCTACCACTGTGCCTGAGACCTTAATAGTGAACAGTAATACATCTGAGAGGCTCTTTGAAAAGCCCTGGTGCAGCGATGGGGGAGGCAGTAACTCCACTGACACTGCTCATAAAGAGTGAGTTTGTGGCAGGGCTGCTCATGAGATTCCTGAGTCATGGCATCTCTCTGCTCTTCATCTCAACTTGATGGACTTGGATCATCATGGCACCCTGCAAGCTCGTACAGGGTCCCTACATCCGCCAGCTGTGTCATGCTTTGTGGCACATCTCTTCCCCATGCAATGTTCTGGAGGTTTTATTGGAAGACCTTTCATCAAGGGCCCATCCTTTAGAAATTCTAGCATGTTAAACTGTACTTCATTCCTGGGAGTGGTAACTCTCAATTCAACACACCCCACCACCACCTGAAACAGTTTCTGATTAGGAAATTTAGTGAATTTGAGGCCCCTAAATAAACTGATTGCTTTTGAAATATCACCCTGACAAGTATGACAAGCTGAACTCCTTAAACTTATTTTTGAATCTTTTCTGCAAGGGTGGGAATAAAAAAAAACAGTATTAATTTAGTCAGGCATGGGGAAAGAGCAGCATCCAGGCTACCAGCGAAGGTATTCAGCCAGGATAAAGAAAACTCTGCAAGGCTCTTCTCCAAAGGGCAATTTCCCTAATTTATATCGCGTACATCTGGGGGCAGAAAATGAAACCCACCTCCCTTTCTTCAAGGTGAATGTCCTAGCCAGAAAGCTGTAGACTTGTATCACCTATTACTGTCTGTCTCAATGGATATTTAATTACACCTATGCAATCTGGGTCAGTTCGAAGGCAAAAGACCAAGAATGCTCCCATCCACAGATTTCCTTAAGCTGCATGGTTTGGGCACTGTCCTCATAGATGGGAGATGTGGTTCCACTTTCCTTGGGAAGAAGGCATTTTTCCTCTATCTTCTGTGAATAATTTAGCTGGCTAACTTTTACTTGGCTAAGAAGGGTGATGGGACTACTTCTCCTGTCTTCCAAAGCTTTAGCTGACTCAGTGGCAGTTTCTTCAGAAACAGGCAGGCATTTGGCACCCAATGGCAGAAGCAGGTTCAGGGGTGTGAATCCTGAGCAGCAGGAAGCAGCTCCACTTGATCCAGGCTCAGACACCTCCATTTAGGGCACATATTTTTCCTCCTGCACAGTGTGTGACCTTTTGACAATCTGACTCTTAGCAGCTTAACTTTTTGATGCATGCTTAGCCAATCCATCAATTTTGGAGCCTAAGGCTGTCGTTTGAGAGCTGTGAATCCCATTAAGCTTCTGCACACCTAAAGGTTAGGAATCACGAGGCTATGATTCATCCTTTTCCTTCTGGAGCTATGTTACTAAGGGAAGAAGCAATAGTTGGAAGGGGGGGAAAGCAGTGGCAGGGAGGGGTTTCTCCTTCAAACTTAAAAGAAAATGGAACCTAAATAAAGACAAGAGTCATCACCCAGACAGACAGATGCCAAGGAAAGCACTGAGACAGATGGATCATGAGGCAGATTTAGCATATTCACCTAGCTTTCTTGGAATTACTCCCGCTCCCAGGGGACAGCCTTAGCTAAATGAAACACAGCTCCAGTGAGATCTCTCTCCATCTGTCCTGACCAAGCAGGATCCTCTGGCAACAACAAATGCAAGATAAATAAGATCAGATTAAAAATAAATAACAAAGAACCTGATTGTCTCATACCTCTGATGAAGGTACTGCCCTAGAAGGATGGAGAACAATCTTGCGTACCAGAGACTACTTATGCATTTGATTTAAAAATATGTAAATAACTTTAAGTGCTAAACCTGAATTCAAAACCAGACTTTCTCCCCACTGATGGCAATGTGGGTGAAGCATTTTCAGATCTGATGTGTAAGAGGGTGCAAGTGAGGTGCACATTTTCTTCTGCTGATTTTATACCCTTTTGAATTTCCCTTGAATACAAACTTTCCTGATGTGATATAGAGCAGTCATTCAATCCTGTCAGAATAGGTGCTATGTATTACTTGTTCTGAAAGCCAGCAGTTGTATTTCTTTAAAACCAATAAAGCAATTGACATGGTTTACTTTAAAAGGGCCTTTTCAAAAGTGCTAGGTTCTAATCTCAAGATCATAATGCACAGATTACAATAGAGCTTGAAAATCTGACCACCCTCCTTGCATACAAAGGCATAGCGATTTGAGATTTCAGATTATGCAACATTTGGATACAGGACACAACTGAGAGCTGAAGCTGGCCTTGAATTGGAAAAGGATTAAATAAGTCGGTCTCATTTCTTCATAAAAACCCAGGCTCTTTGTGACGCTAGTAGATTGTCTGAATCATAGCTTCATATTTATGAACCATCACTAGTGTTTTCACACATTTCAGAACAAAAATAAACGTATTGTACAGTCATTTGTTCAAGTAAATTCACCATCTCCAAAGCACATATTTGTAATCTTCCAGTTATAAATTGAAAAGAAATGTTGCAACAAGAGGCTGACAAGGTTTCTGTGGTTTTTTAAGTTGTTGTGGGTTTTGTTTGGGTGGTTTTAACAGAAGGTTGATCTATTGCATAAGGTTCCAATACGTTTTTAAATTGAATTGAAATTTCTCTGTGTCTGTTCAACAAATATGCTGAGAAAGATACATTTTCAGCACTTAATGAAATTAAATTTAAAAACAATTTTCCTAAGATCTTCTAACCTTGTGTAAAAATAAAAAATACCTTGTCAGTTTTATGTTGCAAATTTCATTTCCTACAGTAACTACAATAATATAAACCTGCACTTCGGAGCTGCTGCAGTTCCTTTTAACAAATGGTTGTAAAATCACATTGTGTAAATTCTGAAAGATACAGGGAAAGAAACTATGGCTTATGAATATGAAGGTATGACTCAGCCAGCCTATTAGTATCACAAGGAGCCTAAGGTTTTATGAAGAAACTGAATTAATATTTGTTCAGCACTTTGAAAATGTAAAGAATTAATATAAGTGATTATTAATTGTTGGCTTTACTATTAAAATGGGAACTAATACCTGTGTGGAATAAATGTATTTTGTAGTAATTGCATGAGAGAGTACACAGGTAAGCTAGAAGCCTAATAGTGGAAGCCTCAAATTCCATAACCTGAATAGAGCAGTTGGTGGAGCTTGAACATCGCACCATCATTTGCAATCCCCTTGCACAACACTTGGCAGAGTTAGACCAGGGACCCCCAACTGAATGTCTTGAGCCAACACCCAACTGGATGCCGCCAAACCTGGCTTATATTAGTTTGAGAAAGAGAGAGAATTAAAGACTAAAGCGTTTATATTTTAGGTGTGTCATACTTGATCCACCTTGACTCTATGAGTCCCTCACGAGACTCTGTGATGGCCCATACTCTGTAGAAAAAAATCAGGATTCTTCTTGGTCTTTCTATCTCCCAGTCAATCCCAAATTCCTCTTTGTCTTGTGTTCCTTTTGTAATAGGATGAGTGGAGCACATCTGCTCCCCAAAAGACTAACATTTGGTGGCCTAGGACTGCCTTGAGTCACCAACAAACCCTTGACTCTTCCTGGCTTTCAGCCTCTTAGAGAGGCTGAGAAGAAAGCAGAGACCAGATTGGCAACTTTCTGCAGGATTACTGTGGCTGTTAAGTAAGTCAGCAGAAAAAAAGGAGAATACCCATCTTGTTTCGGTCACATTTAAACAGAAAGGATAATCACAACTGCTGGTCCTGTCAGGCTTTTTTACTGTCTTGAGTATCCTCCAAGGTTCTAGGCAAGGGAACACAGTTTGCAGACTACGGTTGGATGCAGGAATGAATGATATGCCAAAGTGCTAACTGACTCGTGGATGAGGTCTGCTAGTGCAGCAGTTCTGAATAGTGCATTATTCAACATTGGATACCTTGAAAACTAAAATAACAAGCTGCCGAGGGAGTTTTGACACCCCTTGGGTTAAACAGAAACTTAAAAAAGATTTTCAAGATTACACTTTTCTGTTTAGGTACCTACATTCTGCCTAAATCCCATGTCAGGAATCAAAGTCCTTTTTTAATTTGGCTCTAGGTACTTTCTTCCATTGGGACATAATATATGGTCCTTAAAATACAGCGGCTCATCTGTTTGAATTTTACTAGCTAACTCTCGTTGCAATGATTATCTGATCCCACTGTATTGATAGAAAACATATGCTTCAGGCAATACCATAAAATTCACAACCAGTGAGCTTTACAGACACCGAAGAAAATGCCCAGATAAATCTTGAGTATTTAGTGTGTACAGTAAGTAGATAATTTCATTTCTCACTTGCCACAGATTTATTCATTATAAAGATATTACTGAAAATAATTTTGAATGATTTATGAGGCTCATATTGGTTCAGTGTAATGTTGAAAAAATGTTAATTTACTGCAGACAGTTGATGTGTCCCCAACTCTTGCAAGGAGAATTAGTTATTTTCTTTTAACAAACAAAAAAATATCTCAGCACAGATTTCTGTATGCTTTTAGCTACTCAGTAGAGAATGAAAGGTATCATTGCCAATTTGCTTAGCTAACCTTCTGAGAAATCATTCCTGCTCTAGCAACTGTGCTTTTTTGGGTTGGTTGGTTGGTTGGTTGGTTTGTTGGTTGGTTGTTATGCTAGCATCTTTGTGCAAAGTCTTAAAGATACTCCCAAACCACCAAAAATTTTCTGTTGCAGGTTAACGAATACAAACCTTTCTTAAACAGCCAAACTTCCAAAAATAACCCCCAGCCCAGCACATATGCTGGTATATCCAACAGTGCTTGTTCTGTGAATGTTTTCTGTGGAAAATCAATTCAACCGGCAGGCTGAGCAAGAGAGGTTTATCTGCCCGCTTACTCGCACTATCTCGAGGACCAAGTTCAAAACAGCACTTTGAGTGATGTGCTCAGGTTGAAATCTGCTTCCAGCTTCTGAGCACCCTGCTCATCTCCTATCTGCATCTTAACAAATTTGAAAGTGGTTCCTGTGTGAGTACAGGTAAATCTGGCTGTGCTCACATGTTTTCTGCATCAGAGCGTAAGGCTATTAACCAAAGTGCCAGGAACAGCGGGATTTACTTTCTGAATTGATCATGCGTAACAGCAAGGAGTTGTTGTCCACTGACAGTGACATAGTATTGAGAGCCGAAGTTTAGCATCAGCTCTGAAACTCTTTGAATAGTTAGGGGCTTCCAGGAGTCGGGGGAAATGCATGCAAGGCCCTACCATATTCTGCTGGGATACTGCTGTTGATTTCTGAGATTCCTAATTGCCTAATTAAGGCAGAAGGAGTACCTGTGCCAGGCTGTTCTGTTTAACATATGCTGTATAACAGTCCTAATTTATTTAATTTAAATATAGAGTATTTCATAGAAAATATTCAATATTAGCCTTAGCCTTATCTTCCAGCACTTTGTTTTAGTTCTAGTATTGCTTCCCAAATTGAAGAGCTAATTATCTTCCCTGCATAGCCATTAGAGATTCTGTTCAGCTTGCCAGGAACCTTGTTTTTGACGGACTAAACTAAATTAGCTGCTGGAATCCTTTGCTCTCAGATTTTTAGATTGCTGTCACAGTTCTCAGGAGCCCTTCTAACTTCCCAGTGCCTCTCTTGAACTAACCAGGAATCCTGGCAGAGACACAATGGCATGGTGTCCTCACCTAACCAGCTCTCTTCCTTCTTCATATTCTTGCTTTCTCTAACAAGCATAATGGGTCTTGTTGGACAAAGCACTGGCAATTTCTGTTCATGTTATTCTCCAACAGAGACTCTTCCTCAATCCTGTTTCCATTCAGTGGTTATCAGTTTAGAGTCCCACATACTGTCTGGGAGTTTATGACCCTCATTCCTAGGACAAAGTTCAAAGAACTCTGGATCACTCACTTGCAGACAGTTGCTCATAACTTTTCCAAACTATACTAACACAAAACACTTGATTTTACTTTTACTTGCAGGGAAGATGAATGATGGCTCTGTTTTAACTTTTTTATTTGCACTCCAATATCAATAATATTTAATTTGCTAGGAATATTGCCTTTCATTCTTATCCTTCTAACGTATAAGTTAATGATGTCATTGAAAGCTGTCCAAGCCAAGTGAAATAACACTGTGTAGCCAACTGTTTTCCTGCAATTTCTTTTAGAAATAAAATGGCTTTTATTGACAAATCATACTACTTATGCTATTGCAAAATGTATAATTCTGAAGATAAATCTGATTAGATATGGCTACTCTGCTTTGCCTCTGTTATACCTGCTATATAAGTATACATTTATAAGTTCACAATGAGCTGGGATGAAGTGATTAATCCCTGAAAATTGAAATTAAGGAACCCAAGCCTGTCAATAGAGGAATCAACACTTGTTTGTTAATCGCATTTGTATCATTAAAATTCATCTAAACAGAGCAACTTACAAAAAAAAAAAAAGAGTTGTATGCATGTACAGAATACTTCACTGTTGCAGTTACGCATCCCTTCAGCCAATCATAAGCACCATTTACACATATTGGTAGTTCTTTCTAACTCATGACACTTATTAAGGCTTAAGACATAGCAGCGGCAGATTGTTCTTGGCGAGCATTTCACCCCAAGTGGGAGGCAGAAATGGCTTGTCCACCTTCTTACTCAAAATGGGCTGAATTACAACCTCAAAGCAGCCTCTCCTTGCCTATACCTTAACTTCATAAGCGTCATCATCCACCAACTAGGCAGGGCTGACTTCTCTGTGCATGCCAAGGTATCTCTTAGAGCAGAGTCTCCCTAAACTGGCCAGTGTCACCTCATTATTGCTTGTTGTGTTGCTTATCACCAATTTCCACTGCCACAAGAGCAGAGCCAAAGAGCATCCTTAAAAACCAGCAAACCCAGCACCATTTATTTGGGGAAAGACAGTAGTTCATATTTAATAACGGTTTATTATCTGTCTACTTAAGGTTTTGTATTATTCCTGTCACTGCAGCATCTGAGTGTTTTACACATAAAAGGGTTTGGCATTAGTGTAATTCCCAGAAGACCGCATGGAGCCTCTGGCACTGCTCCCTGCTATTATATTCAATAGCCAGGATTTCCAAGGGGGCTGTGTGTTTAGGTGCTTCACTCTCACTGAAATTGAATGTAATTTTTGCACTTCAGTCCTTTAGGCTCTTTTAAAAGTCCCTTCCCATACTCTTTCTCTCAAAGAGGGAAACTGTGACAAACAGCCATCGTGCAGCACAGAAAATATTAGTGGGATGAGGATTTTCCTATGTGCTCCCATTAGCTTTTGCCCTTAGTTTTCCCTCACCCTTGCAATTCTTTCTGAAATGTGTGGAGGGCATGTAGTAAGAGAAAGAAATTTGTTCTTTCTTGACACATGACAAAGTAACACTCCTTCCTAAGGCTTTACCTAGGGAAGGCACTGCCTACACCTGAGGAGGCAGCCATTGCCAACCAAGCCCATCCTTTGAATGTCTCTAGCCCCACTCCAGCCCAAAGAGTCAGAAAGAGAAGGGATAGCGAGTGCCTAATAAGCAAATTTAGGCTACGTGTTGCCAGTGGCAGCTTTTGGGCACACTTAAAGAAACCATTTAACAGCACATAACAGTACCACACAACACATCAGGAGAGGAACAAACCATATTCCACTGAAGCTGCAGGGGGATATGTAGATAAGATGAATGTAATTACCAGAGTGGTAATTTAGTCAGGATGCTAATACTCCTAATCTTGCCAAAAAAATAAAAATCCCCTAACACCCTCAAGGGATATTAATGAACAGAAGTGGTTAAAACCTCAAGTTTTATGTCTTGTTTGAAAGATCAACACAGTTGTTCTGGACTAGACAGTGTAAAACTTTCCATAAAATAAAATGACAAACAAATCATTATTTGATTTTATATCCACTAGGAGCAATAAACAGAGAGGTCTCACAGCTTCTGCAGCGTCTGAGTAATTCTAAAAATTTCAGGACTGCAGCGTGTAAGTGGTAAAACATCTGTTCAGTGCAGAGGGTTGTATATATTCTTTGGAGGTTTTTTTGTCATCTCTGGCTGATAAATAGTTTTGGGGCTCCCGCTGTATAGAAATGGCTAATGGAGAGTTTACTTTTTCAATGTCTTGTTTGACTCTTAAAAGTGCAACTATCATGTCTTCAGGCTCGTTTTCACTCCTAGGTTTTAATATTTAAAAATTGTTTGAAAAGCTTTTTATGTTAAAATATTATGGCCAGTTTTATAGATAATAGATACTACATGCATGACTCTACCTTACTCCTAAGTCTTTGGACATGATGTTTCTAGAGAGTTAGCATTATTATCTACATAGGCAGACCCTGAAATTGTATGTAAATTTAAGAATTTAATGTGCTGTTTGTAGGGCTGGAGAACAGATTTGGGATCTTGGTTGAGTGTATTACACAAATACTGGCATAGCTTTAAAAAAGAACAGATTTGAAACTGAGGATGTTATCAGAGTTGCCCAAGGTCTTCCTACTCGTCTGGCTTCAGGTCTCTGAAAAACAGTGGGTTAGGTTGGCCATTGATTTCATAGCAGTCTAGAGCTTATGCTTCAGTGACTACAAAATCTGAGTTTATCTAACATTTCTTTACGGTTGAAATGCAATTGGTTAGTGTCACCTATTAACACTATTGAAAAATCTCTCCACTAGACTAACAATAATCTCACTTCCAATCCAGGTTGCATGTTTTATAATTTAAAGGATTACATTGTCAAATACAAAACTATACTACACAAACTAGTAAAGAGGGAGAATTTATATTAAAAATTGCTTAACTTTCCAGGGAGAAGACTCAGCATTTTAGTGAATCCATGAGTTTACCTCACTTTTCTCATTCAGATCTCATTTCACAGTCACAGCAAATAAAAAATGAAAAAGGAGAGAAAGAAAACACTGTCTTTTAGCCTCAAAAAGAACTTTCCACCTAGAAAAGGTTCAGTAAGCAATTCCCTTGCAAGAATTTGTATTTTCCTACCAAGCCCCTCCCAAAAAAAGCAAAATTTAACACCCTACAGAAGAGAAATGCATACAGAAAGAATTGCCATCCTTGCCACATAGATTTCTCTTTCAAAATGCTCTAGTACTAACAACATGGTTTGCATGGCTATAAAGCATAATTCTACACGATGCAGCAGACTTCCTTGCTTCTGCAACAGGCACTAGTGACATATGTTATGTCACTTGAGACAGATGAATTAAACTTATGTTGCTATTTGGAAGTTGTTCACATCTATCTGAATTGTTTACATAGGGGAAAAAACAACGTCTTGCAATAAATTTGTGGAGCAATATACTGCTACATAGGACGGAGGGGATATGTCTTAGTTTCTCCTCTAGAATCTGAAAATATATTGTTCAGCTGCTTATAAAATCTCAGGCGCACTTCTCTCAGGATATGCATTGTCTTGCACATATTACTGTTTGTTATTTATTAATTGCAACTTCTCACCAAGGACATTACCTAACAGTGTGGGAGTAAGTTTTCAATATGAGATTGACCTGTGACTTGCAAGGGTGAAAAGCTAATGAAGTCAGTAGGAGTAACCAGAATGAGAGGGGGCTTTTAAAACTCTCACGCTTTTAAAATCCTCTCAGAGTAAAATTAAGTCACTGACTCTTCTCACCTCTGCAAGCCACATTGATGGCAAAGAGATAGTGGGTAAGAAAAGGAATATATTTCCCGAGGTTCTGAATTATTTTGTATACAGGTCATTCATGTTTATGTAATCTGGACATACTGCAAGCATCATATTTCAGTGTATCCAACACAGAGCTCCTCTCCAGCAGGAACCTTAAGTGTCAGAGTATCCTTTTGATACCATGGCACTCAATATTGTTTTTCTGAATTTTTCTTGGAAAAAATCTGTCTAATTTCAAAATAAGCAAGACTAGAGTGGCAAGTGATGAGAGGGCTTCTTAGATCAGTTTCAGTGAGAAGAGAGTTTAGGATGGGAATGCTGTGAAGTAATTTCAGTGTCTTTTGGGAGCCTGATATACTGCTAGCAGTGGTATTCAGCCAATAGGTAGATTTCATGCTGCAGATGCTTCAGTTGAGTGGGAGAAACAAACTCTGGGAAAGGAGGAGAACTAACTGCTGCAACACCCAAGTGTACAGAGCAGATGAGAGCAATCACCAGTGGGAGAAGACTTATTTAACCTTAATATATATCCATTGCGCCCCTCTCTCCTAAAGAAATATCTATACAGCTCTGAGCAAAATATCGAGTTGTTTTTTCTTGGAAACTAATTTCTCATCTTTCTCTCCTCCTCCTCCACCTTACTATTTCAATACATCAAGATTCAGATAGATAACTAAAGTTACTGTGCAAATGAATCCCTTTGGAGTGATTGGAACCAAAGAACACAGGGGATTCCAGTAACCAGTCTGCTTCTTTTTGAGACTTACAGGGGTTTAGCATAGGATATAAAAAAAAGGGAAAAACAGTACACCCAGCACCAAAATATAGAGAAAATCAGTTATCTTTTAAAAGGTAGTCAAAGGTACTAATCCTATTTTCAGCACTTTGTGTAATCACCATGAGCTAAATGTCCATTAGAGCACCTTTCTAACAGAAACTAATACAGGAAATAGCCACACAAACCCATTTCTTCCCAGCCACCGTGAATACTGAAAAGCAAGGGGAAAAAAAATAGCTTAAATCCTATTAGGACAATGATCTCTATACATTCCAGTGCAAGATTAATTCTTTCCCACAAGGGCATATACTACATGATTTCAACCACCTTTTCAAAACAAAAAAGAAAGACATCTTGAAGAAAGAGGAGAAAAGACCCAATTCCTTAAACAAACGCTTAACTTTAAGTACATGTGCAATTATTCAGCAAAGCAGAAGCATAAGTATAAATTTGGGTTTTAATCATCGGTTGATTAAGCTTCATGCCAATTTGAAGAGTTCTGCAGTATGCAGATGCGTGAAAAAGAAAAGTAAGTTAAAGGGTTAGCTTTTTAAGAGGTCAAGTTAAACAAGATGTAATTATGGATTCACTTAGTCTTTTCATTCCACTTCAAAGCTTCCATGTGTGGGAAGGATTTTGGCAGGTTAGAGTCAGCTTTGGTGTCTCATTTAACTTGACTTTTTTCAATGACCAACCCTTTTCTAATATGCCTAATACTTTGACATACCACGGGACAAATTCTGCCTACTAACTTCAAAGAAGTCACGCTGATACCATTTGGCCCAACCTATTTATACAGATGAGCCATTATTTTTCTAATTTGGATTTTATTGCTAGCATAAATTCTTTCAAACTGCAGACAGAGAGCAAGCTTGAAGGCATTGTAAGAAAAGAAAAAAGCCCAGGACCATATACTCTGAATCCTTTATCTTAATATCTAATAAAAAACCCGCAGGTAATAACATGGCCTGTGAAACCTTCTAGCTAGGTGCTTAATTAAAAAGCAAGATCAAAGGTCATCGTTTCATTTAGAATACAATTCTCTCCCTTTGAAACTGTAAGGGAGGGGACAGTATTCAATAGCCTGAAATGCAATGCTTTGGTTCATCGGTCCCATGCTAACCCCACCACAAGGTCACCATAGCTGGAATGCACCAAGCATGTCAGCCCCCTCTCTAATGACTTTTTAAGGACAGCATCTTGCATTTGTGCTTTCTGAGCCCAATGTCAAAAGCCGTATACTGATACCAGCTGGAGGAAGGGCTGCAAGCTCAAGGTGAGTGCTATCAGCACCAGAGTGATGCCCTGGAGAAAGGGAACTACAGCATGTGCAGTGTAGGGATGGGCAATGGTCTTTTACAATAAAAAGTACCTTCGTAGGTTACAACAGCAAATACTTTTCCTAATTCAGCATAAAAGGGAAAGCAGGTCATGACACTACTAAAAGTCTTGAGTTTAATGACAGCTGTAGCACAGGTAACATATAAAGTACAATAGCGGGCAAGATTTTATCAGTCATAGGTGAAAGATAAGACTAGGCTTGTCATAATAGTTAAAAAAACCCCAAAACCTGTGCGGCCCAAAATCTGTTCCTCATACAACTCCAATATTTCAATGAAAACACTCCAAACACATTTGATAACTTGAATTTAGCATGAGTTAATACTTTCATTTAACTCAGATAAACTACAGTATACTTCAAATATGCACCCTTAAAATACACAAATTCAGAAAAGCAAAGAAACTATCTGTGGTTTTTTGCCTCCATGGTCTCTTCTGAACCTTCCTCTTCAACAGCAACTGCCCACTGACATTCTTTCCACAGGGAAAAAAAAAGTACAAGCCATGACACAAAGCTTACTGATTGAAAGTATCTATAAAATCCTAAAATAAGCTGTTCATCTATTGCTTTAATTACCTTTGCCACAGTGTACAACAAAATTTAAATAAGTGTAGACCAACCCTGTTGATCTACAGTATCCTGATGATGTAGATCTGTTACAGAAGTAGATTTTGATCCCCAGGATTAATTTCCTCCCATTGCTGACAGCAATATCCTGAAAGCAGACAGTTTGCTTCTAGAGATTTTAAAGGAACAAGCCTTTGGTTTGGGCTGAGGCTTTCAAATTTTTCAAGACTGTACATTCCAGTCATTTTACCCCATGCCTCATTCATTGTGAAACAGCACCTCTTTCTGCCGCATCGCAATCTGAGGAAGAAGCTAGCGAGGGGTATGTTTTTTCCTTTATTTGCAGTTCTCCTTCCCTCACCTAATGGGATTAATATCCATCTCTCATTACAGTAGCAGTCCAAGCCTAAGGGTTTGTGAAAATCTGAGATATAACCTCTACTACTTCTATTAATTTCTAACTACACTGAATGAAACTTTTTTTCTTAACACTGACACCAGTTAGTAGTAATTTTTTTCTAAGCATGGTTTTGTGTTGTCTGACAAACCATGCCATTCTCTTGATCTTAACATGTAGAGTATCTCTTCTAGTACAGCATAAAAATGGTTGGTGTCTACTGATGTTAGAAGCAGCTATCACAACGCTATTCTCTAGTTTTTGCATTTCTGACAATTGTTTTCATTTTTATGCTTGTCTTGATCCACTGTCTCATCATTAAAATCAATATGTAGTGGCTCATGTGCTCTGTTATCATATAAGTCATCTGAATAGTTAGCTGATGATGTCTTTATTTGCCTTCAACATCACTTTCTGTGGTTTGTATGGTTCTAGGCATGGATGTTTTATTTTAAATAATAATTGAATTCACTGGGTAAAATTTTTGATTAATATAGTTGTGAATTATTCCAGGAGCACTAGACACTGGTGAATAATGGAAAAAATATACTTTCTTAATTATTTATTTGAAAGATATAAGAATTGTACAATAAATTATTCAACTAATATGATTCAGCTGGTCTTTAGTCATTTTTAAGGTACCTTGTGCTCCCTCTACTGGATGATTAGCTGCTTCCAAAGGAACTAAAAAACTGTGGAGTCATGATTTCAGAATTATTTTTTAAAATATCTAGAAACACTTAGCTACAGGACAGTGGATTTTTCAATATCGATACTTAAACTAAGAAGGGCAATTCTTATTGTCAACCATCTTTTAAAAGGCCAAGTTTTAGACTCAGTTGTTTGTCAATGTAGGTTAAATTCAGAAAAATCAATAAAAGTTATTCCTTAAGTACTATCTGACACTCAGTGATGAACTATGGTTTGACCAGGGTAGGCAAAGGTATAAGGCACCATTTATGCAAGTGATGATCGGTGGCATTCATTGATAATGGGAATGTCTGGATGTGTGTAGCACCTCAAGCTTTGCAATCTTAATGCTGGTCAAAATTTTCAATAAATATTTCACTGTCTAAACATAATCTATTAAAATATTAATGATAGGAAGTGGTGAGTAGATGTCGATGCCATCAGGCATGGGATAGGCACTGACACAGCCCAGTCTGCTCATCTAGGTGATCCCCTGCACACAGGAGAAAGCATCCTGTCCCTACCCCAGTCCTGACCACAGCAGCAGTTTTGATGTGTTTCATAGAGTAAGAAAAACAGGTTTCATTTACAGTCCCGATTAGGCTGCGATGATCCAGCATGGGTCTGCCTGTCAGACAGGATTATATTATTTGCATCTTATTATTCCTTTTCCTCTTTGGACCTCATTTCCCCTGCCCCACAAATAAACAACTCATTACAAATTACATTTTCTGCATTGATCTTACTTTTGCTATATCAATACACAAATTCAGGTTATCTCTTTTTTTTCTGGTTTCCTCAGTCATCTCAGCCTTCTATGGTATTTATGATGTGCACTGTTGTCCTTGCAAGATACCATCCTCTAAAGGTTCCCAACGCTCCCCTCTAATTTCCCATGAAGTTCAGCCCACTTTCAGATAACTCTTATAAAATCCAGGCATCCCTCACAGTGCTAACTGTAACCTTTGCCAGCCTCTTACATTGTTATCTGTCATATCCAGCAGTTTCCTAAGCCATGTCCAGTTGCTCTCCACATCCTGTGTGGTTGGCTTAACCTCAGCCCAGGGTACCACTGGCAGTCTACTCACAGTAGTAATAATAAAACACTATGATCTGCTCATTCTTCTTCCTCAGTACATGTTGCTCATCTTTTCTTGGCTGTCCCTTTACATCCTTCAACAGACATCACCATACTCCACCAAAAACTCTCTCAAAGGCTAGCTAAAGAATTCTGTGGAGAAGCATTGCAAAGTTTGTGATGAGCCTGATCCAACACACATTAAAGGACAGTCTTTCCATTTTCCTTTTCTCTAGACTTCAGTTATGACCCTTGAGAGTAATTTATTCTGGAAAAAGCAAATTGAATCTAATTCTTAACTTACACTGAAATCAGTATAACTTCAGTGAAGTCAGTGAAGTGAAATCAGCTAGGATAAATGAAAGAAAAATCAAGTCTGCTTTGTGGGACAGCTAAGAAAAAAAGTCCATAAATGCTAACATTAGAATTGGTTCTTCTAAGTGAGGGACATCAAACAACTTGATATATTCAAAATCTATTCACTTGCATGTCACTTTCTTAACCCCATATGCCAATAAAATAGGATCGTGCTACCAACCACACTGCTATCAGCAGTCTTTAGATAACAGCTTTTATGGTGAGAGAATGGATGGCATCCCTTTGGAGAAATAAAATGAACAGGAAGCATATTCATGGCTTCATAATCAGAAATTCAGAGTGGAAATCTTGAATTAATTTTCTTAGTTCAGATGTAGGATTGTATAAATGTTTGTCATTATTTCTAGTGTAAAAATGAAGAAAGATTCATATAAAGACAATTTGTCAGAATACTCATCACATTTCCATTATCTAGGAAAAATGTGACTTGGGATCCATTAAATACAAAAGAGTGAACAGCTAACTCACTTCCTGATAGTTATATCAAGATTAGTTAGAGTACTATATCTGTATGGTACGTATAAAAGTGGTATAGATTTATTTATAATCACTTTAAAAATGGTGCTGAAGAGATATTTTTGGCAAAAAGCAAAGAATGTGAGTTAATAGTTAGGGGCATATGGTTTTCCTGGCAAAATAATTCTATGTTTTGTAACTAAGATAAATATTTTCACCAATATTAAGATTCTGGAATTCAAGCACAGCTAAAACAGTCCACTTTTTTCTTTAATAACATCATTCTTTTTCTTCCTGCCTTGCTAAGTGCATTAATATCACTAAAACTCCTACCTATTTTTTCTTTTAGACCATTAGCTGAGAGAACCTCGAGTGTGCAGGTATTTGTAGATACACAGACAGTCTTGTTGCCTTCTTCAAATAATCTGTCTTTAAGAACACGAGGGCATTTAAGACTGAAAATTATTACTGCTTTTTCTTATTCATTTGATTTCTCTTAGAAGCAAGGTGGCCCACGCTGGGATCAGGAGCTCCACTCTCTTCAAACCCAATACAAAACCATAACCGGACACCTTCAGAAATTATTGGAGAGTACATGCATGGCACTTGCACTCATCTCCAGTGGGCCCAGATGTGTTGGAGGGACTGCGTATGTACATTTTGCTCTGTTCATAAGAGGTAGAGATGATGCATTTGAGATCAATCACAGTTGTGGTGCCCAAACAGATCACCTGCCAGGCATGTGGCTGTTGAGTCCATCACATCCTAGATGGCGTGAAACTGGCAGGTCGAGTTGCTTCGCCAGCAGTTGACAAGACAAGAATAAAGCCATGTCAGCCAGTTAGAAACCTGCCAGGTGGCAGCCTTTACACAGTGGTGGCCATTTGACAGATGGGAAAATGCACCAGAGTACCAGAACAAATCCACCACATGGAACATTTTCCAAGTAGGCGTGGGAAATGAATTCATGCGCTCTGAGTCCCACTTGAATGCCATAAATACAACACCATTCTTCAGCTTGGAAAAAGGAGATCAGATTGGGAAACTATGGTATGGAAAATGCAAAGATACAAGACTCCACAGAAAAGGCCTAATACGAATAGTAGTTCATTTTATCTAGGCTCGCACCAAAACTTTGGAGGAATTTAAGTCCACTTTTTTCTCAATGAAGTATCTGAATTTCAGGAAACAGATTCAGAAATATTTCAAGGAATGAAATTCAAAATCTGGTCTAAAACTGAAAGTTCATATAAAAAGGTATCTTGTTACGGGTTTGAGAGGCAGTATTTTTCATAGTCGTGGGGAACAGAGAAGCATTCACAGCACAAGCCGTTCCTTTCAGGACTGAAATAGAAGCCAACACAACCCTTAGGTTATCATGTATTCAACAGGACTTTTTTTAGAGGAATGCTCTTTGTCTGAAAGCATCAGCTGTTACTATGGTTGCGAAACACTGCAGTAAGACTTTTATGTTTGCATGTGAATTGTCAAATCCTAATAATATAGACTGAAATGTTATATGCTCCATGACTGCCTCAGACTGAAGTTTTGTGGAGCTTTATACCTCTACCTGTTCATAGCCTTTCTCCGAATGAGGCTAGGTTTTGTCTGTGTTAGAAATGCTGGCGACCTCCTCTTTCATGAGCTCTTGTCCTTAGAGAAGGCACTTGAAATTTGGCAGGAAGGTGAGAAACTGAAGATTCACAGCTGCAGTGGATGTTAAAAGAAGCAGAACTCCAAACATGTAAAATAAAGTATCGTGTTACATACTTGAAAAAAACACCACATTATTCTCTCTTTTACTTTATTCTCTCTGCACCTATGTTTGACAACTGCAAAATGCAGGTGAGACTACTTATCTCTCAAAAGCGTTGCAAAAATAGAGGAAAGTTTGTGAAAAGCTAAAAGTCTATACAAATAAGCTCCACTAAAAAAACATGAAAAATTAATGATTCCCTTTGTAGAAGAGGGTTTGAAAAATGTACAGTAAACAAAGTAGGAATGAATACAAAGAACAAAGATGAAAAAGTATTTAATAACTACTGCCTAAACGAGCTTCATCCTCTCTGTGTACTGAGGCACAGATTTAGGAGAGAAGGCATAGTATATGAAAATACTGGTATCATGAAGACATGATAAAGATATATCATCATGGTACTTAATATACAAAACAGGCAAATTAATGTAATGCAGCCTGCAGGAACTCTGAAAACAAAATAGCCAGCTCCTCTAATGGCAGGTGGAGTTCTTAGGCATAAAAATGTCAACTGATATTACACATGGATATTACTTTCAGGTTCTCATTCAAACTTCACTAGCCTTTGATGTAGGAAGGGACCTAGACATGAAGGTGAACTTTTTTCCTGATCTCTTCTCCATAATAGATTGGTTCAATTCAGCTTCAGCAAACCAAGCATCATTGAAAATTCAGAAAAAATTGTATCCTGCTCCGATCATGACAGATCAGATCTTTCAGTCTCTTCCAAAAACTTTAATTTTGCAACCCTACTAGGGAGATAATTAGGCACTCAATCCTTTTTTGAGCAATTCCACAGTTTTTGCTTTTTAGTCTTTATAGAAAGATTGCACAATACTATAAAATGTCTTAAAAACACATCAACTAAATCTTATAGTAGTGTAACCAGTTTAGCTCATATACATACATGTGTGTGTCTGTGTCTGTGTGTAGTTTGTGGTATGGCATAACGAAAAGCATTAAGAAGGTTTTAGTTTGTTATTGTTGCTGTAGCACCCTAAGTCTGAAGGTTTAGGCATCACACTAGTTTCTCACCAGCTGCCTTGTAATCCTTTAAGCACCAAGGTGTCTGTCAGTAAAATCTCCTGTTGCCTGGCTTGCTGGCCATTTAGATAGCTGAATCATCTATGATACTGCAAAGCTACACAATATTCTCAGCCAGGAATTCCTCCACTACCTTATTTTTACACCATTGGTAGAGTATTGGGACCAATACAAAGCACCCATGAGGATTTATTGCTGTGATGGGGTGTCCCTCTTCACCCAGCAATGAGCACTCACGGAGGGAAAGTCAGATCTGGCAGAGCAACAGAGCACTGTGCAAGGGACATCCATTTCTCCTGTCGGCTTTTCCTACTGAAGACCCAAGGCTTCATGGAAATCCGTATCTCAAGCAACTTCAAGCAGGTCACCACCACACAGCAGAGTGTGCCCAAGTTAATGGGTGCCCAAAAGCATATATCCACTAACATAACTATTCTGCTTTTGGACTCAGCCTGGCTCATGTGAAGCACAGGCTTAACTGCAAAGAGAGACATCTCAGGCATATCTGCTGTTATTGATTTATATATAATCGCTCTCTCTTCTGGTATTGTGTCGGCCATGAGGAAAACTTAGGAGCATTGGAGAGTCCCATGGTTCCTTAGGAACAGAAATGGTCCTCTTCTTTACATTTTACATGGCCAGACTCACTTGACCCTAATACTGTACTAACCAGGTAAGTCTCTGACAGGGCTTTTTGTCTGCAAAGAGCAAACTAAATTATGTGTAGGTATAAGAAAAAGGTGTAATGTTTATATGATAAGAATAATTTCTCATGAAATCTGTTTTTTTTCATTGCAGCCTTTCTGATGCTCTTTTGACATTGCACAGTGGGTATTTTTAAGTCATTCATGCCTCCGCTTACTAAATAAACATCTCAAGCATTTTTTAGATCTAGGATAAACTATACCAATTTCTCTTTCTTCTGCTGTGAGGTTGCTTATATTAAGAGGCCCTGTGACTCAGTTAATCTTTGCAAAGGAAACATTACATTGGTAATAAAACGGGAAATGAGCACACTGCAAACAACACCTCTATTCAGAGAGTCTAGAGATGCAAAACAACCTCAGAGAACTGTAGCCATTAGCAAAAACAACAGATTACCTGTGACAGCTAACCAGATGTATGCACAATATCTTTGACAGAGCTTTCACAGTCATCTGATTGTTAAAGAAAAATACACAATGGGTTTTAAAAGAAATGCAACCGGGACAAACATTTTGGGAGGGTCAACATTAGCATTGACCTCCCAGGCTACAGAAAATTCATGGAAACTGCCCACAGCCTCCCTGGTGGATACGGTCCTAACTGGGCTGTAAAGCAGCTCTTGCTTGCCTCCTCTTACGCCAGTCACAGGACTGGGAGTCAAAGGTATGAAGGAGACAGAAAGGAACAGGTAGTGGTTTGAAGAGCAATAGCTTCAGCAGTCTTTGGGGAATATTAGCATCTTGTGGGTGCTTTAAGTTTAGAATCATAGAACTGCTTAGATTTGAAAGGACCTTTCAGATTGTCTAGTCCAACCATCAACCTATATCTGACAAAAACCATCATTAGATTGTATCTCTAAGCACTATGTCTACCTGTCTTTTAAATACGTTCATGGATGGTGCCTCAATCACTTCCTGCAGCCTGTTCCAAAAGTTTATGTGGATTCAAAATGCTGTCAAGCAAATTACCAAGACAAAAATCCATCAAGGGTTTCCAACCATGCACACAGCTCTGATTTGTCAGGTCTCTGAACAGACACGTCCTGGGGCTGGGAGAGCATCCCAGGGAAGCATCACTGTCACACCCACCTTGTGCTTATATTTCCCCCTAGACACCCACTGCCCACCACAGTCAGAGACTAGATGCTGGAAAAACAGGGTCAGTGGTCCCAGTCTTACTGTGAAGGAGCTGCCTAACACTTCAACAGACTCCACATTTCTCTAACCCATGGCAGTGCCAGGGTAATCAGCAAGACAGCCACAAGGAGCATGTAACCGTTCATACCCAACCAGCTCTGTCGGCACAGCAGATGATTGCTGCAGTGATTCTGGACCAGGGCTCTTAAACGAATTTGTGTCCAGGCACCAGTCCCTGCTGCTAAATGCTGCCTGTGCATCCCTCCTGGGGACACCAACAGAAAACTGGCACTGCCAACAACCTGCAGAAAGTCCTAATCCTTCCTTTGCCGAGCTGAAGTCCATGCTAGCTACTTGTTAGGTGAGAAACACCTCATTTTCGTTGCAACTACAATGACTCTTACTGCCACAGTGTGCTGTTTACCAGGGATGCTGAGCTCCTCACAGCCAGAGGAAAAGATTTTTACATTACTTACAAAAGTAACTGTAACATGCAGCATTCTTTGGAGGCAAACCTAGAAGCTGGACGGAGCACAATATGTCATGATTTTTACCCTTTGTGGGTTGTGCCTCTCCATAAGAGGTAGTCACAGGCCAGGGATGCAGTTCAGACCTTTCTACTTAAGTCTGTATGAAGAAGTCAGCAGTTCTCAGACTAGTGCTTGCAGCAAACATAGTTAACAACAAATACTGAAATCATAAACACAACACCACAGAAGATTCAGGCACTCATATTAATCCTAAAATAATTCCAAGTCCTCCTTTGCATAGGACTATATGTCTAGTCTTCTCTGTCAAGTGTTACTTATGCCAGGTTGTGTGGCATAATTGTGCTGCGTAACTCTGGTTGAATTTGTTGGGATTTTGTTTGTTTCCCTTTTTCTGGTGACACCTGTATTCATGAATATTTTAGCACTTCTCTTAGAGATCTTTGTAGCCCTAGGAGACAAATATTGTATTACAAGTGTATAGTGAATGTTGCAATGTGTAGGCCCTGGTCAAGAAGACTTTAAGTGTCTGGGATGATTCAAGCTCTTAAACGGCTTACATACGTACCAACGTACTTGACAAAATTTTAGTCTTTGTGATCTGGATAGCACTGACCAGCAGCATGTAAGTGCTTGAGCTCTGCTCACAGTTATTCATGTAAAACCTATTGTAAGCCTTAATGCTCATCTTCTCACTAGTCATTAACGCTGAACCACAGAAACACAGGAAAATTCAGACTGAAAGAGACCTCAAAAGGTCTCTGGTCCAACCTCCTGCTCAGACCAGAGTCAGCTGTGAGAGCAGACCAAGTTGCTCAGGGCTGTATCAGATGGGTCTGGAAAAGCCCTGAGGATGTGAGACTGCCCAGCTTCTGTGGGCAGCCTGTGCCACTGCTGGACTGTCCTCATGGGGAAAAAGTTTCCCCTTACATCCACTCTGAATCACTCTTTCTTCATTTTCTGTTGTTCCTCATCCTCCAACCATGCACTGTTACAAAGAACCCAGCTCCATTTCCTTGATGCTGTCCCCGTAGGTACCTGGAGCTGCTGTTGGGTTCCTTCTCCAGGCTGAACCAGCCCAGATCCCCCAGTTCCACCTTTCACTCCTGCCCCCACCATCATGGCTGTCCTCTCCTGGGCTTGCTCTACTTTGTTAAGTTCTTTTTTACATATTGTGAATAAGACAAAAATAAGACTTAACTGTCAAAAGTATCTATAATTGGCGTGCTCATCTTCAGCACTCTTGTGGGAATATTTAAGCCAAAGCAATCGGAGCTGATGAAGTGGTCATGCCCTAAGTCAATGCTCAAACTCACTCTCATTTGATTTACAAAATAAGATTTGAAAAGTTACGATGTGGTTTTGTCACTATAAAACGACAGTCTCCTGGAGTTTCTGTACAGTATCAGAAATGGAAACCAGAGCTCCCAGCAGTGTATCACAGTGACAGCTCACAAAATCCTCAGTTCAGTTGCAACAGAAATCTTTTCAAATAATTTGTGTCAATAGAACATCTCAAAAGCTTTCCTAATAAACCCTTGTGGCTTTTCTTGCATAGAATATTGCATATTTTTCTGGAAATTAGCTTTCTAGTGGGTGGCCTGCTCGCTGAACTTCTAAACTTTGAAGTTGGTTAAAACAAGGGGGATGGAGGAGTGGGAGATTACACGCGCCGGAGTACAGGCTTATCTGAGGGCAATTTTGTGTTAGCAAGTGCTAGCCAAGAAGTACATTGATTTGGTAGAAAGAACAAGCAATACAAACAAAGCAAAGCTACTTTTTAAATTGCTTTTACTTTCAAGCAGCTCTAAGTGACAGTAGTAAAAAATGATGCAGCTCCTGGTTTGACCTTTCAAATGCCTCGACTTCAGCTCTGGGTTTGTCCTGTTTATGATTGGGTTTTATGAATATTCCAGAAAATGCTTTTGTTGGTAGGAAATTTTGCCAGAACAATAAATTTCATATGTGGAAATTCAACTCCAGGAAGTCAATGGGGCCTCATTTTTGAGATTCCCAGATGCCTGAGAAGAGCAGATTGAGAGTCATGATCAGTTATTTGCACCTAAAACTTGCTTTGAAGAGTAATACTATCCAACGAGAAACAGAAATGGCATCATATATCCTATGTGAGCAATAAAAACAGCTCAGTCTTCAATGATAAAAACATATGAAACTCAGCTAACTAACAGTGTATTTCTGAACTGCACATTTTGCAGACAGTACTTATTATAGGCTGTATCTCCTTCAAGATGTCAAGGGTGAAGATACCTTCACCTTTGCAGACTATTCTGGATTTCACATAGGAGCTGTGTTATTTTTTTCAGAAGTATTTTTTTCTTAATCTTAAATTTTCTCTGGGTTGCTCTGTTTTCTGTGGTTGCTTTGTTCTTTTGGGGTTTGATTTTGGAAGGAAACTAGAGCTTATTCTTTCTATGCCTTTCCTTCATTTTCATAGCAAGCATTCTTGCTTTTCCTTGTTTTATTGACTCAACCTACTTTCTTAATTGTGTTTTTTTTAATATTGTTTCTGTTTACTTGGGATGTATTTTTCCTTTGGACTGTTTTTCCCCCTTCCCAATTACATCCTTTTCTTTCATGCTGTTTTTCTTTGCTCTGGCTTTCGACTTTGTTCCCCTGCTAGTATGTTTGTTTTTCAGATTCTGCAACTTCTTTGGGCTATGACTTCTATCAGCTGCCAGTACTGAGAGGAACGATATACAATGGACGGGTCCTCCGGGACCACAGTTTCAATGCACTGAGAATGCACCGAGGACTCAGGCAGACCTAATCATATCGCACAGTTTGATTGCAGTGTGATTACCCCAGGAAGAAGGGTTGTTTTCTTTCTCCCACCACAGAGATGTAGGTAGTCAGCACTGAATAAGAGAAAATTTGAATGACATCAAACAATTGAAATACTTTCTAAATAATGGATCCACATCCTGGCTATACAAACTAAGAATGTATTCTTATTATTGCTGAACTCCTCAGGAGCTATATTGAGCCCTCAGAAAGGCCCTTTCACATGGGAGCAGATGTGCAAAAAAAAGCATTTAGAGAAAATTAACTTTTTTTTCCCCCGAGTTCTGGAGAGTAGATGTAAAATGGCAGCATGGGAACATACGCCATAGCTACTGCTCTAACTCAGATATGTGCTTTATATAAGTACACTTAGAAGAAAAGATGGTTATAAATGCATGGGTTATGATTTATGCTTATTTTAACATGGACTAAGATGAGATCCCCGTTTCTTTCTAGGAAAACAGAAGACGGGGGAAAAAAACTATTAGGAAAAGGCTGTTATTTGTTTCAACTGCAAAGATTTCTTTTGGGGTTGGCTTTTACTGAACCCCCAATTGCACATGCACATTTAGACCTTATGTCTCTAGTGTAAACAGAGGGATAAGACCCCATGCAAGAAGTAAGAAGGTACAGATCATTCCCTATCAGCTACCATCACCAGTGATGGGTGCCCTAGGCTACTGCTCTCCCATGAGAAGAGGGGAGAGGAAGGTGGCAGCCAGGCAGGGAGGTGCTGGTAGGATGAGAGTAATGTTGATAAGACCATATTGTTACTCAGAGTGGGACGATGGTCCAGTAGCTAATGCAGTAGCACAGAAGTTAAGATACGTGAGTTTAATTCTCTGCTTCATTACCCACCATTGCTGTGGTGCTGGGAAAACCACAAGATCCTGTGTTTTGACAATATTTAAGGACCTAATTGCTACTAATTTCAAGGGGAATGAAATGCATGAATATTTTTTAAGTATCTAGAACTTGGTAACAAACGTTTCCACCTCTAGGACACAAGCTGCTCTGCTTTCTCCTAGTGGCACCTGGGGATGAATATGTCATGGACACATCACGGAGGTGTTCAGCATGCAGCTGGTGGAGATTATGTTTAAAGTCTTTGTTGTCATGAAGAAATTACAGCCATGCATGTAGTTACTAGGCATGAGTGAGCAGGGATGTCCTGAAACACCGAGCACTCCCCAGACCTCCTCCCACACACCTATCTTGCTTATTAGCACACTTTGACAAAGTGCAATCTACGTAACAAATACCAGCTGCCTTCAGCAGAGGATTTTGAGGACCTTCCAGGAGTAATAACCTTCTCTAGGTTATTTCATCTGCCTGGTATCAGTCACACCATCCCGCAAGGGCTCCTGCATACAAGGAGCTGACAGGGCCAGCAGGACATGAGAGGGGCTGTCACTGCTGCCCCTGCTGTATCTTGTATCACAGCATGCACGTAGAGACCCCTGATATGCCAGCTATAGTTTAACGAAAGGTCACTCACAGCAGAAAGCAAGTGGTTGGACCATTTGGCTTTGAAGCCATTCACATCCAAAAGCAGGCCTATGTATGCTATGATATGTAGGCTATGCAGCCAGTCAGTCTAAGGGAAAGATAAATATTTTGTCATTAATAAATTTGTGAGCAACTGAATTAATACCCAGATTTTACTTTGTCTAGCTCCTGTTTCTCAAATGCCATAGTTTTTTAGGAGATACTGAAGGAGAGGAGCAGCCCTGACAATTTTTGTCGTGAAAGCTCATCGGATTGCTTGGGAATCTTATAATTTGATGCAGGAAACAGGCACGGTTAGTGGAGCTGATGGGATGTATCCCACAAAAGACAAAAGGAGCATGGCGGAGCTCTGCAGGATGCTAAGGTGAGAGGTCAGGTTTGCATCCCCTCTGAGACAGGAAGGGCAGTGGTGGTCCATGAGGGCCGCTCCGGCTGAGGACCTGCAAGGCAGCAGGGGGGGACCTTGTTGAGGGACCAGAGACAGAGGTCACACCCCAGAAAACTGGGCTGCTACGGTCGGGATGGGACAGAAAAGCCATCCATGTCTTCTGCGTTGTTCTTTTCTCCCCATCCCACAGAGATGATATGATGGTTTGGTGGTTTATGTGGACGGGGACTGGCGGGGAGGTTTATTGTAGAATCTTGGGGNATATCATTATGGCTTTTATAGGAGCAAGGAGGTTGTTAAAAAGAAAACACAGCTCTGTTTTCAATGCAGTAGCTATGGCAAATTGGGAAATGGAGTGAGACACAGATAACATTCATATGACAGATAAACGGGTATTTCTGTGAGTGTTCAAAAGAATTTTCTTTGTAAACAAGGTAATTTTAAGATGACCACGCTGGGGATCACAGCTGAAAATAAATAGTAATAAAATTTAGAATTTATTTGTGAACATCCAAGTATTTTATACTTTTTCATAAACGCTGCAAGCACAGAAAATGAGAGTTCATTCATTTCCCAAGTATTTTTATTATTGCTTCTCTAGAACACCTGGGTTATCTCCTCATTCAGTTTAAGACCTTTCATCATCTCTTTATCTAATCTCAGAACAGCATGGGATCCTGCTTCCACTCATCTATCTTATGTGTTTAGTGGAAGCTGATAGCAAGATAGGGAGAGGAGTTAAAGGTATGATTTTAATGAAAAGCAATGATCAAAATATTTGATACACTATTTGGAGTACAAAATAAAGGCTACAATTTAAAATGCTTCACAGGATTTCTGTATGCTGTTGACTAGATAATGTCTACATAATAATGTACATTATCTTCTTGGCCACCAAGGTGGCAATTTGCCACACAGATGCTATTGTTCAGTTGTTTCAGCAAGATCCTGGAATCACAAACTACAAGACAACCCTGAATGGCATTTGTTACAAGCTTTTCCTCCAATATATGAGACTGCACGTACAGATTTCTTTTGAAATGGATTTGGGTTGCCTCTGGTTGTACAAAGAGATTGATTCCTATGAAGTGAGAAAGCTCTAGTGTATCGCTTTGTAATACTGACGTGACAACATGACAGACATGGCTTCATACGAACACGTTATTTATTAGATTATGAGCAAAGTTGAGCTGTCATGTGCTGAGGGAAGAATGCATCTCCTCTCTGAGGGAAAACCTGGCTGTGCTGGTGAGCAGTAAGAGACATCCCTGGGGACATGCCACAGGAGTGATGCACAGGATCTCTAGGTGAGGATTATCCTCACTTGCTGCAGTGTTTGTACATACTTTATCTTCTCTTCATATACCACCTTGTAACATTTTTATTTTTTTTCAGTCAAAGATTTCAAAAATCTGCTTAATTAGTGAAAATAGCTTGTCTCTTACATAGTAAAAAAGGGCTAACATGGTAAAGGACAAAGATGTTCGCAAGTCAGCTCCTCCTCTTCAGAGGGAAACTGGAACCCTATAGAAGATCCGTATATTTCATGCTAAAGTCCAGGACTTAATTAATTCATAAGACTGGTGATTCAGATAACCAGCTGAGCAGAAAACAATTTAGTACTAGATAAAAAGAAATGTTGCACAAAATATGTTATAAATCCTACCATTTTCTGGAACGCAAGCCAGTAGCCCTTGCGGGTGCCTCCATTCCCACGGGGCCCCAGGGCAGGGCTCTGCTGCCCTGCCTGCACCCCTGCCCCCTTCCTGGGGACAGCCTTATCCCGCTCCTTGGCAGAATGCAGCTCTGACCTTCTCATTTTAATTACCTGGCACCAGAGTTCTCGTGGCATTACATTTTCTTCTAGATAGCATTTTTGGACATAAGGCCTAAAGCCCATCTAGCAGCAGTTAGAGGCATATCTACACCAGCTTAAACGTGTCGGTGCCATCTAATTCAGTTAATTAACTGAAGGACTGTGTCACCCTGATGTGGTTATGTTGCTTCTGGGTCCAGAGTTCACAGGCTTGCAGTTATTTAAGATCCCTGCATCCCACTCCACTGTGAAGGTGGATATAGTCTGTGTCTCTCATTAGTCTCAGCCAAAGATTTTGTTTCTGCAGCTTACTTCAGTTAGTTTTTCTATTATTTATTTTTCTCACTGCAGTGCACATCCTCATGACCATACATCCTCATTATTGTTCTGTCCTTTTATAAAACCTCCACCAAGATTTCTGTGCTGCTTATAGATTGTGTAAAAGACTCCCGAGTGTTGAATAACTCATCAGCTGATTTCTGAGCTTATTCTGAAGTGAGCAACTAACAGCAGAGCCACAGTTGTACATAACTAATGAGAGTGAGAGCCTTCCTCTGGGTCTCATCTGCACTCCCACATAGTTTACCCTTATTGCCATCACAGTGCTTTAAATGGGATTTTATTGCAGTGACTCCAATTCTGTCAAACTCACCACCACCAGCACCACCGCTGCCACCACCTTTGAGTAACTAGCTTTGAGAAGTGCAGATGGGACCATTCACTAAATTGTCCCTTATTTTCTCTGAACATTTGTTATTCATTGGTATTTTCTGAATAATCCGGATGAGTAACATTCGAGCTATAGACTGCTCACAAACCATCCACTCCCGCTATCAATGTTCATTACTCCTGTTGTGTGACTTGGTTGCCTAAGTTTCTGCTCTTTGATTTTTAAACAGAAGAATAACAAGAAGGGAATATGACCATGAATTTTCTCATAAAGCATCATTTCTGCTAAAGTTCGTTATTTCAAGACGTGCAGTTCAGATACTTCAGAGGATCTGTGTTTTCCTCTGAAAGGACTTACACCCTCCTTGGCCCTCCCGGGGACTTTGTATTGACAATCTCACCAGGTTTACCATTCAGTGGCAGGTTTTCCCTTCCTTCATATCTGAAGACATTTTTTGATGTGAGACTGCTAAGAAATTATTATGGTTATATGTTAGCAGCATGTGTGCAGCTCTCTCTGCAAGGTGAAGAAAAGCTTGTGTGCTCTCAAGCTCCTTTGCTTTTTTTTCTTCTCATTCCATTAATCTCATAAAATATGTTGCCTCTCCTTATAAACTCTATTCACTTTCTGAGGGAACAGAAGGAAGCCAGGGCATTTGCATATCGCACAGAATAGAAATTGTTGCACGAAGCTCCCCAAAGAGCAAATGAAAATAGGAGCATTTATTTGCAGCTGCCAGTGAAACAGGGAGATATGAAACTTTGTTAGTACTTTGCCAGAAACTAGAAATCAGTAGGAAGCAAGAGCCCTGAGAGCTCTTCCTGACACAGGGAGCAGATGAATGAAGGAGTCAGTACTCTCAGAGATGCCATGAATCATTTGGAAATGCCAAGAAACTAGCAGGCATTGGAAGTCAATGCTCTGGACTATCAAAAACCTTGGAGAAAGGGAAATGGCACTTTACGAGGGGTGGAGCTAAGCTGTAAGAAAGTGGTGGTGGTGTGGTTTTTCACCAATTGACTGTGTTTCCAACAAAGCAAAATCAGAGCAATAATGAGTAATAATAATCCAAACCTACCACAATTAAATACCTGCATTGGATTCTGAGTTTGAAGGCAAGAAGAGGAAATATCTCTGGTTCCAGCCACCTAGAGCAAGAAAAAAACAAAGAGCTTGTGAAAAAGTGGCTCAGCAATGCAGCCTTGACAGTTGGAATTGATTTGGTTTTGAAAATATATTTTCCCTGTGATGTGGCAAGGTTTGTTTGTTGAGCAAAGAAGCACTTTTCCAAAGTAGGGGATGTGAAGGGATGCAGTGCTATGAAGCACCGCCACACTATGGTTGAGCATCACTGACAAGAGAGATGCTTCTGTTGCTCGCATGCTCCTTCCTCTTCTTCAGCCAACAATAAGGTCAGTGACTGCTCCTCAGTTTCCTTGCAGGTCAGCCATAAATACCATCATTAGCCATTAGTCAGTCATCCCCATCATTAGCCTTCACCACTGTGGGAACAGCATCCCTGTAGCAACTGAAAAATTAATCACCATCAAAATTCATTAATTTTGAGGTAGGTAACCAACTGTCCACACCTTTTCTGTCATCATATGCAATACAGAAGTTTTAAAGATATTTTCCCACCTTATTTTTGAGATAAGTGAATCTGTTCATTGCTGAAAAGCTTGCATTTCTGCCTGGTACAGTAACATAAGAGTTTATGAGCATATTTCTACTACAGAAAATAAAGGACCTTGTTTCTCTCAGGGATGTCTCAACTGAAACACATGACATATTTCAGTTTGCATTTACCTAAATTTGATGGCAACTTTAGAGATGCCAGAGTAAAGACTGTCTTAATATAGGTTCATGTCGTCATCGGAATGGTCTTAAAAGCAAACTGTACATATACAAGCCAAACCTCCATGGAAAGGATGTGCAGTAAAATTCTCAATGATGTTGTCATGACAACAATGAAAGACAGTAGATCACCAGTTAAAAACATCTGTGATACAAAGCTTTTCCTGAAAAAAATAGAAGCTGACTACTCTGACATGTGATGAGTTTGTACGAGTGAAGTGTGTTGCCCTTCTGGAAGAGATTGTACCATATTTTAAAAACTATATACTGATAGATTTGAAGATTACAAGTGGCAAGTGATGCACTGCATCACCACTAAGGGACTCAAATCTCCATCAATTAGACTGAAAAAAATTAGTTCCTAATTTTTCTAGAAACATAATCTCCCATATAAAACTTAAAGTTTTCACGGAGAACTCCCTATCTTGCCAGTGAATGTGTCATAAATAAGTAAAAGAATTCACCTAGCACTGAGTGGTTAAGAATTCTTCAAGATTAGTTTATACAAAAGTGTAGAGGCTTTAAATGACAAAAAATACTCAAGTTATTTAGAAATCTGATATCAGATAAACATGGAAAGTAGAAAGTGATTTTAACCAGAACTCAGTGATTTGCAATGAGGACTGTACAGGAGACAGACATTCCATTTCACAGAGGATTTTGTAGTTTCAAATCTAGACTTGGTTCTGAATCTAAATGAAATATAATAAAATATGGAGAGGAAAATATTGAAAACTTTACATTTCAGTTTCATAAAAAGTTTTTTGAAGCAAATGGGTTTGCTTTTACCTATTTTTATTATCCCCTTTGCATCATGAGTTATCTCTCCCCCTCATTCTTGGTTATGTCCACATCAGTGATCCATCTTAAGCCCTGGCTACTCATTTTCTCTTCCTAACCTCTTCATTTAAGTAGTCTCATACCAATTCAGTGATTGCTCTTCTTACTCCAGTGAGACTTTTGTCAAAGCTTTTATAGACCTTTCTATGCCTTGCTCCAGCACCGGCTCTCCAGCCTCCTACTCTGAAGCCTGGCAGCTGCTTCTGACACTGTCTGCTGCACCCTTCTCCACACCTTGTGCTTTCTTCACTTTGCCTGCCTTCTAACTCCTGCTTTATAGCAAAAAGTCCTCTGTGGTTACACCAAGTTCTCCTTTCCTTCTCTTGCCATCTATAACCAGTCTCTCAGTGGCAAACACAAATATAATTGCCATCTTACATCAACTCATTAAACCTATTTCTTTAATAAAGCCCACTCTGTCCATCTACACAACCAGGGCTCACTTATCTTTGTGTCCGTCGGTATCTCTGCAGCTCATCCTGTGGCACATTTTTCATGGCAATGAAATGGAGGAGCTCTGCCATGATACAGCACAAATTTCACCTGCCAGTTCCTTAGCTTTCCAAAGACAAATTTCATTTTAAAGTTGTTAATTGTCAATTTTCAAGTTATGGATGAGCAGAGGATAATACAAGGATAAACATCTCATCAGTTTTACTCGGAATATTCTGAGTACTGTGCTACAGCCAAGAGTCACAACATAACATGCTTAGAACCTAAATTCACAAAACAGAGAGGAAAATGAGTATAAGATAAATGTGTACACTCACACAGCAGCTCTGTACCAGATAGCTTTACACCCTGCCAGAGTCCTGAATTACCGGCTCAAGCATACGTGAGGAATATAACCTTGTAGGCATAGATTAACATATCATCCTACCAACCCTCTACTAAGTTAAGGAAAATAAAAAGAAAGGTTTTTAAGCTTCCACAATCCATTGCTGACAGCATTCTTAGAAGTAAACCCCATGTTTTAGCATTTATTTTATGACAGAGCATCTTCAGGAGTAGATTTGTAAAAATGCCCAGGCATCTAGTGGTGCTGACAGGTTTCCAGTTACATTTCTAAAGATGATTTTATAAATTCTGTCATGCAGTTCTCTGTAGCGTTTAGGACCTACATTAATTTCCTTTGCTATAGTCTTCCCTTAGTTTCCTCAGTGTTATTTTGCTAATTTTGTCTATTTATTTTTTGCAAAATGTTATGTGGCTCATGAGAGCAAAGTAGTCTTATAACACTGAATAGAGCTTTCAGAGTCTCAGAAAACCTGAGAAGAGATATGTCCATTGGGTCCTTCCCTATCAGCAGAAAGAAGTCTGACTCCACAAAAATAAAATTGATGAATGTCGGGGTGGTCTGGGGCTTGAGGTGTAAACTTCACTGCTGTGGCAGGGCTCTAGAGTGATGGATTCCCTAAATTAGAGTTGTAGGTGATCATAAATGATGAATGAGTCTTCAGTACACCCACTGTAGAAGGCTTGTACACAGTTTTCTACCATGGTTTGTTACATGCAGTTGTGCTGCTTTCTTAAGCAAAGGCATTTTGGCTGCACAGTGTCAAAACTCAGTACTCTGCCTGCGATAACCAGAGGTCCAGATTTTTGGTCCTAGTTGCTTAGAACTACATGGCTCAAAGGAAGCATCTTGGCTTCACATAGCACTGAGAACCCAGTAGCTTCAAATGGAAGTGCCTCTGGTGTACTTGGTGCTGACGGTAGCTCTCCTGGGGACTCGGGAAACTGTAACACAATGCAGCTGCCTAGCCTGCATGTCACTGATATTGTTGACGCATTATACACGATGCTGGAAAAGAGAATATTCTTTGAAACCTTCAGATGAAAGCTTCTCCAGGATTGCAGGGAATGATGATGAGTATTGCTGTCCCCATCAGAGCTCTGCTTTCCTCCAAAGCGGTGCTGTGCCGGTTTGGTGGTGTGCACATCAAGGAGGAAGGGCCGTGCTGGCACCCGTGCGTGGCTATCGCTACTTCTGGCTACAGAGAGCAGCAGAAAACAGCTTGTAATGGGGCTATGCCAAGATTCGGTGAGCAACCTAAATGATAAGATCATCTCCTGCCCATGCAGGGAGGAAAAGAGAAAGTAATTAACTCCAAGACAAAACCCATGCCATTGCCTTTGCGATGACAGTGCTGGCAATGTGTCGGTGCTGCTCATTTATAATAAGTAGCAGCAGTCTCCTTCCACGTCCTGGCTGGGTGCTTCATCAGTGAGGATTGGATTAAAGAGTGTCATACAAGCACTTCTGCCCAGAGCATCTGATGGCTTTGATGTAAATGGAACAGGAAGCCGTCGCTCACCATAGTGAGCTGATGCACAGGGAAAGTGAGATCTGTAGAGATGGGATTCAATTGCGGGAACGTTGCGGGTGTTAAATGAACCTGCTTTGGAGGGCTGCCAAGGGAGGAGATGCAGAAAAATCTGATGAGAGATACCAGGCATGAGAGTTAATTGTCTTTTGGAGGTTGGAGAAAAAGCTAAAATTAAACCATTACCAAAGAAAAGCCTTGGACAGTTTGTTTTAAAACAGAGTTAATGGCTGGAGCCTGCAGAAAACCTAATTAAAAGGGAAAAGAAAACAAATTAGGTTTAAGGCTGTGGCAGTGCATTCTGAAACAGTTTTATATATGGATTTTCCACTGTTGCGTGCTGTATTTCTGTAACTAAAAAAGCCACTATGGCGAACCACACTAAAAAGGGTTTGTAGCTAGGCAAGAGTAAGGTATTTTGCATAAGGTTGCAGCATGAAACCCCATTGCTTATTTTAGTCACCAGAAAGGGCAGCTAGAAAACAGATTTTTATGTCAGAGGTGGTTCTGAAGCAAAGGTCCCAGCTGCTCTGAACTTCAGGTCACAGGGCTGCAGCAAGATCAAAAAAATGCCAACAAAAATGGAGCAAAACGCAAACACTACAACTGCCCTGAGATGGAATGTATGCACCATCCTTTTCCTAAGCCGGGTGACAATGGGTGGGAGTTATACCACCTGACTTTACACGTCTGTACTCCAGATGTTTACATCTAAACAGATTACCATGACCTAAGTTTACATCTGAATAAGAGAGATAGGCATTTTCAAGGTGCAATTCAGCTGGCTTAGTTAGATACCTACTTTAGGCTGACACGAATCACACTCTAAAAGTGCTTGTCTCCACTAACTTCTCAAAGGAATCTAGAGGAATAGCTTTGATGTAATATAATGTAATTATATTTACATTTGGCCAAATTTAACACAATGCTGCTAATCACCTGGAAGGGATATTTAGCATGGATTTGAGATAGTTTCTTTCTGTTCTGTCTTCCTCAGAAACACAAGCCCTAGAGAAAAGCAAGGATTGCTTTACCTAACCGCTGTGCTCTTCACTTTCTGTGCTCAGTGGGGGATGAAACAGTTTCCAGCAGAAGTTTAGCCAAAATTTGAGACTTCTTATGAGTACCTCAGTTGCCTAGAAATACCTCGTCTTCAACAACATGTCTGCCTTCCTGTCCTGGCCCTGCATGAGGCTCAACCTACAACTTAAGACTCCTCACATTCAGCCTTATAAAATTGCCTGGGTCAGCCCTAAGCTCTTGCTGTGTTTGCGAGATTTCTATGGGAATTTTGCTGGCAGAAAAAACGGTTTGGCCTACCCAAAATTCACATACCAATTAATTCATAGACTTCCATGGTGAGAGGGGTTATAACTGGTTATTATAAATGCTTCCTTTTTAAGTCACTCACTATTATGCACCAGTGTAATTTTATCACCTTTGGAGTTGTTCTCCGTGTTCTAAGGAACGTATTACAGCACCAATGTCATACGTAGACAACTGTTTTATTAACTGCCCTAAATCAGTATTTATTACAAGCCTTCCACAGAGATGAAGATAAATGATGGATGTTTCTGGCTCCACCAAACCAGAGTGAAATAAGAAACAGCAGAATTAGATATAATTAAAGACCAGAAGGCTATCTAATATACAGACATGTGTCTGATACTGGATAGTGTGAGCTGTTTCAAAATAAAGCAAAAGAAATCATTTAATAAAGAACTATAGAATTACAGGTCATGGGGTTTTATCTCCCCTTGTTACTGGTTATTGTAGATCTTGGGCCAGGAGACATCTATACCCTTGGTATTCCTATCTTAATTTAAGGTTCTTATCCTTCTTCAGTTCTACCTAATTTTTGGATTCATAAATACTTTCTAGGAACTAACTCCACCACTAAATTATTTATTGCAAGAAAATTATTCCCTTTATCAGCTTTAATGGGTTGCCTTCAGTTTCATTAGATGTCCATAGTTTTCATGTTTTGAAGTGAGGCTACACACATTTTTGCCCGTTCTTTGCCATTCATTGCTTTGTACACCTCCAGCAGGCCACTGATTATTAAGGTCCTCATTCTCATTAGATGCCTCCCATAAATCCTTCCTGTGCTTAATAATTTTCATGTCATGTTTCTAAGTCTCCTTCAATTTCTTCTGTATTTTGAGCTCTCACATTATTCAAAGTGAGTATATAACAGTTTTTTCTTAGTTATAGTATCATCTGGATTCCTGTTTTCAAGTGTTGTTGGCTATTTTCATCCTGCAGAAGGAGAAGGAGCCGATCTGGAGAGGATGGTGTTCAGCAGGAGCAAACTCTTGAAGAGGATGTGTTGATGGACTTGTATTCCTTCAGCTTGTATCCCTCACTAGTTAGGAAAACAGGACCACGCAATATACGAGAAGGGAGTGTTGCTGGGCTGTAGCACAGGATCCAGTCATACCTCCAAGCTTGCACCCCTAGGTACAAGCATGGGCTTTTGTGCTGACACATACTTGCTAAAAAAAAAAGTGAAACTTGGTGTAAAAAAGAACAGAAATAATTTTTGTCAGAGCTGGTATGTCTTCCAGTTGCAACATGAAAATAAGGCATAGGCACAAATATCTTACAATGGTTCTCAGATCTGAAGCACAGCAACTTTTCTTGCTTAATATGATAGCACTAAGTACATCACATCTTCTCATTTTGTGAACTCGAATAACTTTTTTTTTAATAAGCAATCATGCAGAGCACAATTACAAACAAATATTTTTACCAGACTAACTTTACAACATTTCATCTTGAAAATCCCAGGCGTTGTCAACTTGTGATGTCAACTTTATTTTGAAACATTACAGTAGGGTCTCATTTAATTTTTTCAACTGTTATTAATCCAAATATAAATTGTCTGCATTAAAAACAGCATCAATAAATTGGGCAGACATGTAATAAAAATATCAGAGCAAACAAATGGTTGTTTGTAAACTGGCTGTGATGAATTATGGACTGATGAACAACAATTTTTCTAACCTTTTTAGATGGTCAAATATAAAATTATCCCTAGAGAAAATGTGAGGGAGAAAGGAAAGGATCACTGATCTGGTTAGACCTAATTGTTTAGAAATACTTAAGGATTTCATTTTTTTTATACTCTCAGAAGTTAAGCACCCAAATTCATGTGATGAACAGCCACTACTGTGTCTTTGAATCTCCTCTGTAAGATAGGATCATCCTTTTCTACCTCATAACAGAGATATCCAAATTGAAGTCACTAGTGACATACTCAGGTACAAGACTAATGAAGCAAGCATCTCCATGAGCAGCTGTGTTCTCTTCCTCCTTTGGAGTAGCAGAGGTTCAGTAGGTCTTATATCATCTGTGAGAAAAATCTGGGCTGGCTCTGATGCAAAACCCCTTGGGAGAATGATGATCCTTGTTCCCTTCAGGCTGTGCAGTCTAAGAAGCACTGGCCACAACATGATGCTCAGGCGGGAGCCATTTACCGGTGGGAATGTGATCAAGCCACCTCTGCACTGCAGGACCAAGCTGCTGGAGGAGCTTCAGCCTAGCAAGAAAGTCAAAGATAGTTTTGCTATTGATTTCAGAGTAAAGATTGTCTCAGTCCCTTTGTCGGGCTGCAAACTAAATCACTTCAGAGGATGCAAGTGTGTACAGTCACCAAAAAGCCGCACAAGAGTTAATGCAGCCAAGTGCTCCGTTTTTGTAGGGGTTACAAAAATATTAAGTGTTTTTCTACCTTTCTATTATTTGTCATGAAGAATTAAGCCACCTGCAATAATTAACTCACAAAGGCTGCCTGTGTAAGTGCTGGCAGGCAAGGCATGTTGAGCTAGGAAAACTTCCATAGCAAACTTCGTATTTGAGGAATATGAAGAATATTTGAAGAGAGGTTTTTTTAGCAGATTTTAGTAAAAACAATCAGAAAAAAGACAGCAATCATGGAAATGTGTATGCTATAATCAGAAATATTTGCAGTAAAGATGCCATGAAATCTACAGGGAATAATTTATCAACTTTTTATGTATGCACACTTTATGGTTTTATCTTTTTTTTTTTTTTTTTTAGTAATTGTTCTCTCTTTTCAAAGAGAAAATGCTAAATCTAGTTTTTCTTTCCTTCCTCTCCCCTAATCCATTATTTTTCCTTTCAGTGCTCTGATACCCTTTATTACTGTTGGTTCTGCCTTGAATACATTGCATTGTTCCCACATGGAAACCTCTGTTTTATCTGGATATTTGGGCAAAGGATGCCAGAAGATCTGTGAATCGCAGCAGCAGCCCGGCAGAGCAAGCAGTGCAGAGGAGCACCAGGCTGTGGGGGAGGCTGTGAGGCTGGCTTTCCATGGCAGAAAACAAAGTTTTAGAGTTAGCAATGCAGCTGACAGAGGAATAGAAAATGGGAAAGTAGATCGATTCTGCTGTCTCTTCTGCATTGAAGTAAAAAAGGTCATTGGTGCAGACAAGAAGGCAGCTCCACAAACTGGGAGCTGGGATGCACCTGAAGTGATATGGCGAGGGCAGGGCAGGAAAGAGCTCACATGTTTGGACAAGGGGAACGTCTTCATCTCTGAGACTCTCAGTGTCAGAAACCCACCCTTGGGTTATAAGCCAGAACTTTTCCTCCAGAAAGCTCTCTTTTGCAAATCCTCCTTCCAAAAGGAAATTCTGGAGACTACTATGAAAATTTTTATTTTCTTTGCTGGCTTATTAATCCTCTATACTCCTTCTTGCCCATTTTCCTTTTCTTTCTCTTCCTTTCTGTACACTACATCCTCCCACATGTAGCATGTAGGCATCTCTAGATTATTAATGTATTATGCCAGCAGCCAGATTTTCATATCTCTCACAGGTGTTTATGAGAACATCTCTCCAATGATCTATGTTCAGTCACTGTGAAAGTACAGTTTCAAATTTGCCCTTGAAATGTGAAACAATCAATGTTGGCAGCATTTATTCCTTCCTGTCAGAAATTTTTCTCTTTCTAGACTCTATAAACAATTTAAGAATAATGTCTTATGACAGTGATGCTGCAATACAATAGGGCCTCTTTTGCTTTCTAATTTGTCTTACATTTGTTCAAATCAAGGGGTAAGGAATCTAGCGGATACCAGTGGCAGCATCTGGCTTGATCATCTTATCATTAATTGGTTCTGTGATTAGTGCAGACAAGCAATGGAGAAGGTGGATACAAGCTTCTAATGTTTCTAGGTGAGGGCAGCTTTCAGCCCATCTGTTACGTGATACATCCACTAACTTATTCAGCTTCTCATCTTCCTGATTCTGAGGAATCCTCCTCAGAGACAGGTTAGGATTTTTCTGGGTTTTATTAAGGTGACAGTATAGTCGGCTTTTGCGTAGTTCACCTTAACCGCAATGTTTGCTTCCTGCAGTAGACACCAAAACAGTTTGCCAGGGGGTTAGTCCACACAATTCCACATGCAACATTATCAGCCCAGGCTGACAAATAACAATTTAAATTATTTTAGTGTTCGTGAAAAAGTCCAGGATTAGGTATAGAAAACTTCCATTTAACTGTTGAACCAGTGCAATAGCACAGTCTGAATTTCCCTCAAACATCACTGGACAGACTAAAAAAAATACTGCAAAGTCAAGTCATTTTTCATATGCATTTAATTTTTGGACCTCCCTGCAAAGTAGGATACATTTACAGCAGTGCTATGAGTTATTATCATCTCTTTTTTTAATCTCAGTGAATTTTTGGTCAAAAATCAAAGCTTTGGGGCTGTCTCTAAGTGCTCAAGAATTTAATTCAGATATCTTTGACATCATGGCAATTATTTAAAAGAAAAACACATAAAACTTTGTTTCTCTGAACATAGTTGGAGTCAAGCAACCTGAAGAATTTTTGCTCCAAGTCTAGTTCAGCAACACACGACCAAAGGACCACAACCAACCCTCTCTCCAGAGCACCACATTTATGAGCCCGCTTTTACTTCCTGCTTTTCTGCCTCCTTTCACTCATACCCCAAGTAATACTCCATGAAACTACTGGCATTCTTGGTTGTCATCTGCTTAGAAGGTTGTTGTATAAAGAAATTTGGCTCCTTATTAGTGTCTGATTGTTTGAGTTCAACCACAATACTATTTTGAGGATTAATATAAATAATTCATTAATTAACTGCAGGGATTAATGCTATGATGTAAAACCAGATATTGTGAGAATCCTACAAGCTGCTCCCCGTAGTTCCACCAAAATGACATCAGCCCATCTCAGAAAACCCTATTTTAGCTCTGAGTTTCGCATGAGTACAAGTTGTCAGCAAGCACACCTTATTTTCCAGAAGATGGTCTGGTTAGTAAGGTGGATAAATTAGTGTCATAAATGTCAGCCAGATCTGATGCTCCTTTTTCTGAGGACTATGTCTGCAGGACTCTCTCCTCCACAGTGATATTCAAATGGCTCATTTTTCTCACAGTTTGAAGTGGTTCCAGAAAAGCAGAGCATCCAGTTCTGCCAAGTGCTGAGGAAAATCAGCAGGCACTAATAGCTGGGGTAAGGCAGACACAAGTGAATAAGGCATGCAAGATGTCACTCTACAGAAACCTACCAGGCTTCAAAGGGACAACGGTAAAATTATAAACAGCACTGCGAGCCCTCGTAGCATGAGGCTGAGTTTGGTCAGACAGACATTATCCTAGTCCATCTTTTATGCAGATGTATAGAGAAACCCAAGTAGAAGCTTAATTAAGTTTGCGCTTTTGATCTGCCATTCGTTTTTAAATCCCCCTTTGGAAGATATGAGTGCAAACTAGCTGCCTGTCATTTGTCTTCTTCCGAGGAACAAGAGCTTAATCTGGTCTGGAAATGGTCCCTACCTTTCAGCAAAGGCATAGAAAACATGAGACAGTAACCTCTGAAGGGATGCTGAGGAGACAAAGTGGATACTATGGAGACAATCCTCGGTAGCTAGACTGTCTGCTGCTATTCCTAATGCATTTAACTGCAGTGTAGAATATTCTGCTGCCCCTGATGAATATGCGTTAAGTGCCATTTTCAGTACATTACAGCTTTTTAGACAGCTGCTCGCCCTTATTGTCATGCCTATTGCAGTTTTCTTTCCACTGCCTATCCTGAAAAGTTAAATATAGCCTTCTGAGACACAGCAGTCCTGGAAAAGGTACCACTTGTTGGATCTGGTATGTGCTTGTATTCTTGCCAATTCCTCATTCTTTTTGAACCTGACGTATAATCCCTCTTAAATGGGTCCCTTTATGCTGTAATTTGGAGCTGTTCCACTTGATAATTTATGCTATCGTCGCTCGTTAACATGATCCCTAATCTCAGTAGCTTTTATCAAGCTTTTTATCAGAGGTACTGCTTTGAGTTGTTTGTGTTACTAATAGTTAAGAGCAGCGACTGGGAGCGATGGTGTCTGCTGCCTCCGTGCCTGGCCGCTCCAGGGGGTGACCTTCTCTCCCCTACGAAGCAGCAGCTAATGAAAAAGCACCTCCACCTTTTCTTGTTTTCAGGTTCACACATCCTTGAACATATACTGGTTTAAAGTTTGTTTGACATCTTAGATCAGCTGAAGGTTGTAAGTAATTTAAAGTCATTCATCTCAGTCAGCACCTAAAATGAAAGCAGTAATGGTTTATTCCATAGGGAGTTACATGTGAGCAGCTAAAAGTGTGTAACAGTCCATCGCACAGTGCAAAGCCGAGCTCGGTGGAAAGTAGATGAAAACCTATACAGAGTTTAAAGGGCATCAGCAAGTATTCATTTTACCCCAGACAGCCAGTACAGGGGCCACTTGTCTTTTTATCAACGGTATCTGATAACATGAAGAAATTAATAATTTACAGAGGGCAGGCAGTACTTTTCCATTAGAAGCAGTGTGCAAAGGAAGAAAGAACTGCTGGCACAGGCCAGAATGCTCCCCGCAAGGTCGTTCTGCATCAGTGCTGCAAATGTGTTTCTTTTTAACCCTTTCATAATCTAGAAAAAGTACAACTCCAAATTACATGGAATCCTGGAATCACAGAATGGTTCAGGTTGGAAGGGAGCTTAAAGATCATGNCTGCCTTGCCTACTGGCCGTGTTTCTTTTGATGCAGATCAGGATGCAGCTGGCTTTCTGGGCTGCAAGCACATATATTTCCTTTATTGAGTGCAGAAAATAGCCCACAGCCATGCTGGACTTCATGCCATTAGTATCCTCCAATCTAGCAAGCTCTGCAGCTTCAGCTGTAGCAATTCCTTGGGTGGGAGATCTAATGGGAGCCCTTGATGCTTTTGGGACAAGCTGAAGGACTCCACTGTCACTGTGGAGTTGACACACCAAAACTCAACAGGTTACTCAGTGGGCTAAAGAACTGTTGAAATGGGGTTTTGCCCAATGTATGCATTCTTTACCCACCAGTCTTGTCCTCCCGCTACATCCCTTCACATCCATTGCGTTATGCCCTGGTGCAGGGGACATTCACACGGTGGCAGCTGGCAGATGCTTGTGTGCCCATTGCCTGCCCGATGCACATATGGCGTTAACATGGGCGCTGCCAAAAGAGATGCATCCAACCAGCCTTTCCCGCTGTACCCATCCAGATCTCTTCCCTCAGCTCAGACACTGCCTCTTGTGTAACATCTGGGGTTGCAACCATCCCGGAGCCTTCAGTTGCTCTTTCCTGGTCAGATGGGAGTTTCTGAGGGAAGAGAGAAGAACAGATGAGCAGACCCACAGCGCAAGGACAGAGGTTTGCCACGTCGTCCTAGGAAGCCAGGCTAAAACGATAAAAAAGCTCACTCAGGCCATACACTAATGAAATATTGTGGCTACATACTTGAAAGAGCAGGAAATGATAACATTATGATTCCTACAGGAACACTGTCCTCTGCTACATGCCCAGCGTAGTCTTTGATTAAATCTGTTAAATCTGTAGTCTATCATATATCTGTTCATGTTGTTAAGCACATACCGTAAACTGTAAGATATGCAATAGTGCAAAACCATTTTAACTTATACTGTTTGTAGCTAGAAAGATTAAATAAACACTTAGAATATGCATAATCTGTCAAAAATCTAGAGACATACTAAAACTGCAAGATACTCAGTTTTATGCTTACACATGATTTCTTCCTGTTCCTGATGAAAATGTTTTTGAAAGACTATCCTGAAAAGGAGATGAAGTGGAGAAGAAATCTGAAGGATTGCCATGCATGGCGTTTTTCAATTTGTTTCTTCATTTTGTTTAATTAAACCATGTGCATTTCCAGAAGAGTTTTTAATGCAAATTTTGTCAACAGCAGTATGAGAGCAACATCAGAAAGCACAGAAAATCTGTGCTGAGATACTATCACAAGCAGGGCAGGATTTCATCTGGTTTAGTTAAAAACCTCCACTGATGCCATCGGAGCACTCTCAAAAATGCAGCCATTTATAATTTTATAATTGGACAATCAAGGCTGGTTGGGTTTTTTTTCCTTCTATCTTAGTTATTGAAATGTGTTTTCATGATTCATGAAACACTCTTTATGTGTCAAGCCTTTTCCTTGATGATGTATCAGGTTTCCTTGTAGGCTTGCTGCATATCCATCTTCCTTTTTCACACTGTGGATAGACTGAAGGAGAAGAATTACGAAGGTGTTGGGCACAGCTCCAAAGTTGAGGCTGAACTGAAGTTTGTACTTAAAGGAGGGGTCCAGTCACTTTGCTATGCACAAAATATACTGTATTGTTCCTAAAATTACAGTATTTACTGAGTATGAAATGGATTTTCTGAGAATTTACAAGTAAATCCATTAATTTGTTTGAGTTACAGTTAATTGAAAATAGGTCCTTTTGCACCTTCTGTCAGGCTTTTATTTATCTCTAATGAATTCTGTTATAAAATCCAGAACCTTCATTATTCATATATCATCAGAATTCTTTGAAGCCTTTCCATAGGACATTTTCAAAGTAATTATTCTAGGAATTATGTCCCTTTTTGCTGTTACTCATCAGAGCTGGGAGTTTCAAATTTATCAGTGAGAGAAGGAAAAAATGTTGCTTTGGGGGGTCCTCGGAAGAGCTCCGCTCCTCCTCGGCTGCCACCCGCTGTTGCTCTTGCTCCGATAATTCTCGGGGGAGAGAAAGAAGATGAATCATCTGTGAATCAGTTTGATCCAATGACAACTTAAATCCCTCTAATGCCCTAATCGTATTGTTATTACACAGTGTCACACCAGGACTAAGGTTGTCCAAACAGACAGACATTGTTTGGTGTCTTAATATTCCTGCATTTTTCTGAAGCTGAGGGTAGCCTTCAGTTTCTGTGATCTGTAGTGTTTGAGAGATAATTCTACCTTCCCTATCGTATTTTGCCCTATCTGGAAGTGTTTATTCTTTTATTACCACAGGCTCCAGGAATTCACATGTCCCAAATGCCTTGTACTAAAGGCTACACAAACAGAGAACAGAAAGCTCTCCCACCCTGATAAGTTTGCACTTTAATTACGAAAGATGAAATAAAGAATAGAAAACCAAAGGGAAATGTACAAAAAAGATTAGACACTTTTGGCCTGGATAATAGGCAGTGACCTCAGCCTGCTGTTGGCCAGACTAGTGAGAAGTATTGTAAGCCTTGTAGTGAAGGGTGATCTCTTAAGGAAAGCTCTGAAAGAGTCCAAGGGTTTCACTCTGCAGATGCGTAAGGGGCAACAGGGGAGAAAATATACATGAGGCGGTTAAGAAATATATCAATGATGTGGGAAGATGGATAGTTGGAGATGGGTGGCAATATGTTGATACGATTAGAAGTACAAGAGGAAGCATAAGTGATGGGAGAAGGTCAGGTGAGCGAAGTGGCTTGCTTTCACACTGCAGGGAAAGGGCTGGAAAAGGAGTGGATGATTTACCAGTAAAGAAAATTATCTTTGCTTCATTCTCTTGAACTGAGAACAAGATAAAACATCTTTCAGTAAGCAAGATGCAAGTATTGAGAATCCAGAAAGAAGTTTTATCTTCATTAATGCACAGTAGAGGCTGTGTCACGACGAGTACAGACCTAAAGTCAACTCAAATATGTTTTTCTCTGGCAACATACATGGAATCATAGAATAGTAGAACGGTTTGGTTGGAAAGGAGCTTAAAGATCACCTAGTTCCAACCCCTCTGCCATGGGCAGTGACACCTCCCATTAGACCAGGCTGCTCAATGCCCCATCCAGGCTGGCTTTGAACACTGCCAGGGATGGAGTGTTGAAAACTTCCCTGGGCAACATGTTCCAGTGCCTCACCACCCTCACAGTAAAGAATTTCTTCCTTGTATCCAATCTTTTCTCCCCTCTTTCCGTTTAAAACAGTTACCCCTCATCCTATCATTACACTCCCTGATAAAGAGTACCTCCCCATCTTTCCCATAGGCCCCCTTTAGGTACTGGAAGGCGACTATAAGGTCTCCCTGGAGCCGTCTCTTCTCCCGGCTGATTTAATGGTGGCCATTAAAATGTATTTCAGTGCTGTAATTCAGACCTTGCTCGTTCTCACATTAGATCCCTTTGCATGGGTATAAATGCTGATATTCTGACTGTCTGAGGCCATCTGAATGGCACACACATCGCAAGCCACTGGTGTCCCGCCTGCGGCTGCAGAGCACCAGTGGCCCACGAGGCCAGGGCAGGTGACCTACATCATGCTCATACTGCAGACAGCTACGCAGCATAGTCACCCGCTCTGCTGCAGCACTGGAGCTTCTTCATCAGGCACCTTCTCAGTCAAACACACCCACTGACACCAGGCTCTGCTCATGCATGATAAACCAAAAATGAAAGGGAGAAAAAAAAAAAAAACCCAACACACTTTAAGAAAAGGTGTTGGAACAAATACCTGTGGTCAGAGGTAGCCGTGCCATCTTGTTTACTAAAGACACAGATCTCAGCCATTTCTCCCCATCCAGGATTCCTTTCTGTGGGAAATTTGGAGACGTTCTCCCTTTCGTTCTGCATTTCTTTTTGTTGTTTTGGAATTGTAGGTCCTCCCACAGAACACAAACTGCAAATTTCAAAGCAGCTGTATTTAAACTCAGTTGAGAGTATAATGCAAACAACTTTTTTTCAGTAAAAAAGAAATGACAGATAATTAAAATACACACAGCCATTGATTGTTAAAATAGTAGATCATCACATAAATTTGCATTAATTGCACAAAAGCTGAAAGTACTTCATTAAATACTCTCATAACACAGTAACCTCTTTAGAAAATTATTTCTGGGATAAGCATGTAAATAATTACATACTCTCTGTCCCATGTAGTTTTATCTGCCTAAGCAAAGGGGAACAGAGTGTTATAGCTCAAGAGCACTCTGATTTTTGTGCAATTGATTAAAAAGAACAAGCATTTTAATGACGTTCATCAAAAGTGCTGTACATATATGAATTGTGTATTCAAGATTGTGAGGATTTGAATGCCTAAACTCAGTTCAGTATGGAAAAATCAAGTGTATAAATGATGTATTGTTAGGAATCAGCTCTGAAGGTAAGGACTGGGGAGTAAATCTGATTAATTTCAATGTAAATGAGTAACGTGATACTGCATGTAAGTATGAGGTTGTAATTGGTCCATGCAGGTCCCTGTTGCGATACTCATACTCACAAATTTGTATTCTGCAAAGATTTTTAGTTTAACAGAAGAGTTTATTCACAGTGCAGATTCAAATAGTCTTTATTCTTAGGAAATTTTGTTTCCACAGTATTTGAGCATTTAACAGTAATTAATACTGTTAACCTCATAACTGTAGTCTGGCATAAGACAATTTCCCTTTTTGCAAAGTTTTGGGATTTCCAAAGTTTTCCAAAGATCAGGTAGAATATATTCAGGAATATAGAGTCTATAGTAAGAAAAAAATGTGCAGGGTGCTCAGTCACAGGTTAAACAGCATTGGTCGGGAGGAGTTGACTTTCAGAATGGCACTTGCAGGTACCACGGCAATTTCTGTCCAGAGGCTCAGGAATGGGAGGGAGGCAATCTGGAAACACCGTGAGTGATGTGGAAAAAGGAGGTATCACTCAGTAAAAACTCCTTACATATTTCAACTACAGTAGCAAATCTCCACAAAGTGCAGTATTTTCTGTTTTCAATATGACTTTTAAGTCACAATCATAAATGCCATTTCCTCTGTGAATCTATGACGAAGTAATAGCATACATTAGTTAGGTATTGCCTCGCTGTGTTTAGTGATAGCTGAAGACTAACTGAGAAAAGTACCTCAGGCCCAGTTTCCTCCTTAAGGTGAATGTGTGAAATGTCAGTGTCCATCATTCATCTGTGTGTTAATCCTGAAGACCTTTTGTTTACCCCTTTCCTGCCCATAAAAGATTTTTCCTTAGTTTTGGTAGCCTTGGCCCCAGCACTTCACTAATGAAGACTCCTGGCTCATATTTCTTTCTAAGTCTAATGATAAAGACCCAGTTCTGTTGGATCTTTTCTCTCCCTCTTCTTAAAAACAACAAGTAAACACTTAACTCAGCTGAATTGCAACTTAACAGCTGACTGTGCAGGCCCATGCAAATCAAAATGAAATCTTAAAAATGTAGATGTAGTCATCAGAGTGCTAATTAGTAATTTGGCTGCTGCCTCTCCACTCCAGATCTTCACTTTAATTGTAAAACAGGGGGGAGGAAGTATCTTAGGGTCATATTCCACCTGGCCTTCCCAGGGGAGTGAGCGTGAAGCACTCTTTTTGTGCCTGAATAGGATCCGTAGTTCTATCTTAATTGCATTAATCATTCCACCTTTGTATCCACCTATAATAAAGTAGCAAAGTTTTTTAAGGGAGATAATAAAGATGCTTTCAAAATTTTTATAATTTAGTGATTCTGGTGTCATTGTGGCCGTATTGTTAAGTCTCATACTATTTGCATATAAAAAATAGATAACTGACACACTAACATACATCAGTCTTTGTACAACGGTGCCAAAACTGTACCTCCACTATGAAAAATTCATGTGGTCTGTTAGAAAATCTTTATTGTTCAATGAATTAAAAGATTTACCTGAATATATTCATTGTACTTAACATGTGCGCTGCCGGCTCTCTGTGTTTCTTCATAAGTCTTGCAACACTTGTCTTTTCTAAAATTATCAGTTCTTGAGTTATTTTATTCCTCCAGAATCTGAAATGTTCTTATCTGTAGAAATATTTTTCTAGCCTCATGACTGGAAAGAAGAACATGAAAGCAAAAACTCTAGAGCCTCAAAAACCAGGAAGACAGACAACTTAAACTTTTTAAAAAATCTTATTATTTAGCCATTCTTATGGTAATAGTGAGAGATACAGGCAGAGCTGTAAATTTGAGCAGTTGCACCACGTTATTTATAAAAAGCAAAGTATTAATCCCCTTAAGTGAAAATCAATGCGCTCTTAATGGCACCTCCATAATTAAGCTGTTCTTAGTTTGATGTGCATTTAGACTATGACCATTTTATGTCACTCTGGCAATATAAGGAAGTCTTGAAGGTGTTGCAAAGGGGCCAGAGAGTAATGATAATTAGAGCCAGTACACTTAAATTATGGAGCTATAAAAAGACAAGGGTATAAATGTCCTCATTTTCAGGGCTGCAAAAGAATTTTCTATTGAATTCAAGGAAAAAAGAAACAAAAAAGAGTAGAAGACAGATTCCAATGAAAGCACTTGTCAGATCAGCTCTATTAATTAAAAATAAAAATGCAGATTAAGGATACTTTAGATAGCATTAAATCCTCTTCACATAAAGCTAGTGGTCATAAAAAACTTATTCAACAATATGAGAGGGAGTTTTCTTCCTGTCTAGATAAACATTTCATGCTTTTCCAGACAGCACAGATTGTGGGCCTCTGTGTGTGTATGCCTGCGAGTGATTTTTCTAACTTAGTTTTTCTGAATGTGCAACATTCGGAACTCGATATACACATACAGCAAGCACTCACACAACACATGCCAGATCAATATTTCATGTTTACAAAATGATCTTTTTTTTCAGCAGAGCGACACTTTATCTTCTCTAGTCCTTCATCCTCCCTGTCAAATCCCTAACACTGAAAAGTCATTTTTAAATTAAGAAGTCATTTCTTTCTCCTCTTAGATACAGTAATAATTTTCTAGTTGCTATGTGGCATGACTCGGTATGCAATGAGCCGAGCAATTGGCAAACATGTGCCTCTCACTTTGCTGTTGTGTGGTGATATTTCTAAGCCAGTTTTGCCAAGAGCCCTGCAGCTTTCCTGATCTTAGGCACTGAACTTTTGATCCATCCTGAGGGGTAAATGCAGGGAAAAAATAATGGGATCTGAGTTCTTTCTTAGCTTGGAACAAAGCCTTCTCCAGACAGCAAAGAAAATAAACTAAAAGGCTGTGGTAGTAGTAAAAGAATTAGTTTCCTACCAGTTTCTTTGCAAGGTTGACTACAAAATCTGTATGTGGTAGGTGCGACGGAGACTTATTGTGACAGAAATAAACATTACAAATTTGGGACAGATTGAGCCACACTCTTGGGCACAGAGGTTCATATGGATTGACTGATAAGGTGCGTCACACCTCACAGTCAAGAGGTTGGAGTGGGTGGATTTGCTGGGTGAGGTGTCAGACAGCAAAATGGTCCCCCAGGTGCTCCTGAGGGTAGTCCAAGACTGACTATGGTCACTGTTAGAGAACTAGGGGACTTACAAGAACACACAGCACCTCAAAGGGATGGATGGATGCATGCATGCATACATGGAAGGCAAATTGAGTTAAATATTTATTCTCCTTTCAACATTTTCTGGACAGGGTGGAGGGACACACAGTCAACACTTTGGCTTTGGTGCTTATGGGAGAAAAAGGTTTTCTCTACAGGAATGACCAACAAAACACGTAAGGGTATGAGCAGGTCTTGGTGAGAAGAGGTATTTCTGTTTTTCTTGATCTTAACTAAAAAATGCATGTGTTTTGAGTCTGAAAAACTACGGACAGTCTCTCAAGCATGAGTGATTATCCCAGGCACCATGCTGCAAGTCTTTAGATACAGCTGCACTATAACATGTGATGCTGTAAACGGGCTTTTTCAAGCAGTGGCTTTAATGGGATTTCCATGATGCTCCAGTAAACATTGAACCTGACTCCTCATCTACAGTATTTTACACCAAATCTCAATTGTGATTTTCAAGAATGCAATACCTGATACACAGTGAGATCACGGTAATGCTCTTTCTTTGATAAAGACCTCTGTCATGGCTTAGAGCATCTTGCGGCAGAAAGCAGCTTAAAGACAAAACCTGTCTCTGAATTTTAGTGTTTGGGATTTATTCACATGACAGTGAAAGCCTGCATTTTTAAGGCAAACTCCTACTATAAAATAACTCCTAAAATAACTGCTTTCCTTTCTTTTTTTCTCTCCTCCTCAAAGTTGCAGCACTTCTTTGCCTCAAGTTTTCAAGGAAATCTTTCCAGAGGAAAGGTCTTTAATCATAAATTTAAGTATCATCTGCCTCATGCAGAGTTAAATATTGGAAATCATCTATGTAACCTTCCAATGCCATGAAAACTAGGTTAGTTTCAAATATGGCCTCCAAAACAGAGATCAATGAGATGAACGCAGGACTGAAGGAATCAGAGTTTGCCAAGAGGTTACAGTTCAGCACACTGCAGGAACCAGGCCATCATAAGATAGTTTTCTTATTAAATTACCATTGTTTATTTGTTTACCTGCACTCCTAATTCTCTTGCCCCTGATGTTTATATAGTAAGCATTTTTACTTCAAAATTACATGGTTTTACTTCGTGGTATGGTACTTGGAGTTAATCTAATACGCCAGAAGCGAGCGCTGGCACTGAAGGGCAGTGAATTCAAAATACTTCAGCAGGCTCAAAATAAGTGATATTTTTCTTTTAAAGAAAGTACAGTATTATAAGAACCCCACAATTAATATAACTGGGAAACAAACCTTACTGTTCTATTCTCACACCAAAAGAAATTTTAGACATAAAATTTAAGGAAAATAAACGTTAGTTAGGTATTTTTAATCATCACAGCATAGGTTTTTCTAGTAAATATGACTTCTTTTAATCTCATCTGAAGTGGGTCCATTAAACCTAATGCATTGAACATTGTGTGATCAGAATAAATTGTATCTATACAGTTAAGCCCTCTAATGCAAAATCATAAGGAAAAAGTATAATAAACTAAGTTATTCATTCACTGTCTCATCACTTCTCAGTAGCTCAGCACTTTCTGGGTCGTATAAATTTCTGTTGCTTGTTTTATCTGTCTTGGCTAATCTTACTGGCATAAAAAACTACAGGAGTGGGATAAGATTTTTGGAAGCTTTCAGGTATCTATAAGGAGTTCCTTACAAACTCACAAGTTTTCTTCCTTTCACATGTTTTCTATATGCTTTTCATATTTATCTGGATAATAGAACTAAGTAGCTGACTGTTGGTCAGATACAATGAAAACACAGTATTATTTGGATTAGAAAGATGGTGGGTTTCATTCAGCCCTAGGTTGTGAGTCACTGGATTACTCTCAGTAACAATGCACTTCGGAATGGGCACTGGATGTCATCACATATCCATTGTCCGGGCTGTTGGATAACTTGCTTGGTCCCAAAAGTGAGGCAAGAAGGAAATAGGATCAAACACCCTAAGGCTTTCTTGATTTGTACATTCTCAATGGTAACCACAAACATTGATGCTTGGGAGCAGAAATCTCCTCTCAGCTGTAGTTCGGAAATAAACTATGGAATAATTCTGGACTTGGGGTTAAATCTTTATCTGGCATTATGTGCTTCAGTGGGACTTACACCATCTTTGTCCATTTATCAGCTCGGCTACTTATAACCTTGGGCAAAACCTTAGGACTAGAGCTCTCAGGGCCGCAGCTGTTGTGGTGGTAACTGCTGCAGCGCCAAAAGTTTAAGCCAATAATGGAAGGAGGCAAGTCTTTTCTCTAGAAAAAGACCAGAGTAGCAGAAGCTAGCCCCCTTTCCTCTGAGTTAAGACGTTTACAGGGTTTTGAGATACTGATACTGATTCTTCTTTTTCCCAAGAAGAGATAATCATAAGACTATCGCCTAGTTATGGTAATTGACAGAAAATGAGAGGAGGACAAGAAATGTCCTCTGATTTCCTCCCATTAAAACTCTTCCACATGACACGGAATAATATTCATCAGGAGGGAATAGGAGACCAGGTGTGACTATGACTGTACTTAGACTGTACAGAGCCCTCCCCGTGGCATGGAGAACCCAGATTCCAGTCCCTGCTCCTCCTCTGCAATTTTCCTCCTATGTAATTTTGCGGTTATTGCTCATTGTCATTGAAAACCTGACCTCTCTCTGATACCACAGGCCTCTCTCCTGTGTATCGTAGGTGTGATAGGTATATCATGCTTTTACAGAAGTATTGGAAATACAGCCCTGGCAGTTCCTCCGTTAACATTGTGCTGGGAAACACGTGAATACCAAAGATGTAATAACACCAGACAGGGATAATTTACTACTTTTAGTTTGGTTAATGAGTGCGAGGAGTGGTGATAGGCGTGGTGGTACTATGTAAAAGTCACTCTATGAATACCTGTCACAATAATTTTCTGACATGCAAATTCTCCTCTCTTCTTGAGACTGTAGAAGGCAGGTGACGCGATATCAGGGTTTGTTTCCTTTGGAGTTTTTTATTGCTATATAGTTTAGGAGAGGCTGAGCTGCTGTACTTCAAATGACCATGAAGAAGGAAGGTGGATGGGTTGCTGTGAGCTGGTGGCAGACAAGTGTCAATGCATGTTCAGTGGAAACGTAAGTGATGAGCAGTGAGTGTCCTTTCTGAACTAAGCTGGCCCACTTTTTCTGTTCTCCTGCTGACAAGACAAGCATCAGAAACTTTCATCAAGCCTGACTGTACTCAGGGAACATCAGCAGGAAATTTAGCAAATAATTAGCAATCAGGGTTTACTGTGAAGAATCGGGTTGTGGGGATGGTTTTTTTCCATCTCAAGATAGAGGGTTGATAATGAGGACTTCCAGTCTGACACGAATCTCTGCTTTTGCATTGCCTCTCTTTCTGTTAGTCTGAAGGTTACAACTTAAAAAAAAAAATAAAAACAAAACCTTTCATATCTCTAAGTTTGATTTTTTTTTCTCTTTGATGAGGACACTCAGCATGGTTAGTCTAATTATTTGATTCCCACTGTCTCTTATTGTCAGCCGAAATAACAAGTTTGCATAGGTAATTTTTTACACAAATTGTTTGCACTCTCCATCCTGCCAAGCTCATGCTTTCCAGGGGACAACTCCAAGAGGAAGCTATGGAAGAAGTCACGCACCCACCATTTACATTGGTGAGGTTGCAAATTACAGGTATATATTGTCTCTCAGGACTAGGCCCTCTGTATACAGCTCAAAGCTTGATATTTGAAGTTCTACCAAGTACATCACTCTCTTAACCTCATTAAACACTTAATTCCTTTTATCTTGCATCCAGGATCTTACCAGGAGAAGGAAATTATGGCTAAGTACGTTTAAAGCCACACCACAGGTGTGATGTTGTTGGTAATGGAGTGACTATCTATCAATGCTGCTTTTCCAGAGAAACTAGCAGGGTGGTAAACTGTCACCAATACGACTGGTGGTGATCAACGTAAGGAATAATGAGACCTATTTCTTCTGAATTCTTCAGTAAGATTCACATTCATTTAGGAAGGGCCAGGATTTCTGCAAATATGCCCACACATTTTTCTGCACATTTGCTTACATAGCAGGCACATTAATTATGATACCAATAGCATAATAATGTCTCCATACATCTACGCTAGACCATTGCCTTGGAGTTAATGGGCTGTTTACAGAGTGAGTAACCATGAGCAAGGTTTATTTTCCATGAGGCTGAGAGCAATTTGTTTTAGGTTTGGCTGAAGGTACAGAGAAGGTACAGGCAAAGTTTACTGGGACTGGGAAAAGGGTTATCTGCAACAATTTGTTCCTGTGAGTATGTGTGGTGTAGAGCTATGCAAAATGTGGTTTCCTGAGGATTACAGAGGTCAAAATTGTCGAGTATTGCACAGGATCTTCTGAAATACATAACCAGTGATATTCACACATGTGGTACAGGATAGGGCTCATACTGGGACTTGTAAGCTGCCTTTTTCCCTTGGTTACAAATAAAAATTATTGTTGAAAACAAAAGATATATTTAAATTCAAGGTTTTCTTTTATTTTTAAGGTTTATATTTAAATTCAAACATTACTGGTTTTACTTCACATTCCCACTAGCCTACATTTTAATGATCAAATTAACATCAGAGAAATAAAATCAAGACAGGTTAAAATGAAAAAAATGCAATAACTGTCATTACTGTTCAGGAGAAAGATAACAAGAAGCAGGACAGGAAAGGAAACACTTGCATGGGACAAACAAGCTGACCAGACTTGGATCAGTGGGAGCTGCGGTGCCTGCCTCCTCCAGAGGCACCATCACCAGCTTTATATTCAGTATTTGCCTTTTCAGGATTATTTGTATTCATATGGTGTCATTCACCTGAGGATCTCAAATGGTTTACAGTTTAACTTGTCATCACTCATTCAGTGCTGGAAGGCTTGCTCTTCGCTCTGACCATCCCAGCTGCCGGCCTGCAGACCCCACTTGGTAGACTTTCAAACCAGAGCTGTCATTCACAGATGCGGGAGGTGTTCCCTGCACACAGCCTAAAGCTCCTTCACTCTTCTCCTTCAAACCCTCCTTGAAAAGCACCTTTGCCCAGACGTCAACACCATTAAAACAAACCAGCAATTTGGCAAATGGGTATATTGCTGGAGCGCTGCGGCTACTCCCTGTCATACCAGCCAGTGACACACTCCTGAACCTGCTGTACCCAACGATAGGCTCACTTCTTCTTGGACTATAAGATTCTTGAGGTAGGGATCAATTATTTTTGTTCTGTGTCTATGAACTATTAAGTAGCTTAGGTCCAGGTACATAACTTCAGACTCCTAGGTGCTATGACATTGCAAATATTATAGAAATAAGTAATAAATCTGACAAATGTAAATGATTGCTCTAGATGGGAGGAAATGAGAAGCCAGGCTCTTAGTTAACTTACTGAGTACTTAATCACACAGCCTGCTCAGATGTTTGAGCATACCCAATATAGCTGAAGCTGCAATTTGAGTGATAAATTATGGAGCGTATAATGGTCATTTTTAATATTCACAAGGCCAGTCTACTCATGTTCAGAAAATCACTCTCTTTACATGAGAGAGAAGTAAATGACCCCTTGGATACATGACAACTTTTATCACTAACCTAATATATTTCCTAGGCACATACCACTGGAGCATCGAGGACCAGAGGTACCATACAGTGAAGTGAATGGAAGGACTCCCATTAAATTAGAGAGTATTTGAATCAAGCCTGAAGCCAATTAAGAAAACTGGACATTGTTCGACCAGCACAGCATTTATGTTTCTTTCCAGTGTCTGTCCATAATTCATTAATTTTTAAATGGAAACACTTTTAAATCGGTGTTGACACTGCTTTAGCACCATAACACTGTAAAATCTCCACTTACCATTGGCTTTTCATTTCAGTGATATTCCTAATAAGAGCAGTATCCATTATTTGGAAAGGTAATAAGGAAAGAAATCACAGTTTGCATAAACAGTGCCATTGTGAGCTCGTAAGTACCAACAGATGCCTTAGTGAGATAATGGTGTAAATTCCACAACTATTTATTAAGCCTATTCGTTATTGACTTTTTATGGTACCTTGCATGTATTTAAAAGAATTCATGCAGTCTTGTTTAGTTTCATGCTCTTGCATGTTTTCAGGCAGTTTCTTTCCTTGACACACTATGGGCTTCCATAATAGAGGAAGGCTGTCTTCCTCTTCCCTGCTTCATGGTTCACAGCAGACAGATGAAATTTTTAATGAAGGATAATGTATTATTTTCTTAGTCAGGCTGACCTGAGTAGCTAAAAGAGCAGAGATGCAGAATCTAACTCATGTCATTAAGCATTTAAAAGGTATTAATCACTACTAAAAGGTAATTACTTTTATCTTGTATCTTTAAATGTCTTTATGCAATGGCCCATATGAGCCCCAAACTTGCTCTCTGCATGTGGATAATTAGAGAAAACTCATTTGGAAAGTGGGGGTAGGTATCTCATCACAGCTACAAAAGTTGGCCACACAATCTGCCATGCAAACTCTTAAATTAGACCTCTGACTGTAAGAAGCCTTAACATGGACTGAGGAATGAGGGAATATCAAATATGCCAGTAAAATTTGTTTCCTCTGTTCTTGAGGTGAGATGCCTCACTTATTTTTAAAATTAGAAATCCAAAACTTGAGAAATTTTCTGGATTTTTATATCTTTATTCCTTTTTGTTTGGTTGTTTTTTTGTTTTAACATATCTCACTTTTATTGCTGTCAGTGTTGTGCATGCAGGTCATGGCACAACGACAGCAGGGAAGGAAACTTATCAGTCTCTATGAAAGGTGCTGAGGGACAAAGTATTTTTTTGATCAGAGGCCATAGACAATGTGTGTTCTGCCCCACAAAGGTGTGCCCAACTCTGCCAGGATAATAAAAAAGCAGACTAAATCATAAAGTATGAGCTAGTGGAGGTGGTTTGCTCATCATGGCAATTTTTTGATATCACGACATTGCAAAAAAGTCACATTCTCTCCTGAATTGAAATCAAGAAATCTTCTTCCCTATTCCCTTGATTGTAAGAGAGAAAACAAGTCACAATGCTGATATCCAGAATAACCAGGAGTCAGAGTGTCCAGGCAGTCATCTAAGAAACGGGAATCCTGAATTCTATTTTTATTTAAAAACTTGTTCTACTGGAACCGAAGTGAAAATCCCCGTTGGTGATAGCTTTACTTTCACATATCTTGTACGTATTTTTCACCCTATTCATTAGCTTGTTTAGAACTTGAAGTCAATGAGAATTTCAACAGTGACTTCAGTGGGAGCAGTGTCAGATCATTAAACCTCAGTACTTTTGAAAGTATCTTTTAAAAGCCATCCAGAAGGGAGCCATGGGAGAGAAACTAAATGAAGTGATTTTACCTCACTTCAAAGCTCAGGAAAGAAAAAAAAAAAAAAAAAAAAAAAAAGAAGGAAAGAAAGAAAACCTGCTCTTTTCTTCTTTAAATACAGCATCGTGTACAGCCTGAAGGAAATATTTTAGGAAGTCAGAGAACTGAAATCCTGCCCTGTGATTATGTTCTGTATGATATCAATGCCAGGTTTAATCGATGGCATGCTTACAGCAGCTCCCTTGCCTGTTTAATTAATTCGGTGATGCCTGGTGCTCTCCAAATCTGACTTAATTTCTTCCAGTCCAGATTTTCTGAAAATTTTTTATTTGCTGTTTTTACTTAGATGTAAATTGCCTATACTGTACACATTTTCTTCTAGCATAGTGCCAGCTTGGATAGCCACCCTAATCTTTTTTCGCTCTATCCTTTGCACCTTCTTCTTCCTCCTGCTTTTCCACATACGTGTCTCCCTTCAGATGGCTTTTGTTTTAATAATAGCTTTGTTGTCATATATGCTTAAATTATGCCTGATTATATATTATTCCCCATACTGTTTGCAACTTCTTTAGAGATTTTCTCTCCATACGTAGCGGTTACAAGAGCCCTTCCCTCTATGTGTCACTTCTGCCTGCTGGGAAGGGTTGATGCCTTCAAGCGGGCCTCAACGGATGGTCCTGATGCCTGAACCACCCAGCATTGTAAGGAATATAAAACCTACGTTGAAACAATATTCCTGGAAAGTGCGTTCCATGCCAGAGGCTGAGCAGTGACTTTGTCAGAGGAAAACCAGGGAGGTCAGAGCTCATCTGACATTGGCGGGGCTAGAGGAGAGGGTTAAGATTTAGCCTGACCTTGCAATATTTGGGTTCTTCTGGGAGAAAGGGGCGCCTCTTGCTGCCAGTGTTCACCAGTTCCCTACTGAATGGACTCATTGGCGTGTCCAAAGGGAAGAGAGGAAGGCAAAAACATACAATTGCTTCTGTCCGTTCTCACTTAGCAGCAACACTACCGCAGGCCTGGGGACTGCAGGCAGTCAGCCAGATTTCCAGCTTGATTTCCCTTCTGCCCCGTGCCACAGATTTATTTATGCAAGTGCTTTTTGAAGCAGCAGCCCATCACCTTTAAGTGCTTCCTTGATCACCCGCTGATTTCTCCAGCCTGCCTTTTCTCAACAGTTAGGGCAGCATTAGACCTGTGAGTGATTTATAAAGAATGGGAATGCTAATGGAGAGACAAATACAGATGGAAGTATTGGGCCTATTTTCTCCCTTCCCAAACCAAAGGTCAAGCATACATTATCAGTCTGAATAACCTTCAGATAAAGAAAACCACTAGCTGGGAAAGCAAAAAATAATACCTTCAAAATACTGCCTTGACATCGCCTTGGAAAATGGTGACTAATTTAATAGGCCTAAAGATACTGCTGAATTTCTGTGTTATACCTGAAGGAAAAAGTCCTAATTCCTCAGAACCAGCTGAGGGCTTGTGAGCCTGAAAAAATTTACTGCCTATGAGAAGAATTTCTACAAATTATAATGGCTGGCCTAATAAAACCTTACCTCATCTTATATAGCTTGCCTAACACTCCACATATACGCAGTAGCAGTAACAGAAAGGTATAGGGGTATACAAAAGGCATACCAGCTTAGGAAGCCTGCAAAACGCTATTTTCTTTATAAAGCTGTGCAGAGATGTGCAATGGGAGCCACTGGTAAGAAAGGACTTGTTGGTGTAGATGCATCACTATAATCGGCTACAGCTTAGTATTATGGTGATCAGTGTTATCCAAATGTTGGGATATTGTCTGGATGCAAACCAGGAGACTCCATATTTCTAATTACACTGCAGATTTCTCATCAGAAGTACCTACCTGTGAATGCAAAATGTTAGCCTGCCATATCTGGGCCTGGGACACTGCCTCCTCCTAAGCTGGTGGTAATAAACATTAGTTGGTTTGCTTTTACTGGTCAATACCCATTAGTCCTGTTCTTCTTGTGCTTCCTCTCCTGACAAGAGGAAGGAATAACACCTGTGAGAGGCCTTTCTCAGATGGTTCAGTAGCTGGATTTAAACAAGTTATAAGCATTTACGGAATTTAGAACAGGGCCTTCCTTTGGATTCCTGGAATTATAACATAGTTGTCTTCCAAGAATGCACTTTTATAAGAGCAATCATGGAGTTTGAGTCAGTGACCGAAAGAAAACACCACACTGATGTGATACAACAGCAACAATATTTCTAGATGATTGATAAGAAGAGCACTTCCCAGAGGTAATTTTGGCAGGTGCCCGTTAATTCTGTTCTCCAGCTGCCACTATGACTCATTCCAGAGAGACCTGGACAGGCTGGAGAGCTGGGCGGAGAGGAACCTCATGAAATTCAATAAGGGCAAGTGTAGGGTGCTGCACCTGGGGAGGAATAACCCCCT